>JASDQU010100579.1:0-15497 GCA_032191745.1 Picea mariana | reverse complement strand
GACATTTCCACCCAAAGATTTTTGTTTATCAGATCAACCTTAGACAACTACAATATTTCATTGGCCCACTAATGGCCCTTTTATTTTTACCTCAACTCGTGGTATTCTGTAAAATAATGTTTGAAATTAAAATATTGACAGCTTGCGTGTAGTCGTCTTAATATGCAGATTTATGGTTTGCAAAAGACTAGAGAAATAACCGATATTCCTCATCTTTAAATTTTCATTGACTAGAGCAATAAAAGAAATACATGCAACCCAAACGGAGATAAAAGGCCTTCACACTATAATTTTTTTCAAAAATCTTCTCAAAACATACACCCCAATTATTTCCTTTATCGTCTAAATAATGAAAGGCTTTTATTGTTTTATGAGTAGTTTAGATGAATATTGGATGGAATATAATTATTAAAAGAACTCCAAAATATATAAAATAATCAAGAAGTTCACCTGAGATGCATTCAATTCTGGCAAGCCTAGGGCGCCACATCGATGAGGTAGAGTATTACGAACTGTTTGAACCTCAATTTCATGTCCCAACAGTCGATGATATATGTAATTGCTTAGTAGTTTCAAACCAAATTCCAAATAACATTCATTACAGAGAATGTGAATAAATAATCATCACACTTATAGTGACAAGATACACGAATTCCAAATTAAATAAATGATTCTCTTATAGAAAGATGGTAAAACAAAGAGGCCAATAGTTAAAGGTCAATGAAATATGCTACAACTTTGGTAAAACAACAATGCATGCCAAAMAAAGTTTCAACTAACAAGGGGTAACCTTCCTACCCACTAACACTTGTTTCATCTACAACAAACGTCTTCATGGATGCTTGCATATGATCAAATCTTGTGCTCTTCCAAACAAAGTCCATGCTAAAATTATGAACAACATCAATCGAAACTCCGTCTGAATAAAAAAAGAGGCATATAATGAACAAAATCGGTACTAGAAATGACATCACAGACACACCCTCAACAGGCCCACAATTACAAGTCATAGAACTGCAAATATAAATGACGTGTTTCACCTGACTAGCACGCAACTCAATTGCAACCTCCTCCTGACCAATGAGTTTGATCTAAAAAGTATCAAACCCAAATGAAGCATTACAATTTGCATGTGAGTTATCAACATTACGATTTTAACTTCCATTAATCTCTTATTAGTCAATCTGTTAATTACTTATGTTAGAGAGAATTCTTTCACCCATCATAGTTTTTAGCCAATCAAACCATGGATAGTTTATCTAAAAAATGCAAACTAGTAAAGAAGATGAATACAACATACCACATGCCCAACAGACTGCTAGGCAGGGTGAGATGCATCCCCAAAATAACGTAAACGCAGCTCATCACCAAGTACCAACCATAGTTCATTATCCTCCTATAAAAAAATATTAAAAATAAATAAAATCCTTGAGTGAAAATACCTTCACTTTTAGGTTGTGGCAAATCTAAAAAAAGGAAACACATAATGCAAGTCCTTTTAACAACGACGTAAATCCAAAGAAATTATTTCAAGCAAAATATCTTTGGGGGCATGAACCTTTGGGAAGACAAAGCATGCTATGCGCTTCTTATTTAGACCAATATCCCAACGGACAATAATGTTGTATTTTCTCTAAGACTCTTTCATCATCTGAAAATAGGAAAAATGTCAATACAAACTTCTAAGTTCTAAACAAATACTACACATCAATACTCCAAATAACCAACAATTACTAGTTATGAACCTTTATCTTGCATTATTTAGAGCACATCAAATGTGAAGTCCTCCTTAAGTGTGATATTTCCAGGGTCAGGTGCACAATTATCCAGGGATGACTTTCTTGGACAAATTAAACTTCAGTTATGAATATTCGATAGTAAAATTGAGAAAACCTTACCCTGAAACATCTGTATTTCTGGAGACTCATTTTGTGCATGTGGAATCAGAAAGAAGTCTTCCTGCATAATCATTTAATTCTACTTTGAAATTTCTGCAATTCATTTTTACAGTAATTACACTCATTTATAAGTAGTTACCGTGAAGGAGAAGATGTTGTGTTCATGACTCGGCGTTCTTGGCTACATCATGACCTATTCCAGTTGGTCTATTGTCGTAAGTGATTGTTATGGCTTCGAATCTGGCCAAGAAAGGAAGCTTCAATGTTAATTATTAATGATGATTAAGTTCTAATCAAAATTTTGCGAAAGAAATCCATAGGTAGATCTTACTTGGCCTGCGATTTTCCTCAAGGTAGAACGGAAATCCGTAGGTACATCTTACCTAGCGTGCGATTTTCCTCGAGGTAGAACGGTGGTATCACTTCCTGGCGGGGCAATCCTTGTCATATGATTTACTTGATTCTGTTTGATATCAAAAAATACATAAAATGTGTTGAAGAAATTATCAAAATTTCCCTTCAAAATAGTAATGAGGTTACAGATCCCAGCATTAATTATTTTAGCAAAAGATTTATAAAGTTCAACTAAAAATAAGCTCAAAATTCAATCTTCCCCACCTAAAAGTGCTAAAATATTTCACATGTCTCTACTAAATAGATTTCAACATTCCAGTAATGAAAAATCGAAAATGGATAGATTCCAGTGAATAAACAACGGAAAGGACACCAGAAATGTGGAAAACGTTTTCTGTTTATCCTACTTATATGAAAAAAAAACAAAGAATCACTTATTTTAAAACAAATAGCGAGGACGACACCAGAAAAGTGGAAAATGTTTTCTATTTATCCTACTTATATGGAAAAAAACAAATAATCATGTATTTTAAAACAAATTGTTCAATATGATAGCTTGAATTTATGAGCCATTATTGCATGTTTACAAACAACAAAACACACGCATATGAAAAAATTGGTCAAAATTAACCTTATGATGATATGTCATCAATCCCATAAATTAAATAATTCAACCCTTTGGATGTGAAATAACCAAAAAAACTATCTTAATAGAATAATCATTAGAAGAGAAGTATTGGACATCCCACATGCCTCCATAGTCAAATCAAGCAACACGACTATGGAAACAAAATGCTACAATCAGAACCATGGATTCCAATGACTATTGTTATTTAAATCAGAATTGTAGCAAAAATAATAGAGCACAAAGCGGAAATCAAATGAGTGTCATTAACCAGAAGAAAATAATAAAGCAGGAAAAAAATGAAACTTAATATTGTTGCCGAGATTGCAGTTGAGATACACACAAGTAGGCATTTGGAACATATCAGAAGCTCCATAGAATATAATAATTCCTTGAGGTAGACATGGCCATTACAGGCAAATGTACAACAAATACAGACAATTATGGTGGAGATGATAGCTAGCTAGGCTTATTAATCTGTCAATCCATGTATGTGTGGTCGGTCGGTTGGGAATTGAATTTCTCACTAGGTGGGGTAGGAAGGTCCAGGACATAAATAGATGTAAAGACAATGTGACACCTTTGAAACAATGGTCGGCCACTCCTCCATGAAAATGACACAGAAGCCCAAGTAATCTTATATATAAATATGAATTGTTGTCCATGAGAGGTTTATCAACACTGCACTGCGTCTAGACAACAAAGGCACTTCACTCCATCGGAATTCTCCACGCAATTGGAATTATTACTCCACAATATTCCTTTTTCAATTCCTCTCCTCCAGGTTTGGAGCGGGTTCGTGGCCTCTAAACTTAACAGAGGAATGAGAAGATCTCAGATAAAGATGGAGAAGAAGACACAAGGTATATGTAGCTCATGGATAAATATGGAGAAGAAGACACAAGGTATATGTAGCTCAACAAGTTTGATGATAGTTAGTAGGACATGTTTCAGTCCACTTCTAATGGTAATGGGTATGGATCTTAAGCTCTCTCATGAATGTCATCTCCACCCGGTCAACTAGATCAATTGCATAAGGCCCTAGTCTGCTCCTGCAATTATTGGCTCTGCATGCTTTGCTTATGTTCCCATCTCTACCTCTAATGCTACTGCTCCAATATCTGTATGTGCCTCTACCTCTAACGCTACAACTCCAATATCTATATGTGCGATGATTTTAGAATAGGGCAATTTTCAAAAAACAAAAGATCTAGGCAATGGACTAAATACATAATATAATAATAATAATAAATTCCTGACTAATTTTATTTTGGGATCATATTTTTTTTATTTTTTTATCTATAAATGGATTAATTAACCTCCCATTATGACTCAATGGGACAATGCATGCAATACTGATAGGCCCTTTGAGACACTTATGTATTGCATGAAATACATGGAAGTTTCAAAGCAAACTCAAACTTCACATCACGAGGGGAGAGAGAACATCGTGGAGCGGATCGAGCCAAGCTTTCTACCTCTACCACTCTAGAAATTCATATGATAACTTCTTTGAATAGAGTTTATTTCTTTATCATTTTAGTTGCTCAAGATGGAAATGTGAATATGGATCCTCCATATTGTCTGAAACGATTGAGGAAGAAGAGGAAACGTTGAAAATGAAACAATCTTTTCTAGCCATTATCTTGTTGTTGTTATTGCTCATAAACTCAGGGTTCTCTGGTATGTATTTATGCATTCATGATAAAATACTTTTGAAATCAAAATGAAATTATTAAGCATAAGCATCATTTGAAATCTATGTATATTTCTCTATTAAATAAATCTGAGATGTCGAGGTTCCATCTGTCAATTCAAGCAATAACAAAAATAAAAGCTCAGCAAACTCACTATTTTAGAAATTGGATGGCAGGTCCAATAAAGTTGTAGATGATATGGTGAATCTTATTTCCCCCAGCTAGAGCGAGAACAAAACGATGGGTTGGGAGCTTTCCCTGACACCATTAGCATTTTTATTGCATATCATCTTTTATTAGCATTATGGTACTAGGTAGTCTGTCTGATGAGGAACTCGCGAGGAAGATAAGAGTTCCCAAAGTATCTTTCTGGACATCTAGAGCTTGTGGCTTTTCGGCTTATTTCTTCATGCCCCTTCTCATTGACAATGGTTATATTCCTCTCAAACGTAAATCACTATTGCCACTCTTTTCATAGCGATATGATTTACAATGCATACAACACACAAAAACAATGGGTAAGATTAGAGCTTTGTTATTGCACGAAGAAACAAAAAGTTGATAGGAGCACGAAAAGAAGTGCAACACCATTGAAGAATACATTGACCAAGAGAACATGAAAATAACATAATATTGAAATGGTTACTGCAAAATTTGTGTAAAATTTGAGTAAGTCAATTCTTATTAGTTACAACAAATCTGAATGTGAAGCATAATATTTTGAGTCAAGCATAATATTGAACCAGTTAGAACCAGTTATTGATTGGAGATTTGTTTACTTGTTATACATGCTTTGTTGTGTGGATATCATTGCAGTGCTTTTGGAGCTCAACTTCTGGAGCCCAATGAGTAATTCTTTCCCTGCAAAGTTGTCTGAGAGATTTGGAGGAACCTAGTTAGTGGCTGAAGAATAACCATCCATAGCAAAGCCAACTATAAGTTCTGCAATGCCATCTTGCAAGATTTGCAATGTGAGTTGTGATGCAGACAAAGAAGTGTCCATGCGAGTTGTCAACTGCCATGAGAAGATGTATTAGTGAGAAGCGTTAAATATATTAATACAGAGTATTAAATATGTGAGAGGGCAATAAATGCATAATAGGTATGTGTCAATTTTTCATTTTTTTTTTTGGTTTTTAAATGATTTTATAAATCTTGCAAATACCAAAATATATTAAACACACTAGGGGTAATTATGTCTTATCACAATGTTTCCACCAACCAAAAATTAAAACTAAAAAATTCAAAAATGTGAAAAATAAATTTTATTTTAAAAATAAATAAATTTTAAAAATATTTTCAAAAGAGGTTAAGTAATTGCTTGTAAAATCGTTTACAAAACTCCAAAATACACGAATTAATAAATCATAATGCACCAGTTAATAGGCGGTCAACCATAGTTGACCGCCATGGGAAAGCTAAAGTCCCTGCCTTGGCCTGCGGCAGGGACTAATTATAACCTTTACTTTTGACGATGAGACACTGCCATCTTCAAATAAAAACAAAACAATAATCAAAACTATGCACCAACTTATTTTTAATGCCCACGAGTATATAAATTTAATGACTTTGCCATACATATGCAAATTTCTGAGTGTCGGGTCAGGGTCACTATGAGTTGGATTCGTTTCGATCTACTTTGTTCGGGATCAACTCGTGCCATGAAGATGTTGAAACGTTGTCTCTTTGATCTTTGGGATGTATGCATCAATATTTAGTATTATAATCAAAAGTCATGAATTATTGAATTTACAAAGAATATATATTTAAAATAGTTATATATTGTAAGAGAATTATTAATATGCACTTTATATTAAATTATTTAATGATTTATATATTAAGTTTTATATCATAATAATAATGAAATTTTAAAATTTTTATATGTTAAGATATATTATTTAATTTTAAAAAAATAATAATAAAATATTTAATATTCTATATATTAAGGTATAAATTTAAAAGTGATAAAATTTAAAGATGAAAATATAATACTATCGAGAATATATGTATCTCAACATATAAGGATTAAACATTATATTTAAATTTGAAGGAAAGTATTATATTTTAAATTGAAGGATTAACTTTATTGTAATCCTTCTAAATTGATAGGTGAAAATAAATTATTTTTTTTATATGAAAAAATGAAAAAAAAAAAATTACTCATAAAATAATTATTTTATAACTCATTCATTAAAAAAATTAACTTTTAACCTATTATTCTCCAAGCATAACATATTAATCATTAAATTAAATTAAACATAACATTCTAACCAATTACATGATATATTTATCTACTACTCTACTTTAGTTGAAATTTAACTTATAATTGAAACATTCTAATTAGGTTCCACTATAACATAATAGAATTATTTCTAAAAACAATTTCCTTTTTTTTCATTAAAAAAACAATTCCCTTTTTTTTCATTAAAAAAACAATATATTATGATAATAACAGTTTTCACATCTAAAATGGACAAACACAGACCAAAACAATTTGACATTAACCGAGCCTATGAGACTTGGTATCTCTTGTCTACCTCTTGCTTTACTTATTGACTCGGACCGCCAAGAGGCCCTTAAGCTAAACTACTCCTTCCTCTCCTTCCTATGGCTGAAGTTTCACCTTGGATGAGGGAAGGTTTCCAGTATGCTGCACAGAGTCAATTAGTTTAGTAAAAAAAATGATAATGTAAAATTTTATTTTTTCAAGAAGTTTATCCCAAAACTTAAATTTAAATAAATTTAAATTGATTTATACCAAGTTAGACCAACAAGAATGTAGTTGGAATTCCTTGAGAATTCAAAAAATTGTGGTAAGTGTCATCACATATCTCTGCAGGGGGGATGTTTTTCCCTTGGTTTTGGCCTCTAGGTGACAAAAGGCAAAGAAAGGGGCTAAAAACCCACTAAATGGCTCTTATCCTAAGTCCTTCGGGGTCGATGTGACCGTTTGGTGTGTTGTGCTAAGAGGCACATAGATCTCGGCGGCTGATATTTGCACGCTCCAGATCAACGGTCGTTGATCATATCGAGGCCTCAACATGCTCAGATATTAAAATCTGAAGGGCGGGCCGGGTTTAAAACCATGGTTTCGCGGAGGTGTGACATGTCAAACGAAGAAGCATATCAGGTCCAAAAGCGGTGAAGTCCCAAACCACTTTTCGCGGCCCCGATATGCACATGTGCATGTAGCGCCCTATCTCGGGTCGACAAGTGGTCGCTCTGTCCCGCTGGAACTTGTTCCCCACTCCATCTCTCTCCTTTGTCCGTCGCATCTCCCGCTCCCCTATAGCTTTTGTTTCCTCATAGTTGTCCTCCACGCACCTTCCCTCCTGTCACATCTCCCCTTCTCATCTCCCACCACCTGTACCACTTCGCTCCATGCCTCTTCCACCTATGTCGGGCCCCCACTCCCTTACCTATCGTCTCGTAGCCTCCCCTCTACCTCCTCGTCATCTTCTTTCTCTACATCACCTCTGTCCCATTACACTTTAACTCCTGCTTGTGTGGCCCCCACGCTATCCTTAGTCTCCTCTTCCCATCCACAACTGTCCACCTGGCCATCTCTCGTTCGCTATTCCATGTCAAGCACGCCAATCACTTCGTCAGTGTCCATGTCCGTTTCCAAGCCTCCCCGCAAGCATCTGACTCAGATCCAAATGGAAGAATGCAGAGGCCACCAAGTTCCACAGGTGCAGCGCTGACTCGGGCCTTCTTGTTCCTGATGGAGCAGTTATTGAGGTTGGTTGGGGGTGGTTGAGCATCATTTCCATCATAAATGGAAAGCCCGAGAAAGGATTGTCAGCAAGTCAGCTCAGCTGCAAAACCTTCCTGAAACACGATTGCATCTGACAGAGCTCGCTTCCGACAGGAGACTACATGCACAGTCTGCCAGAAAGCATGCAGACGTAATGCCTTAAATGTAGAGACTCGAGCATGCTTCTGTAGTTTTTCTCTGAGTATATAGGAGTCTTCCTCATATTTTGTTAGGGTTGATGGTTGAGCAAAGCTCCCAATTGTAAAGTTTTAATGAAGCCCCGGTTCTTATGGTTATGTATCTGTATTTGAGACTTCTTGTTTAATGTAAGTCAGTTTCCTTTCATATCTCTGTAATAGCTGTGTTAGAACACTTGGGCATGGAGGATCCGATCGAGGGTAGTTATGTTTTTGTGATGTAGGTTTGATCACAGTGACATCACGACCAGTTTTAATCAGTTTCATGTTTATCTTTTCCCTCTTACATTGAAGAGCTCGAGCATGGATGATCCAGTCGAGTTGTTGTAGTTGCATTATGATGTATGCTTGATCAGGGTGTTGTTATGATTGTGTTGCTTAAATATATTTCAGTGTCAGAAACTCTGAACCAAGAGGATATTGTCTTCTGAGTTTTTCCTCCTAAGGTTGTTAGAAGACCAGATGTCCATAGCAGACCTCTTCACTCTCCTCAAGTTCTCCCCCCTACTCGCCCTTACTGCAACCTAATGACTGAAGTTAGATCAAGACCTCACCTGCTCATGCATACCAGCCCAGTTTTCTAAGTTCAAGCGATATTGTCTTGAGTCTGTATCCATTAGACCCCCTTAAACCTATTAATTGTGACATAAAAACTGATGGGTACTGGGATTATCTCTGTCGCAATCTAGAGGTGACTTCTAGCACTAACATTTTTGGCGTCGTTGTCGGAGACGGATTGAATATTTTCCCAGGGTAGAACGAAAACTAACTTATGATTCTGAAGGTGCATCAGACATCATAACCTTTGAAGATTGTGCTTGCACCTGGCGACTACACTGAGGCGACTCCACTGTCTTGACTCCACTGTTGCAGTGTGGCTGCTTCTGGCCACACCTAGTAACCCCTGGGAGAAACACAATGATCAAATCTAGTATTTAATGGTGAACAAGGACCAAACACACTCATGCTGCATATCTTTCACCTAGCGACTCCATGATTAAAGAATCGATCGACGACTCCACTGGTTCAAAATGGGCAAAATCCTGGCTTGAAGGTTTGCTCCCTTTAATTTTTCTGTTGTTCCTGGTTTTCCCAATGTTGTCCCTACTGTGGATGAATGGGGTGATTATTTGCCCATATTTAGAGAGAACAAAGAAGACAACCATGCTCAACATCTCCATGAGTTTCATGAACTCATGCATCAGTGGGAGATACATCATGAGGATGTATTAATGAAGATGTTCATGTTCTCATTGGATAGGGATGCCCATGAGTGGTATCGATCCTTTCCCCCTACTAACATCTCCTCCCTGGAGTAGTTTCATGCAGCTTTTAATAAGCATTGTCAAAGGTATTATTCCTCTGAGTTATTCTGACATAGTTGTTGTAAGGAATGTGACAAACATGATCAAGATATGGTTGTTTCTAATGAAATCTATGAGGATGAAGGTTGCGAGGAGGAAGAAGATGTTTTGGGTGAAGTTATGGAGCTGGTAAAATCTCTCACTACCAAACTAGAAAGGTTGGAATCTGAAGAAAGCGCAGAGGATTTTCCAGTCCTTGAGGCGGATGTCCTTGGCATCTCTACTAAGGATGATAATGAAGATTTCATAATTGTATAGGCCTTAATTTATGCTCCTAAGGTGCCTGTTGTCCCTAGCTTTGATGATTATTCAGATGAAGAGCAGCAGAGCCCCACATCACAGTTTGCTGACCAAAGGAGAAGCCATCCTGTATATGAAAGCTACGAATCCGATTCTGAGCTGGATATGTAGGATTTCCAAGAACAAACTGTAGAACCTTATCCTCCATTTGCTAAAGAAAAATATTACAAGGAAATCAGCCATCCTGGACCTGCAGAAGACACTGAGAAACATGAGGAAGAGAAGAGCTTTCCCAAGGTTTTTATTTATGATGATTATGAATCTGATCCTTGGGAGAGCTATGAAGAAGAAGAGGAGCATCAGAAGAGGCATTTTGTCTCTTGTCCAGATCCTGTCCGTGAGCAACCATCGCCTGGGACCAGTCAGCCTGCATCGACCATTCACCCACCTGTGCCAACCAGAGATATTCAACCATGTGTGAGCAGCTATGTAGTAGAGAAGGCTACCTGTAACAAATGTTTTGGAGTTATCCGCTTGTCCTATGAGCCTGTGAAGGAATACATGGAGTTGTATTTCCTTCATGTTTTGAAATGGCCCAGCTTTATCCTAGCCTCATCGTTAGGAGGAAAGTTGAGATATGTAACTGTTCTGTTGTCACAGTTGCGTTCTCTGTTATCAATCACAGACAGAGTGAAGGAGCTTCTAGTTAGGAAGTTCCTTGAATGGCTATGGTGGAAGTTTTCTTTAACCTAGCACTATGTAGAAATCAATTAGTTTAGGACTGTATATAAATAAGCTCCTTGGAGCATGTGTGTTTATTTTGTTTTTACTTATCGACTTTTATTCCTCAACAGGGTGTCTTTTAGCTTGACTCCATAGCCCAATGCAGAAGGCGACTGGAACTGCAAGGAGTTCTTAGAGCCTCGCAGGGAGGACTCTATCCCCCATGGAGCCTAATGTTATCACATTATTCTGCAGGGGGGATGTTTTTCCCTTGGTTTTGGCCTCTAAGTGACAAAAGGCGAAGAAAGGGGACAAAAACCCACTAAATGGCACTTATCCTAAGTCCATCGGGGTCGATGTGACCGTTTGGCGCATTGTTCTAAGAGGCGCATAGATCTTGGCGGTTGAGATCTGTGTGCTCTAGATCAATGGTCGTTGATCATATCGAGGCCTCAACATGCTCGGATATTAAAATCCGAAGGGCGGGCCGGGTTTGAAACCATGGTTTCGCAAAGGTGCGACATGTCAAACGAAGAAGCATATCAGGCCCAAAAGTGGTGAAGTCCCAAACCACTTTTCGCTGCCCCGATATGTACGTGTGTGTATAACGCCCTATCCCGGGTTGATAAGTGGTCTCTATGTCCCGCCGACACCTGTTCCCCACTCCATCTCTCTCCTCTGTCCGTCGCATCTCCCGCTCCCCTATAGATTTTGTTTCCTCACAGTTTTCCTCCATGCACCGTCCCACCTATCGCATCTCCCCTTCTCATCTCCTTCCACCTGTACCACTTCGCTCCACGCCTCTTCCACCTGTGTCAAGTCCCCACTCCCTTACCTATCATCTCGAAGCCTCCCCTCTGCCTCCTCGTCATCTTCTCGCTCCACATCACCTCCGTCCCATTACACCTCAGCTCCCGCTTGTGTGGCCCCCACACTATCCTTAGTCTCCTCTTCCCATCCACAGCTGTTCACTTGGCCATCTCTTGTCCGCTATTCCATTATAAGCACACCAATCACTTCGTCAGCATCCACATCTGATGTTGGGCCTCCCCGCAAGCATCCGACTCACAACCAAATGGCATAATGCAGAGGTCGCCAAGTTTCAAAGGTGCAACGTGTTAATATTATGGTATCTTCAGGAGGTATGAACCTCTATTGTGACCTATGACGAGATTAGAATCCTCCGGAAGGAAGAAAAGAATTAAAGGAAACCCTAGACAAGTTGTCAGCTAAACAAATATATTTAAATTGAATTTATTGTTGCCCAGAAGGAGAAGTCGGCCCCAGTTAGACTGGCTAGTCCACTATAAATACAGGGTGCCAGTTTCATTATTTAACATCTCAACAGTTGCAGTGAGAGCTAAATCTGCGCAGGCAGTTGCAGGTAGCAGCAGTTTGGTGCGCAAGTTTCTGGGAGAGCTGGAAAAGTGGTGCGCTAGCTTCTGGGTGGGATCATCTGTTCAGTTTAGTTTCTATTCTCTTGCTTGGTGCATTTAGCCTCTCTTGGCTATTGATTGCAACCAGGATTCTCTTCTCGGTCAAGGTCAAGGTGCTCGAAGGGTGGCTTCGGCTTGTGGTTGGGTGACGAGGGTATCATCAATGGTTAAACGAGCACAATCCTTTATATTCTCATAGATGACTATTCAAGGAAGACGTGACTATACCTACTGAAGTCAAAAGATGAAGTATTCAGCAAGTTCCAAGAATTCAAGGCAGAAATAGAAAACCTTACAAACAAGAATATCAAGACATTAAGAATGGATAATGGAGGAGAATACACCTCGAAGGAGTTCGTTGCATTCTGCAAATCAGCAGGGATTAGGAGAGAGCTAATTGTTCCTCATAATCCTCAACAAAACGGTGTAGTAGAAAGAAAGAATAGGTCCATCGAAGAAATAGTAAAAGCCCTATTGAACGATCAAGATCTATCCATGTTTCTATGGGGAGAAGCAGCAATGACGACAATATACGTACAGAATAGAAGCCCTCATTGCATATTGAAAGACATGACACCAGAAGAAGCATTCTCAGGTAAGAAACCTAACGTAGAAAACTTAAGAATATTTGGATGTCAAGTTTATTCTCATATTCCCAAAGATAAAAGAAATAAACTAGAACCCTTAGGAAAGAAAGGGATATTCGTAGGATATAATGATTCATCCAAAGCCTACAGAATATATATTCCAAATCAACACAGGATAGAAGTAAGTAGAGACGTAACATTCAATGAAAGAATGGCTTTCAGAAAATCTATTGAAGAAACTATAGAAGAAGAAGAAATTGAAGAACCAAATGAAGAAAACACAGAAGGTGAAAATAAGGAAAAGGATCAACCTGATCATCCTATGGAGATATGCGAGAACGTTGATCCAGATAATATACCAAAGAACAAGAAACGACCAGCTTGGCTTGAAGCCACCTTACAAGACGCAGAAAGAATTAAGGTTCCAGAAGGAACATCCAGGAAAACTAAAAGACCGAAAAGATTCTCAAGTTATGCAGCATACATGACAAAGCTTCTAGATGAAGAACCTACCACATTTGAAGAAGCAGTTAAAAAGGGACAATGGAAAGAAGCCATGGCGGAAGAACATCAGTCCATTATGAAAAATGAAGTATGGGAAATTGTACCTAGACCTAAAGAGAAATCAGTTGTAACTTCAAAATGGGTATACAAGATCAAACATGCAGCAGACGGAAGCGTGGATAAATACGAGGCAAGATTCGTGGCTAGAGGGTTATCCTATAAGGAGGGAGAAGACTATGACAAAACCTTTTCTCCGGTGGCAAGGTATACCTCCATCAGAGCTATCATATCTCTTGCCGCTTCCATGGGATGGAATCTACACCAAATGGATGTAAAAACAACCTTTCTCAATGGAGTTATTGAAGAAGAAGTATATATTGAACAACCTCAAGGATTCAAGGTACATTCTAGAGACACTCATGTTTGCAGATTGAAGAAAGCTCTATATGGACTCAAGCAAGCTCCAAGGGCTTGGTACGCCAGAATGGACAACTATCTAACTAGACTTGGCTTCTCTAAGAGTCACGCAGATCCAAACCTTTACTACAAAGCCGTGAACAATGCACCTATAATTCTACTATTATATGTTGATGATCTATTCATAACAGGTGAAGAATCTCTAATCATCCAGTGCAAGACGGATTTAGCCTCTAAATTTGATATGAAGGATCTAGGTCTCATGCACTATTACTTGGGACTAGAAGTATGGCAGAAGCATGGTGAAGTATTCCTTGGTCAAGGAAAATATGCAATAAAGATCCTTCAAAAGTTTGGAATGATGGACTGTAAGTCCATGGACACTCCTATGAATGCATATATAAGAAAAGTGAAAGTCCGAGATTCCGATCCAATAGATCCATCTCTATATCGACAACTAATTGGATCGTTGATGTATTTGGTAAATACTCAACCAGATATTTGCTTTGCTGAAAATACATTAAGTCAGTTCCAGGTGGAACCTAGACAAGAGCATTGGATAACTGCAAAGCATGTCCTAAGATATATTCGTGGGACAATAAATTATGGCTTAAGATATACCGCATCCAATGATATCCAACTTCATGGATTCACAGACTCTGATTGGGCAGGAAGTGCAGAAGATAGAAAGAGTACTTCACGTATGTGTTTTAGCTGGGGCTCCGCTATGATATCTTGGAGCAGCAGGAAGCATAAGTCTGTCACACTTAGAACAATAGAAGCAGAGTATATGGTAGCTTGTGAAGCATGCATAGAAGCAGTATGGCTAAGGAAGCTAATATCCGATTTATTTGATCAGACTCCAGAATCGACTACAATATATTGTGATAATCAGAGTTGTATAAGATTATCTAAACATCCAGTGTTTCATGAAAGGTTGAAGCACATTGAGATCAAATACTACTTTATCCAAGATAAAGTCCAGGAAGGAGAGGTAAAGCTCGAGTATGTCCCCACTGATGAGCAGACAACAGACATCCTAACAAAACCTCTTTCCAGAATCAAGTTTGCATATTTCCGAGAGAAGACGGGGATCATGGAAATAACTCCCTTAGCTGAAAGGGAAGATTCTCCAGGATAGAGAAGGTATGCAAAAATATTCTTGAAAAACTTTTATTTTATGATAACTTTCCAGTTAGGAGGGAGCATTGAAAATATTATTTATCTTTGTAATAGTCCAGATTGGACAGATGCTTTCCTATTCGGAAAGTGGATTGAGATTTCTGACGGACAGTGACTTCCCATTGTAGTTAGCATGGGAGGCAAACTGATTGTTGATGTATCATAGACAACGACTTCCCATTATGGGGAGTGGTCTAGGACAGTCATTCTTCTTGGCAGTCACTCTGAGTAGTGGTCAAGCATAATGGTCTGCCTCGCTAGGCAGTCATTCTTTCGAAGAATCACTCGTTTTGGAGGTTGATGCAAGACAGACATTCCTCGAGGGCGGACTCATTCTCTCCAGGTTACACTTTGTTTAGTGTCGGAGGAATGGCCCAGGGCGGGGAATGGTCCGGACAGTTATTCCTCGAGGACAGATTCATTCTCTCCAGGTTACACTTTGTTTAGTGTCGGAGGAATGGCCCAGGGTGGGGAGTAGTCCAGGCTCAACAATCAGGGACAGTTATTCCTCGAGGG
>JASDQU010100578.1:394103-413760 GCA_032191745.1 Picea mariana | reverse complement strand
TATAAGGGGCCTCAACGCAAGAAGCAAGCAAGGTTTTCTTCAAGAAAGAATTATGAAGGAACAACCAGACAAACTATTCTTGCAGGAAACTAAATGCGTGGGAAAGGAAGCCTTGCTTATTCTTCAAAAATGTTGGAAACAAGCCAATCAAGTTGAAGTCGATGCTAAGGGGGCAGCGGGTGGGCTGGCAATGCTCTGAAATCCAGCTACAGTTTTGGTGGACAGCTTCTTCTCCTCCAACTGTACCATCACAGCCTCCTTCAGTCTCATTGGTTCGAACAAACACGGCTACATCACGAATGTCTACGGACCCACAAGACTGGGAGACAAGGAAGCCTTCCTCCATCACTTAGATTGGATTTCCAATCACATCGGCCCCCAACGATGGATCCTTGGGGGTGATTTCAAAATGATAATAGACTTGGAGGGAAAAAAGGGGGGCACACGCACGTTGGGAAACAACAGCGAGCATTTCAAACGAATCATTGGCCTTTTGAATCTCATTGATGTAGAAACAGACAACGGTCCCTTCACCTGTTCCAATAGATGCTTGGGGGCTCAGCATGTCTCCAGCGGATTATACCATTTTCTAATATCAGAAGCCATCATGTTGGATGGTTTGGCTTGGAATGCCACGGTAATCGACACTCCGGGTTCGGATCATTGGCCAATTCTCTTAACAATAAACATCAGTGGCACCCCAGGCAGAAAACCTTTCCGCTTTGAAAAGTTTGGGTCGACACACCCATATTTCCAAGATAATATGAAGCTCTGGTGGGAAGAAGCAGATATCCCAACAGGGGCCCCTATGTACAGATTTCAACAGAGGCTAAAAATTCTCAAGCAACATCTGAAATCTTAGAATAAGTCCACTTTTGGCAACATCTTTCAAGCTCAGGAAATTCCCAATTAGCAAATGCAAAGCCTCCAACAGCATATCTAATCTCAAGGCCTCACTGATTCTCTAAAGGAGCAAGAGGCTCTACTAAACAACTAGTTGGAAAAAAGACAAGTGCATGAAGAAATCCTCTGGAGACAGAAATATCGCATCCAATGGCTGAAACAAGGGAAAAAAAACACCAAATTTTTTCATATATCTATGGTACAGTGTCGAAAAACAAATCACATTACTCACTTGGTCTCAGAACAAGGAACAGAAATTCAACAGCACGTAGATATAGAAAAGGAATTGCTATCTTATTACAAAAAGATTCTTATGGAACCCCCCATAGATCGATCGCCTACAATTGATTCTATCCTCAAGCATATCCCTAAGAAGGTCACTAAAGAGCAGAACGACGTTCTTATGAGACCTATCACTCAGGAGGAAGTTGATCAAGCTCTTAAGGATACTCCGTTGGGCAAGGCTCCTGGGTTGGACGGGTTTACTTCAGACTTCTTCCACAACTGTTGTAGCATCATCCGTGAAGACATTTGGGAAATCATAGAGGACTCTAGAATATCTAGGTAGGTCCTTCAAGCCCTCAATGCTACCTTTCTCACTCTCATTCCCAAAGAGAAAAACACTACTTCCCCTTCTCACTTTTGACCTATTGCACTCTACAATGTCATTTACAAGATCCTAATGAAGATCATCGGAACACACCTTATACCAATACTACCTTTCATAATTTCTCCGGAACAATCGGGGTATGTGGAGGGCAGAAAAATTGTGGACAATGTTATCTTGGCTCATGAATTAATCCACTCAATTCATACAACCAAGACTCAAGGTATGCTTCTAAAACTGGATCTCTCTAAATCCTTTGATAAATTAAGCTAGAAATACTTGAATTCAACCCTCCTCGCCTTTGGTTTTGATCCCTCGTGGGTCTCTTGGATTGTCAACCTCACCTCGTCAACCCTATTTTTCATATTGATCAATAGTGTCCCATCCAAACCTTTCTCCCCCTCCAGAGGAATAAGGCAAGGGGACCCGCTTTCGCCCTTCCTCTTCATTATTATGGCGGAAGGGCTCAGTCAAACCATCAAATCAGCCATTACCGATCACTCCCTCTCTGGTCTCACCCTTCACGGAATTTCTTCCCCCATATACCACAGTCAATTCATGGATGACATACTCCTAATGGGGGTACCCACAGTCCAATAAGCCCTTCGCATCAGATCTATCATCAACTTTTTCTGTGAATATTCGAACATGGAAGTCAATCTCTCCAAATCTCAAATCTTCCTCTTCAATACGCCCATCCAGATCCAACACCATATTACGTTGTTACTAGGGTTTACCCGAAGTGTCCTCCCCTCCAAATACCTGGGCATCTGCCTTATTGATAACTTGTTAATAAATACATCATGGGACTTCTTTATTTCCATATTTCGAAAGAAACTTTCCCTATGGTCCTTCCGCTCCCTCAATCTGCCTGGTCGCCTCATCCTCCTCAAGTTCGTCCTGCAAGCCCTTCCAATCTGCATCTTCTAAGCTCTATCTGCCCCAAAATTTATCCTCGGCACCTTAAGGAATATTCAAAGGAGCTTCCTTTGGTAGGAAACCAAATATGGACGCAAAATGACTCTAGTTAGCTAGAAAAAAGTCTGCAAACCGAAGAAGGGGGTCTTGGCCTCAGAGACCCATCTCTTCTCAACAAGCCCCTCAGTGAAAAAATTTGGTGGAGATGGTTAAAAATACCACAAGACCTTTGGGCATGCCTTTGGAGGAAAAAATATACCCCATCCATCCTGAAAAAGGAGCTCATTGGGTGGAATGGTCAAAGCCCTAGCTCTCTCATTTGGAATGCAGCTAGGAACAACAAGGGACTCATAACAGATCACTCTTTCTAGGAACTACAGAGTGGGACTTTAGCCCTCTTCTGGAGAGCCTCTTGGCAACAACTTACATCCCTAAACTCTAAACCCACTCTAAGAACCTTCATTCCCCTCATGACAGAAGTAGGCCTCCTCAAAGTGTCGGATTTATGGAATCTGAAAGTTACAAGGAACACCTGGCGCAAATGGAAAAACTCCCACGAAGATTTGAACATCCCCATGATATAAACATCCAACCTCTACTAGATCACCTCAATTCAAGGAAAGTCTTAAGTCAACAAGGGAAAGACATCCTCATATGGGGACATACCACCATTGGAACCTTCAACATTCAAGAAGCTTACCACCTAAGGGCAGGCCATAGATCCTTACCAAAAGAAGAGGTCTAGGGAAAAATCTGGGGAGCAAAGTTATGGCCAAAAATTAGTACCTTCCTTTGGTTAGCAGTGCACAATAGCATTCTCACCTAGGATAAATTAAGGAAAATAGACGTGATCGGTCCTTCCTGGTGTCACTTATGTGGTACAGAGGAGGAAACTCAAACCATCTCCACAATCTGTGCTCATATAGTTCATGCATTTGGGATCATAGCGCTAGCATCATGAGAACCATGGAAAGGAACTGTACAGGAATTCGGGAGACAATTGAGGGATGGAGAGAATCAACTTTTCAATCCCCCATCCTTAACAGAATTTGGAAGATCTTACTAGGCTTCATTCTTTGGAAAATCTGGAAGGAACGGAATCGATGAATTTTTAAATCGGCCTCCAGGAATTGGCAGGAAGTTTGGACCACAATCCATTCCAATATCAAAGAAACAATCTATTTACACCCTTGGACAGACCAGGATTTAAATTGTCCGATGAATGAGCGTCTCATCCTTAATTCTTGGCAACTCAATTTCCCTCCCCTTCCCGTAGGCCCCTCTACAGCCATAAGTCGTAAGACCAGCCCCACCCAATGGGAGGCTCCACCAAAAGGCTGCCACAAATTAAATTTTGATGGAGCCTCCAAAGGAAATCTAGGACCTAAGGGATATGGAGCATTCATTTGAAATAGCAAAGGGGAAATCATCCACATCATCGCTAGGAATCTGGGGCACAGCACCAAAAATGCTACATAAATCTGGGGACTCCTCAGTGGTCTACGAGCAGCCAAAGATCAAGGAATTTTCCCTATCATAGCAGAAGGCAATTCGCAAATAGTCATTAATCTCCTCTCTCATCGCCTTAGTGGTGCAGACCCGAAGAAAATCTCCCCCATTTGGATACTTATGAACGAGCTATTTAGAATCAAATATATTCTCCATCATCAATGGGTAATTCTTCCTTCCCATGTTTGAAGAATAGCCAAGCAAGTTGTTGATATGTTGGAAAATTATGGGGTAGATTTGCAAGAAGGAGAATTCTCGTTCTCTCCCACCTCTTCTTCGACCCATCCCACAGTGATCGCTTGCAGAAACATAGCCAACAACAAGGACCAGCCCCCAGATGGGGTGTTTTCGGGCTCAGCATGTGGACAGACAAAGGGGAGGCCATCTAGCTAGACGTCCTACCACCTGGAGACAACTCAGATGTTATCCCCCTCTACCATCACTTTGTGGGATTAAATCCCTCGTCATCATTATTCAGACCTCACTCGAGGCCAGCTTGCAGCACGCTCATGTCATTTCGCTTCGTTGAAGATTTCATGGTGATGGGCAAGACACCTCCGCAATCCCATCAACAACTCAGCAATGAATCTCCTAAGCTAGAGCATGGGCGCGTCGAAGCACATTTTCACCCTCAGCCTCTGCATTCTTATCTCTCCATGGTTTTTGATTTCATCCTTTCTTCTTGGTGCGAGCTCCACTCGCCCTCCCAGATTTCTAGTTCTTGCTTCTCTCTACGGTTATTGTTGAACCTCTGGGTCTGGCTAGTTTGGAACAACCTCTCACATTTTCTCTGCACTTTCATTTCCTGGTTGCCTGGGGCCAAATCCATGCCGCGTCTTAGAGGAAAATACAAAAGGGGTGTGGCCTAGTATGCGACCAGAGGAAGGGTTGCATGCGACTATGGTTCTCCCCAAGAAACCGATGGCTTCCCCAACTTGAATCCCATTGAAGCTCCCACTCCTCCTCATCCAACTCGCGAAAGTACCCTGGACCTCTCCCCATTATTGAATCCTTATGCCTATCGAATTGAATGGTTCGACAGCTTCAGAAACTCACTTGGTTTCTCTCCTCATCACCATCCACCTCTGCCTTCTCCCCCTAGCCACCCTCATCCTCCACCTCCAGTCACTTCCACTGCTCCTCTCACTTCATCCCCCTCCTCTGTTTGTCCCTCCTCCTCCTCTGACTCTCCGTTGTCCCCCCCACTCCCTTCAGCATGTGTCTGGTGTGCAGAAAGAGAAGCTCTTGAGGAATCCTTGGATGACCTCAAGAGAGGTTTAGGGGATGTATAGACCGCCTTATTCGAGTTGCAAAGCAAGGAATCAAAGCATTGGAGCCGCATGGACCTCCTTATGTCTTTCCTACAGGACCTCCGATAAGATATCTCAAATAGAGATAGTCTCGACAGAGACAATTTACAAGTGCATCAAGCTTTCAATGGGAAAAGGTTCGATCCCGAAATTAGTTAATTATCCTTTTGGTTTATGTTTTTAGTTTTGTTTCTATAGCCATGAGAGGTTACCCAGCTCTAGGGGGTTTGGTCTCAGTTTTTTCTTCTCAGTTTAGCACTCATAATTATGCCCTACGTGGCATTGTAGTTTTACCTTTATGTAATCTTTACATATATATTTTGGACAAGTGGCAGTTGTGGTTTCCCACTAGGGCACTACTACCATGTTTGAACAGGAGAGATAAACAGATGTAATTTCCATCTTTTGTAGGATCTAATATAATTTTCTAACTTACAAAAAAAAGGCAAGAGCATCTTTCCCAACTATCTAAGTTGGATCCTAAGAAGTTATGGAGACAAATTCTTTACTGCAATACTAAATAAAATAATATGATTCCCTTAAGGGACTGGAATTCCTACCTTAAAAGACTTTACGAGTTCCCTAATGCCATGGACACCATTCCTATTATCCCTACAGAGGATGCAGTTTTTTCTTTAGGTGACATAGAGTTCAGGGTTAAGCAGTTTGCAAATGAGAAAGCTAAGGACATTGAAGGTGTGATGAACCAAGCCGGTTCACTATGTAAATATCCAATATAAATAGGATAGTATGCAATAATCCATTTAAGGATAGTCAATATATTTAATAATAATTGTATAAGAATATGAATAAGATATAATGATATGATTTTACAATGAGGATGAGGGATTCTATATATATACCCACACATGGGTGCCCTTTCATAAGAGACATGACCTTTCATATGTCATGTCTCTTCATAATTAATTATTGATCATTAGTTATTTATATTATTAATTATTACCTCTTTTTATGTATTTTTATGTTCATTACATTGTCTTCCCCTTAAAATGCTTTGTCCTCAAAGCATACTTATGGAAGACTTATCTCTTTCTCTATCTTGTAATATTTTGTCATGATTCTTCATTCTTGAACTAGTTATTGTTAAGGACTTGAATCGATGGGATCTTCTAATTGCTGAGAAAAATTGTCGAATTGTAAAAGAGTCGGCCCACCCTAATTTGATATTCTGTGAAACTGGGTGTTCATAGGGTTCTCGTCTTGAATAATATTGATATTCTTATTGGTTAATATATTTTCTCTTGTGATTTGGATTTCGATAGGTATTTCTTATAACATTACTTTATCTTATCATACTTGCAGTATTTTCTTCTTTTAACTTCGATATATGATTTTCTTCACGTGTCGATGTTGCTTTGTTAATGGCTGAATTTTGATTAGTAAGTATATTTGGAGCTTCCATCATTTGTACTTCGACATTGGACGTTATCCTTTTTTTAGTTAATTTTCCATCTTCTTGAGCAATAGTTTCTTCATTACCTGATTTGTTGATATCTTTAATGTCTGGATTTTCAAGTTGCTCTTCTTTCAACTTTTTGATTTGTTCTAGTAGCTCCTGATTAAGGTTCTTCAAACGTGATTTTCTTCTTCTTTATCTGAGAGGTTCTTCTTCAATTCCTTTACCAATGTGGCCTTTGGGAATATAACAATATATTCCTCTTTATCTTTTTATTCCAATACGCCTTCAATTAAAAAATTTAATATTCACACAAAAAAGCCTTTGGTACTTTAATAAAAGGTAATAATATTTTCTTCTTCATTTAATATAAAAAAAATACCTTGTATATATATTAACCTCCAATGTTAAAATTAAAAGGCACTATATGTATGGACACGACTTCTAATTGGTCATTGTACGGACCGGAAGGCAGAGTGGTATAGCCTTCAATTCTTTTTTATTTTGTATTGATGATTATACGAATGCGTACGATGGACACGCGGAGATGTATGGCAGGAAACGGAAGTGGTTCTACGGGAGGCTGACGGCTGTTGCACAGTTCGAAACAGTGTACAGACAGGGTGAGTGACATAAGACGTACAATGGATGCGATGTGGTGGCTGCTTTATTTTTGTGTCCTTACGACACTGTACAAAAATGACCGTGCATGATGAATGTTGTACGGGTTGTACAGTTGATGGCGGTGGTAAAAAAACGGTGGCTAAGTTGAGTACGATTTTCTGATTTTTCTTCAATTTGCGGCGGATTTTTTTTTAAATCAAATTTTCTGGACTGTAAAGGCCAAGGGCCATATGATGGTCAAAAACTAGAATTAGAAAAACTCTTGAAAGGGGGCTAAAATCCTATATGTCCAATGGCAGAGATAAGCAACGAGGCTCTGATATATGGCAGTGGAATCACTCTTCTTCAACAATTTTTGAAAATGGCCAACAGTCGGTGTGGTCAAAGACCCGGATTAGAGAAACTCTAAAAGAACTATAGTTGTGGCCAAAAGCCTGCAGTGACATTGCCAAGGGCAGCAAAAAAAATTGACCAAGGATCGATGGCCAAAGGCCAAGATCAGAAATAAGGCTCTGATAAAGAGACTGGAAAAAGGCCAGGATCAGAAAAATGAAGCTATGATACCACTGTGATGAACCAAGCTGATTCACTATGTAAATATACACTATAAATAGGACAGTACGCAATAATCCATTTAAGGATAGTCGATATATTTAATAATAACTGTATAAGAATATGAATAATATATAATGATATGATTTTACAATGAGGATGAGGGCTTCTATATATATACACACACAGGGGTGCCCTTTCATAAGAGACATGACCTTTCATATGTCATGTCTCTTCATAATTAATTATTAATCATTAGTTATTTATATTATTAATTATTACCTATTTATATGTATTCTTATGTTCATAACAAAAGGTTACCAAGATGAAATTTTTAAAATCGGATGGCCTATCCTTATCCCTCATAGACACAAGCTCTTCAATTTAGCAGTCAAGCAGGGCTTCCTTAAACCTTGGACACAAAGCCTCAGTGTTCCTATTTTTAAAAATGGGGATAGAAACATTCCCTATAATTATAAGACCATTTTGATTAGCCCAATTTTATCCAAGCTTTATGGAATGATTTTGGAAAAGAAGATTAACCTTTGGCTAGAAAGTCACAGTAAAAGAGATAAAGGCCAGGCCGGGTTTAGGAGATATCATTCAATTGTGGACCATTTGGTTACCGTTAGGATCATTGCAGAGGAGTTTCTCAATACTTAAACCAATCTTTTTTGTTGTTTTGTTGACTTTGGAAAAGATTTTGACATCGTTCCTAGGAAAAACCTTTGGAATAGGTTGGAAGAGATAAAAGTGCCTCTTGAGTTGAGGGTTGATGCAATAAGGATGTATGAGAATGTTATTGCTATTTTTAAAAACATTTAGGGCTAGTTGAAAGAGTTTAATTGCAATATTGGAGTCAAACAAGGTTGTCCCTTGTCCCCTACCCTTTTTGGCATATACATTGACAAGTTCGAAGATTGTTTGGAAAAAGCAGGTTGTGTCGGCCCTATTCTCACTGGTATAGTCATCAATATTCTTCTTTATGTTGATGATATCGTTCTTATGGCAAGGAGTCCCCATGATCATGAAAACCAACTAAGAATCCTCAAGGATTTTAGCTCCAATATGGGTATGACTGTTAATACTGATAAGACTAAGGTCGTGATTATTAAATCCAATAAAATCAATTATGATACCTTTGTATATGACAACAACAACTTGGAGGAAGTGACTTCATACAAATACCTTAGAATTGATATTCACCACAAGCTCAACTGGAATTATAACATTGAGAAAAGGATTATTGGGGGATGGAAAGCTTATTATGGGCTTGAAAACAATTGTAATTCAGTCGATCTTTGGATTTGGGATAAGAAGAAACTCCTCTTTGAGACTCTTGTTACACATGTTATTGTTTATGGATGTGAAGTCTGGGGTTGTAGTATCTCTCGTGAATCCTCGAGAAAGATAGAGCAAACACAAAAGAATTTTATAACCTATAATCTCAAAATTAAAGGAAATACGCCATATCCCATCCTCCTCTTAGAAACAATCCTCTCCTCCATTGAGAGCACAGCTATGACTAGATACCTAATGTATAAGAACAAGTTAAACAACATGGAAGACAATAGGCTTCCTAAAATTGCTTCAAAATCAAGTCGTAACCATCATCGACTCAAGCGAGGATGGCATAAAGATGCCCAGTCTTGGCTAAACTATTGGGGAATCATGGAAGACACCATTTTGCAGAATAAAGATACTATTATAAATATCATCAAATCAAAATTTAAGGAGAAAATGTGGTGTGATAAAGAGTTAGAGGAAAAAAGAAAGTTAAGGTATTATAAGGATGTAATCAACCCTGATCTAGAAGATCAAAATTATCTATATGTTTTGACGAGTGTAAAGAAAATAATAAGCATTGCTAAGATAAGAACAAATTCTCATGAGCTCCATAGTGAAACTAGGAGTTGGTCAATTCCTAAAATGTCATGGGATGAAAGAGTGTGTCATCTTTGTGACACTAAGAAGGTTGAAGATGAAAAACACTTTCTCTTAAATTGTCCAGCCTATTACTAGATTAGATCTCATTTTCAAAATGTGTCACACTACCAACCTTCCTAACCTCTTAACTCAACAAAACTATGGTAATCTTGGAAAGCTTCTCTTAATGTTTTTTGAGCACGGAAACAAAATTATAAAAAATTGCAAGTAATCACTTACCCTCTTTAGATCTGATAAACCAATTCGGTTTCAGTGGACATTAATAATCATCATCATCATCAATATAAACATTATAAAACAACAACAAAAATAAATAAATATTATAGAAATAAAATAAACATTACAATAATTATTATTATTATTTAATAAATAAATATATATTATTAATATTTATATTATTATCACAATAATTATAATTATAATGATATAATATAATTATTATTCAATAAATAAATATATTTATTAATATTTATATTAATATCACAATAATTATTATTATTGTGATATTATTATAAACTCTGTGAAAACCTTATCAAATGCGATATTAATATAAAATGTGTGAAAACCTTATCAAATGCTAGATGTATATTAAAATCAAAAGTGCACTGAATAATCGATAAATTATCAGTGAAAGATCATTTCATAAAGAACTCGCACTTAGTGGATGAAGAAGGAAAAATATTGAAATCCACCATATCTATAATTAAAACCCCTCTAAGACTTGTATATTTTGAAAATATATCATACTTTTTCAAGAATGTTTAAATGGGCACTTTATAAATTCACAGTATTGTGTGTACATGTCAACCCTTTGTTAAGGGTTGGGCTTCAATGAAAGATCAAGCTTTCAAAGAGATGGTTCTGAAAGGCCTTGTTTATTGGGTTGGTTATGTTCCAAGAAATTCAATCCTTCGTAGAGTTGATTTTGAAGGGTTTCAATGGGTTGGCCTTAGTTAAAAGGTTAACCTTTCTCAATCGCATAAGTTCTTTGTATTGGTATAGAATATGGTTACATCTAATTGATTTAAAGTTTTAAATAGAAAAGTCTTCACTAAAAGACTTTACTTTGTTGAATCATTCGTATCACTTTACTTTGTTGAATCCTTCATATGGTTATGTTTTATAATTATATCATTTTAAAATTTTAGTTATCTTTGTTAAAAAAAGTTATGTGTTTGTTTTGGTTGAACATTTTACATTTTTGTTAGTTTTGATAAGTGATAATCTTTTTTAATTAGGTAAAGTATAACATATTGAATTAATATATATGTAGGGATTGTTGAGCAGTTTAATGAGTTAGTTCAATTTATTGTCACATGTTATTGGGCATTTAGCTAGTTTTGTGTCAGCAGGTGTTTGGTTCAGATCCCCTTGGTTAGATTCACTAGTTTATGTCAACAAGTTTACTAGGTATGTCATCCACAAATATGGGGAATCATCCATTGAGTTTCTTCATGAGGTCTCCTTGGAAAAGGTAAGGGTGATTGGAAATGCAAGCAAGACAAAAAATAGCATCATTAGTAAAGCTAGCAAAAGGTAGTGAATGATATAAACTACTAGAAATAGCTCTACAAATAGATAAGCCTAATCAGATATTTTATTCATAACCTTATCTCTTTTTAAAACCAACTCAACTCGATAAAACTAGAACAAGGCCTTACACAACTAAGAAGAATTGACCTTTTAATCAAGACCAATGATACAATAGAGTCTTCTTGTTTTTTATTGGGTTGCACCAAGAAAGAGATTATGAACCACTTCCTAATTTGTTGTCATTGAAATGGAATAAAGACATTATTAATAGACACATACACACATTGTTACACTTCACTCCTCCTACGATATCCCACACATTAATAAAATAAGCCCTCAAGTGGGTTTGAACGAGTGATCTATTTTTCTTCATTGGAGTGTTGTACCAACATCTACAAACTTGGGATTTAGTGTCAGATTACATTTCTTTAAAGTCTAGACAAAGAGATCCACAATCAATAATTAGTAGTAAAGTTTCTCTCCATGTAGGATAGAAGCGATAATGATAAAATCAAATCATAAAGTTCATGGAGCTCTGAGTACTAGTTTATTTTAGCATATGCCTCTATGTTTTCAATGAAATCCATACCATTAACATTTCAAACAAGGAATTTTTCGTTCTAAACCAATATAAATAAATAATAATGTCAACAAAAAAATATTCAAATAACAATCACATTGGAAAATGAACAAAGATAAACATCAAAGGACATCAAGTAAGGATATTTAAACAATGCTTTGCATTTTATCAAATCAAGAAGATAGTGGTTTTTAACCTCTTAATAAACATCAAAGGACATCAAGTAAGGATATTTAAACAATGCTTTGCATTTTATCAAATCAAGAAGATAGTGGTTTTTAACCTCTTAATATTAATTATTGTTGAAAAATAAATGGTTGGAGCAATATATTCTTGTTGAAAAATAAATGACTAGAGCAATATAGGTTTGATTAATAGATAAATAAATACACACATTAATATACCTGGTTGATTATAATGAAACAAAATCACATAATAATGCACATTGTTGTTAAAAAGGATATTACTTGAATAAGATATCTTGTTGATTATAATGAAATAAAAGCACATAATAATGCACATCATTGTTAAAAAAATGATATTTCTTGAATAAGATATGTGATCAATATTTGAAAGAATATATAAAACAAATATGTGTACAAATGTGTCTAAATGGCTAGAGGTGAAGGAAAAGAGGCATAATACAAGACCAACAGAATAAATGACATGTGGTATAAATATGTTATTGAAATAAAATCACAAGGGTTAGTTTAAGCGGCATGAGCTAGATGTGAGATCTCTCCTCTGAATTTGGGGAGGTCATTTGTTCAAGTCTCTCGATCCCCTTAGATCAAAGTACTTAGAATTTAAGTACTGGCAATTTACCCTAGTTACTAATTGTCAATGACGATGAAATCTTTAAGGGTTCCTTGTGCTTGGTTATAAGAAAAATATACATTCTTGAAATACAAAATATATGAGAAACACAACTAATACATTAAAAAATTGGTATAGAAATCTAGATATATAAACCAGATTTAAAACATCAAAACTAATTACTTACTAACAAACCACACACAACACACAAACTTTATGCCATGGAATATACAATTATGAATATCTACACACACATAGTCAACCCATCCACATACCACATAATAATATAATAATAGGAGAGAATCGATAACAAACAAATGCAAACGAGCAAACATAAAAACAAACAAGAGACTCCAGAAGAGAAGAGAATCATCTTGGCCATCAAGTAAAGGCAAGGAAAGCAAACATTATAAAGCGGCACGATGGATATTTGGGTAGCAACAACCAATTTTATATGCATAGAAACGTTGAAACAACCATAATTATTTCTACTACCATTGGATCAACCTTTTGCTTCGACTCTCCAAACCAATAGAGATTAGAATATGTCACATCATTGTTAGTATGATTACATGTGAGAAAATATCCTATTTCATAAGAATATATTCCACCCTCCAGTGATTAATGGTTGTATGACCAACCTATCATGATCTCAACAACTACGAAATAAGTAATAGGGTCTATGCAATGAGTTACCAAGTATATGTATTCTAGTTTTGTAACAATTACATTGGCTTTCATGAGAAATCAAGGGTTATGCCAAGAAGGGATCCCATTTAGTTTTGGCATCCAAATTGTTGATTTTTCAATAATCTAGGTTTAAGCATGAAGTTTATTCTATTTTATCATTTTACTTAAACCATAAACAATTTGTTGCAGCAATCAAGATCACAAGAAGAAACACCATGCACAAGTACACAAGAAGTATCATGGGAAACCCTTCTCAACAAGGTAAGAAAACCTAGCCAATCCTTTGTTATATTCTTCAAGAGAAAGACCTCCACCACCATAAATACCTAGCGCACAAGAGGGTGCTAACAAACCCTAGAAACCTAGAGCCCAAGAGAGGTGCACACTTTTCCCAAGAACAAGTGTTTGTTGAAATTTCCAAACTCACACTTGTGTTATGATTCCTCAATGGGGAATTTACCTTTACTTATATTAGACTAAACCTGTCAATAGTAGTTTCTATTGGCACAATAGGGCCGACCTCAATAACTTATAATATAATTAATAATTACCATATTAATTATCTTTTACATTAATTATCTTGTATATTCAGGTGGGGTCGACCTGTACCCTTTACATTACAAATAGGGTTACATGTAAGTCTGGTTCTTGAACAATATAGCAAGGGATCTCATACACCCACTAGTGCTCAGCCACTAGGGGTACATCCATATGTGCTCAACCACATGTATGTCCATATCTCTATCTCATTGTGTCTCATAGGAGAACCACACTCATTAGTGCTCAACCACTAGGAACATGTTCACATGTGCTCATCCACAGGCACGTCCAACTCAACAGATTTTCTTTCTCACTGCATTACACAGGAGAGTCATCTGGAGTTCATCATCTCAAATCTCTACTCAGAGGAGGCTAATACATTGTTTCATTTATGTCTCAGAACGATGCACCCAGCTCATGGGTTTTCACACGTTCACCTATGCTCAGCCATAGGCACGTCCAACTCAGCAGATCTTTTTTCTCATTGTGTTACATAAGAGAATCATCTGGATTTAATCTCAACTCTCTACTAGGAGGAGGCCAGCACAACATTCCAGTTCTGTCTCAGATAGGAACCACACACCCAACTCAGGCTCTCTCTCTCAGGTCTATGTCCTAGAGGATGTCTCACGCAGTTGTAATCATCTACACTCCCTCTCAACTAGGGAGGCATTCTCCATCAGGCCAAGTCTCTCATGGAAGTACTCAAACTTTGTCTTGGTTGTAGTCATCAACACTCCCTCTCAACTAGAGAGGTATTATTCACTAAGCCAATTTGGTGAAGATGTCTGCAATATGCTCATGTGTAGGAAGGTATTGCACGTGTACTACTTTCCTCTGCATCATGTCTCTAAAAAAATAATATTTTATCTCAACATGTTTCGATCTATCATGAAACATCGGTTTCTCAAAGAGCTTCACACACAGCTCTAGTTATCATCATAGAATCCATCTCATGATAAAGTAAATCTGTCATAAGCTTGTGAAGCCACACTACTTCGCACACTCAATGATATATACTTTGCTTTTGAGGTACTCAAGGCCACAGAGCTTTGTTTCCTGCTGCACCAGGAAACCATGGCAAAATTCATGGTAGAACAACAATCGAATGTGCTCTTCTGGTCCACTATATTTTTTGTCCATTATGCATATCCCTGCAAACTCAAGTCTACACTAGAGACATATCTTAGGCCATATCTAACTATGCCTCGTAGATATTTCAATACATGTTTCATTGTTGTCCAGTGAGTCTCTCTTGGATGACTCGTGAATTGGATAAGTACATTCTCTGCATAGCATATATCGATTATCTGTTTAACCAGATACATTAGTGATCCAATCAGTTGTGGAACAATCTCGTCTGAATCATCATCATTTCAAATTCATCATCATCGGTGTAGGCATGGATTTGCATTTAGTCATACTGAACTTCTTTAATATCCTCACTGTATATTTTCTTTGACTCAGGAAAGTCTCATTGGTCCTTTGTCATACTTCTTGTCCCAAGAACTAGTGCATCATACCTAGATCCTTTATCTCGAAATAAGAAGTCAAATCTTGCTTGTATCCAACAACTCGGCTTCTGGATCAAGTGTCTCATCATAGACAACTCCCTCTGTTTGTGGGAATCCTTTGGCCATAAATATCGATTTGTATTTCTCGGCACTTCCATCAGATGCATACTTGATTTTATAGATCCACTTGGAAGTCACCATAGACTTCCCTATTGGTCTCGGAACAATGTTTCATACATCATTTTTTAAGATATACTGGTATTCTTTTGCTATGGCATCTTGCCATACCTGTTCACATGTCACTTCTCTGTGACAAGAAGGCTCAGAATCAATGATGTGGCTCATGGCTGAAGAGTAGCTTGAAAAATCTCTTTGATCTCTCGGGATGTGCCTTGAGAGGCTTGTATGTTTCTCTACCTCCTGCAAAGTGAGCCTAGGTAGGCATTTTATTCCCTATTGCAATATCTCTGGACATATCAACTAAAGCAACTGGATCAACTGGAATAATGTTTGTCTCCCTCGGAACTGTTGAAGGGGGAGAAGGTATTTTCTCACTGTCAATCTCCATCTGAGATTCTATGGATCTTTGAAGGGATATCTCTTCTTCAAGGACAACATCGCTGCTTGACTCAATCTATCTCTGACCAAGGATGTAGATCTGGAATGTCTTCGAAGATTCATTGTTATCCCATAAATGTATCATTTCTCCCTCAAGGGTCTAGCTTGGACTTCTTCTCTTTGTGTACATCAAAATACATTGGGCACCCAAACATCCTAAAGTGTTCAATCTCAGGCTTCACTCCGGTGAAGGCTTCTTCGGGAGTTATGTTTTTCAAAGTTTGGTCAAGACTCTTGTTCTGAACATATACTGTGTCATGCATGCTTCTACCCATATGATCATAGAAATATTTGTATCATGCATTATTGCATTAGTTTCCTCAATGATGGTTCTAATCTTCCTCTTTCTCAAAAAGTTTTGACTCCCTCTGAGTCAAGTGACTCCCTCTGAAGTCAAGTGACTCCCTCTTAAGGATAAACATCTTCCTTCATTGTTAACATGTCTGGAACAAGAAAACAATAGGAACCAAAACAAGAATATATCCTAAAGGAGAATAATGAGTACATCTCTAGAATCAAAACAATTTAAGGATTGTTGCCACAACTACAACACCTGCTTGTAATGTAGCAAACTTTATAAATATAGGCTAGAGGAATGACAATTACAACAATCAAACCTAGATTATTCACTTCCAGTGTGTTGTTCCTCTGAATCTATTGAGATCCCTCTGGATCAATGACTTTAGAAAAAGGTTCCTTCCTCTTGCAATTACCCTCATGACAATGATACAAATAATATATATACTAGTGCATACTTGAGGGTGCTGATATGCTTTCTCCAATGGCACCTGGTTGATTTATGTCCTCTGACATCTTCATGAAGAAGGTAGTCACAGTGTCACCTTTTTGTATCACCCACAATAAGTCTTCCTCTGAAGTCTTGTCTTCCAGGGACTTGAAGTTGCTTTATTCATCAAGCTTATCTTCCATCATAGTTATGTTCATCATAATTTTAGATTCTTCACAAACCCTTGTCAATTGGGCTAGAAAACCTAACGGCGAGGCTAGGCTAGCACTTTTAGGTTTTGTTGGACTTATGACTACCAAAAATAAGCCTTTGAAAGATAGGAGAACACTAGTGAGCTGGATATTTCCTTCAATGTGTTGCAGAAACCCTAATTCTGAAATTTATGCGGAAATTAGTGAAACCCTACAAACCCTAGGGCCAAAAGTCAAAATGCTCAGAAATGAAATCTGAAGCTTGTTGGAGGTGCGCTGAAGGAGGCCATACACTCCTGTCCTTTTTTTATCCCCAACGTCCAAGTTTCAAGTGTTGAAACCTATCAGGAAAGTAGGTCGTACGAAATTTCTAGAAACCCTAAGAGGGTTGTACGGTTTTGCAGGAGAGAGAAGATGGTTGAAAATTGCCTGTGTAATGGGTTATTCAAGACCTATTCTCTAATACCATGTTGATTTTTCAATAATATAGGCTTAAGCATGAAGTTCATTTTATTTTATCATTTTACTTAAACCATAAATAATTTGTTGCAGCAACCAAGATCACAAGAAGAAACACCATGCACAAGTACACAAGAAGTATCCTGGGAAATCCTTCTCAACAAGGGAAGAAAACCCAGCCAATCCTTTGCTATATTATTCAAGAGAAATACATCCACCACCATAAATACCTAGCACACAAGAGGGCGATCACAAACCCTAGAAACCTAGCGCCCAAGAGAGGTGCGCACTTTTCAAAAGAACAAGTGTTTGCTGAAATTTCCAAACTCATACTTGTGTTATGATTCCTCAATGGGGAATTTGCCTTTACTTATATTAGACTAAACCTGTCAACAGTAGTGTCTATTGGAACAACAGGTCTGACCTCAATAACTTATAATATAATTAATAATTACCATATTAATTATCTTTTACATTAATTATCTTTTATATTCAGGTGGGGCCGACCTGTACCCTTTACATTACAAATAGGGTTACAGGTAAGTCTGAGCCTTGAACAATATAGCAAGGGATCTCATACACCTACTAGGGGTACATCCATATGTTCTTATCCATAGGGATGTCCATATCTCTATCTCACTTCATCTCACAGGAGAACCACACTCACTAGTGCTCAGCCACTAGGATCGCGTTCGACTATGCTCATCCATAGGCATGTCCAACTCAGCGGATCTTATTTCTCACTGCATTACACAAGAGAATCATATGGAGTTCATCATCTCAACTCTCTACTCAGAGGAGGCTAATACATTGTTTCATTTTTGTCTCAAAACAATGCACCTAGCTCATGGGTTTTCACACGTTTACCTGTGCTCAACCATAGGCATGTCCAACTCAATAGATCTTCTTTCTCACTACGTTACACAAGAGAATCATTTGGATTTCATCTCAAATCTCTACAAGGAGGAGGTCAGTACAACATTCTAGTTTTATCTCAGATAGGAACCACACACCCAACTCAAGGGCTCTCTCTCAAGTCTATGTCCTGGAGGATGTCTCACGCAGCTGTAATCATCAACACAAATCTCTAAAAGCGTAGAGAGAAGATCTCTACAAGGTCCAAGATAAATTTTTGTTTGAGTATGAATAATGTTGACAAGAGAACTCTCGAGGATGCTCACTCAGTGTTCCAATAAGGTCTCAGAGGAAAAAGATGACTACTTTTCCAACCAATAGCACACCTACATCTATGAATATGGTTCTACAATGTCAACATACGTGTTGTCCAAGTATATTTGCAATAGATTTATTTTGGAAAATGTAGTCAGTGAATGCAAACCACACCATGAAAAATCATGGAAGATAAATGGAAAGATTTTTTTTTTTTTAATTTTTGGTTTTGGTGGAATCTAAATCACAAGCAAAGGGAAATTCTTCAAAAGTTCCGAAGACTTGAATAAATATGCCTTGAATTTGGGGGAAGTTCTTATCAACTATTATTTAAACCTAGTATTTAAAATATATATGGACAGTCGGAATTGATTCAAATTGGAAAATTGTACTTCCCAGAGGAGGTGTAGATAAGAAACATTGAGGACTATGTTGAGGTTTCCTAGATAATGAGGGGAATAAAGAGCCCTAAGCCACATGATGGCCTCACATCCGCTTCTAACAATTCTAATAGTAAGATTATTTAGAGGACCATAGATCAAGGGGTAGAGAATGAGGGCTTCTCACAAGGAAATTGAACTGCATTCACCCTAACCATTCATGTCACCACTATAACACATTGTTAGTCACCATTAAATTTTTATTGTGTGAAATCAAGATTTTAGAATCTAGTGGAACGCTAAACCGGTTTTGAAGCCTGATAAACTAGGAAAGGGGCTAAGTATGGCAAGAAAGGGCTAAATCTTACAGGAAAAGGCTAAATCTGGCAGGATCGCTAATTTTATCAGGTCCGAAACATCATGGATCGTGAGTTCTCAAGATCAATGGCCGAGAATGATTTTTGGGGGAGAAGTTGCATGGGGGTTAATTATGAAGGGCGGTCCCGAAATTTAAACCGTGGTTTTCTCTTGGAGGTACGTGGCATCACCAGGTGCATTTCAGGATGAAAAGCGGGTTGCCTCAAACCACTTTCTCATGCCCCCGAAAAATGGAAGAGTATAAAAGGACCTT
>JASDQU010100578.1:349032-388790 GCA_032191745.1 Picea mariana | reverse complement strand
ACAACCATGGATCCCATCAAAACCTCAGTAAAAGAACAAGATCATGTGGAAAATCAAGAAGCCCTAATTGAACGAGATGCTGATTTTTTTTATTCTGAAATCACTATTTCTCCTATCTCTATGTCCAGAAGCAACATGTCCGATAAATTAGGAAGATGTATATCGTTCCTTGAAGTAGTCCAGACCACCATAGTCCCTTATGTTGTCGAAATTTATTTTGTGTTTCCCTAATTTATAGGTTGGTGCGCTGAAAAGTATTCCCATGAAGAAATATTCATTGTGAATAAACGAGGGTCCGAGGTCTTGTATAGGGTAGAGAGTCTGTCAATTCGAGAGTCTCTCGGTATACCAGATTATTTTTTCGCAATTTCTTAACCTTTCAATGAAGAGAATTTGATTAGGGTATATATATAATGTCCATCAGAGGTCTGATATCTGTTTTTACAAATGATTATCAAACCTGAACATTTTTCAAAAGGTCTGTCTTTGTCGATGATTGTAAATATAATGTTCATCGAAGTCCAATGGGTCTGCTCCCTATTGAGTCAAGTTTTAGGTCTAAACAATGACAAATATGTGGTTGAATTCATGCTTGGTTTCCTTTTGACCTTTTTTAAGTAAGAGTTTTGTATGTCAGTCTGTATCATCTTTGATCAATTCCTAGTTGATAATACCCATAAAAAGCTAGTGAATTTTCGCTCCCTAAGACATTTTAGATACAACACCTATCTGTTGAGAATTTTTCTGGAAACCAACAAGAGGGAATTTCCTGAAGCATCATTTGTGTCAACTGAATGTAAAAGTATTATATTACTTATCTTCATCAACAAAGTCATGTCCAGAGTTTATAGTTTGATTTTCAATACCATCCTACCTAGAGTTTTGGATGACATGAGAAGCTATCTACAGCCAAATCCAAAGAAAGGAGTGGGGGATTGGGTATTATTCATGCACTCAATAGTAATATGGGTTTATAGTTGTCATGAATCCCCTTACCTATTGCCTATTTTTCAAACTCCTAGAATATTTTCCCTTGAATTCATCAGGCAGAGAATTATATCTGAGACAGAACATTTCCTGAAGTTGCACAAAGCCTCCAACCTTAAGTTCCCTTTTATCATTGGCCCCTTCATTGTCAAAGCCAGATCATGTTTATCTAAAGCAAAAAATACATCTTTGATAAAAACATCTGAGTCAGTTTATCAGTCTAGAGAAGATTTGGCCAAGCAGTATGTTGAGAAAGGAAACACAGCTCAGGGTGAGATGAGGGATTTAGTCCCTGAAGTGGAAAATATATCTCATCATAAATCTTCTATGTTCACAGTAAGGGATGTTGAAAAGAAGACCTTTAACATTATTGTTGAAGATGAAACAAAGTCTTTGAAATAAAGATAAAATATGATAACATAAGTGCTCTAGACAAGGTAAAATTTCATAAGCATACCAGTGATATCTTGTATACTGATTACTTGAGATTAAGTTTAAATAATTCGAAACTATGATCTTATGCAATGAAATTGGAAGGACGGTTGAGGCAGGAAAAGGCATCTAGCAGAGCTTGGCAGACTCGGTTCAAGAGGTTGGAATCTGAAGACCCCCAAGGGTTGAAATCTTCATTGGATGAGAAGGACAAATTAATTCAAAGTTTGAGGAAGAAATTGAAAATGCCTGCTACAGAGCATCCACAAACAGCAGAATTGGTTTCTCTAGAACAGGAAAAGAAGACACTTCATCAAGATACATTGGGCTACAAGGCTAGGGTGTTGCAGCTGGAACAAGAAAAGGTGAAATGGTCACAAGAGCAGACAGAATTGCTAAACAAGGTTGTGGTTTCAGCTCATATTGCAGAAGTTGGCTCAAACACTGAAGGACTTGTCTAGGATATGTCACAAGTTAGCTTAAAATAAGGATAAATCAAAGGGATGAAAGGAAGCATAGAGAAATTGAAGCAAGAATTGCAGGAAAAGGATGAAAAGATAGCTCAATTTAAGAAGGAGAATGAAGTCTTGCAAGAAAGAATAAACAAATTGAAGATAAGGTTAAGAGGCAAAGGTCTGTTGTAGGGGAAAAAGAATATCATCTGGGACTCTATAGCTCTTGAAGCTTCCAAGTTCAGATCATATTTGAATTTCATTAATGATAACAACAACATAGCCATCACAGCCAGAAATAGGTGCACTGTTGTGAATGAAACTTTAGCAAAGAAACCATCAGAATGGGCCCAGAACACCATAAATATACTCAACATTGTTCCTACTGCAGATATTCAAACTATTAGAGTTAAAGACAAAACTACATTGATTATCTGGACCGAGAGGGTTACTACTAAACATAACCTATTGAAATCAGTCCAAACTAAGGAAACACAGATGGAATAGAGTGTGCAGGACTTCAAAGATTTATTTGAAGAATTGTTCGCCAAAGGACTTCCACCATTTTGGGATGGCAAGAGAAATTTGTATGATCAGGAAGAATACAATGCTCGTTTGACTCAATGTATAATGGATCATTCTATGTTTGAAACAATGGATGAAAATCTGAAAGGAGACACTTTAGTTGAGCATCTGATTACTGACTTTGAAATTATGAATCAGTTCAAAACAGTCAAGCTTGGACTGCCAGTCATGTCATATGATTCTTTCATTGACTTGGAGATTTTGATAAAGGAAATGACAAATTATGATATCCCTTCTGAATTGCAATGGAAGGAAATAATCAAGTTGGGTAAGACAAAATGCAGTTTTCCAAGGCCTAGTAAATGATGTCCAGATGTCACTAAAGATGATAGATCGTGTGGAATACCAAAGCATAACAAGTGGCGAAGAAAGGGACTGAAACGCCAGAGGAGAATGAGTCTGGATCAAGAAACGTTTTCTTTTTTATCATTGAAATCGGTTTCAAAACCGAAACGTTTCTTTGTAATCATTGTAATCAATTTCAAAACTGAAACGTTTCTTTGTAATCATTGTAATTGGTTTCAAAACCAAAACTTTTATTTGTAATCATTGTAATTGGTTTCAAACCGAAGGAACTCAGCTTGTATAAATATTAGAAGTTCCAAATGTATTAAGGGTTGGCAGAATTGTAAGGGCACGATTTTATCTATTTGGAACTTGAATGTAATTTTCTGAAGCTGAATAGACTACACATGCAGATGTCTTAAAATCTCCATGAAAATTTTCTAATGGTGGTGGTCTGAGATTTGTCTTCTTTATTTATATGTATTTCTTGTGTTCTTGTTTTCATTTGCATTGTCTTCTATTTAAATTGGATAGTTAAAGGCCCGGAATTCATCGTGTGATCCTCTTGGATTAAGCAATTTAAACTATGTTAAGTTCCTCCTAACTAAGTCAGGATTCATTTTATTTAATGCTCTGATGCAGTTATATGTTTTTCCTTTCTTCTTACAATCTGCAAATTACAAATTATATCTTAGATTCAACGCCCCATTTAGCCTTTATCCTCTGGAGAGTTCTACCGACCAATCAGTGCTTCCATTTGTTTTCAGAAGTTCAATTCCATATCCCTAGGTGTCCCTCCCCTTCCTTTCCATCAAAATAATAAAAAACCCTTCAAAGCAACAAAACCTAGCTAGTGACTTGTTAAAGAAAACTCATATATTAAATACCAAGTGACAGGAGAGAGCCCTCTCTGAGCTGAGCAAGGTAGTACCCAGCTATAAATTGGTCTGTAGGTTACCTATGTCGTTTGTTTTATCAACCAAAAAAATTTACAGAGTGCTAACACACGTCATATTTTTATTTTTTTGTCCATGGATTCTCTAACATTGGCACCACATCAAATCCTTTAATATCACACAATTTTGTAAATGGTGTCGTATCCACTTATTTCTCGTCAATTATGAGGTTGCTAGGGGATAATATCCCACAACCTTTGTGAGAAGAGAAGTTGAAAGAGAATCATTGGGTGTTGTGTCCACCATTGCTTCCTCTTTGATTTAGATAGGACAAACATATGGTAATGGAGAAGATGAGGAAATTCCTAATAGATCCCCAAAGAGGAAAAGAACATGTTCTAGAGATGGCAAGAGTGTTGAAATATTGTAACTTCAAAGAATATTCTACTTATATTTGAGTCCTTATTGTATAGATCAAATCCCCTTTTGTGGATTCGTCAACACGTATTTTTATGGTGGTATTTGTAAAGTCGACCCCTAGTAATTGTAAAGTGTTTTTAGCCACTTCTAGGAGAAGACGGCTCCACCAAGTGAAGAGTCACAACCCTAGTGCCACCTCACAACTTGTATTTATATGTGAGGATGGTGTCTCATTTGAATACACTCACCACACTAGCTCTACAGCTATGAAGAAGTGTGCAATTCTTGGAGGAGTAGTTGTTGCAACTGGGGGTGATGTCAAGGAGGGATCTCGGTCTATGTCTTGGTATTTCTTGGTTAAGTGGTGTGTTACTCTTCCTAGTGAAGGAGTAGAGGAGGATATTTTGTTCGGTATTTTATCTATCTATATTGAGGAAGTTTTGTTGGGTTTTCTTCCCCATGAGGGTTTCCCAGGATAATTTGTGTGTATCTATTGTTTATGTGATTTCCTCTCTTTCGGTGATCTTGTTTATGCATCTAATGTGCTAAATGATTATAATAATAAAGAAGAACCATAACTGCTAGTTGTATAAGTAAAACTTCAACATGGAATCAAAGTAGGCCTGAAAGAGACCAACTCACAGTTTATAAGTGGCTAGCATCAGCGCACCCTCTCCAAGATTTAGTTTCAGTATTCCAGCTGCTACAAAATTAGGGTTTCTGCATCAACCCTAAGTGTGGTGTTTTCCTTGTTTGAGGAGGACGTTGGAGAAAGTAACCATACCTAGGCACTCGCCCTAGGAGGGCGCATCTAGTCCCTGGATTAGAATTCCAAAATTTGAAGTTTGAGAAATTAGGGTTTCCTCATAAAACCCTAAGTTACAGTTGCAGTATCAGTTGCAGTTGCAGTATCAGTTGCAGTATCACTTGCATTTGTAGCTGCAGTTGCAGTTGCAGTATCAGTTGCAGTATCAGTTGCAGTTACAATGCCAGTTCCTTCGTGACATTTCATTCATGCCAGTTGCAACACCACTTGCAGTGAAAGTTTTTGTGAAGTCTTGGGATTGTTTTTATTGTCCTAGTGTGCCTTACCCTAGAAAATATCTAGCCACATTTAAATTACAAAGTGAGTGTTGTTTTTGTCGGATGATTCCACTGCCTGTCGATACTATCAAAGGTATGTACTTGCATATGTTTAAAATGTATCATTATTTTTAAAGGGTATTTGCATGAGAAAGTATATTTTGTTAAAAACGCAATCATAGATCCATATGGATCTCAAATCCATCACATTCAGAGGAACAATGCACCTCGGGTTTGATCAATTTAATATGCCTAAAATACTCAGGTTTGATCAATTTAATATGCCTCTATTTGTTATGATCTTATGAACATCTAGGTTGTATTTTTATCTATTGAAGTTATGTTTATCATACTAATAATTGGTCAAAATTAAAGTCAAAGTATTAGATTGATTAAAGTTGAGATTATAGAGTTTACTCTCTATCCCATTTTTATGTCAAGATAGCATATTGTCTTAGTACAAAGTATAGGTTGAAGAAAGTATTTGTCATCTTGAGTGAAGGAGACTCAGAAGAAAAGCAACACACTCATCCTTGAGGACAAGACTCCAGGTTCAAAGTTTGATTGATTAAATTGATAAGATTCAAATTTACACATATCAAATTTGATAATTGTTAAATATTATAGTTGTGATAGCAATCTTTGAAAAGTTTTATTATTGAATACTTGGTAGCATGTGAGAATTATTGAGATAAATGCTTACTATAATCATTCACTAGATATAATAACATCTCCTCTAGAAGAAACTTTTTGTTTTGTTTCCAGGTTACCATGGAGGAATGATTGATCACAACACTAGAAGAGTGTTTCTCTCATTCCTTATTATTGTATTTTTTACTTTTTCCCCTTGTTTCAGGTAGGTCACAAGTGATATCTCTAAAGGAGATACTTTGATGATTGTTCTCGCTATTGTTTTATTATTATTATAAAGAGTATTATTATTCTTTGTTGTTTCTCCCTTGTTGTTCTTGTTTTGGGAAGGTCACAAGTAATAACCCTAAAGAGATCTATAGTGATGGTTGCAAAAGGCAACATATTAGATGAAACATGAAGCAGACTATCCAAGTTGTATACATGATCGTATACATCCATGTACCAAAGAAGATGAAGAAGAAGCTACTTTTTAGATATAGAATATCTCATATGGAGATTGATTGTAAGGAGAAGAAAGCTCCAAATATGACCGAACATTAGAATAGAACTCATAGTAGACTTGGTCAATGGATAATGAAGCCACCTTGACAGGAAGCAGAATTTGTTTGAAGTCTAACTCAGCTTTTCATATTAAGACTTGGTATTCAACACCAAGTATAACCTACACAAACTCTAAAGTTTTTGTAGACTCGAAAGAATTCACGGTTCAGAGGGAGCAAAAAAAGTTAGTAGAGCCAGAAGGGTTTACCCAGAACCATTGCATTAACTAGGAAAATACCAATATGGTATTGTGACACTTTGCAAGATGAAAAGCCATATAGCATTGACGAACCATATCATGAGAAGAAGATGGCTCCATAAGTGGTGAGGTAGGAGGCCCTACCAAGTACCAGCTCATAAGGAGATAAATTTCAGAGGGAGTCAACCCTCACGATCCAATAAGGAGGAGAGGCCTCCCCAGGACCATTCATAGAGATGCATAAGCCTTAGTCGTGTCCATAGAATTCTCCTAGCAAGAGGGAGAAGACTATGACGAGACACTTGCTCCAGTAATCAGAAAATTATATATAGAACTAACATGATTCATTAAAAGAAGTTGACACGGTATGAGATTTAGAGGGAGCAGGTATGACAGTCCTTGTATTTGAGATTGAGTTATCTCCATGAAAGAAGAAAATCTACCTTTAGTAGCAGCCACTCTCAGTTTTAGATGAATTTGTTTCCATGATAGAATAGAAGAGTTACTCTCAGAGTTCAGTAGCTACAGTGAGAATAGAGTAGTCATTCTCAGCTTCAGAAATAGCAGTTGCAGGTACAGAGTCTCGGTTCCACAAGGAAAAGTTGTAGAAAAAGTAAAGGACATACTATCAAACAGTGAGACAAATAGTGCCTTGCAGAAAGCACATAGAACCAACACATTATTATGCAGATTGAATTGCAGCTGAGAAAGTGTACCAGGTTGATGTGATGTGAAATTTTTTGTTTCAAAGTACAGGACAGGAAAACTCATGTCTACAAGTTGAAGCAAGATCCAAGAGCTTGGTATGGTAGGATTGATAGTTTTCTAACAAGCTTGGGCTTTACCAAGAGTAAATTTTATTCTAATGTTCACTTCAAGGTTATGAATGATAATTCATTTGTATTTATACTATATGTGGATGACTTATTCTTGACAAGAGAAGAAAATTTCATCACAGATTGCAAACGAAATCTCGCTACAGAATTTGAGATGAAAGACCTAGGCCCAATGCATTATATCTTAGGTCTTGAAGTTTGGAAAATCTGAGAGAAGATATTCCTTAACCAAGGGAAGTATGTAGTTGAAATACTGAAGAATTTTGACATATTGGAATGTAAATCCATGGGTGTGCCACACCCATGGAGACGAATTTGAAGCTCTTGGTTGATACTTCATCAAAGTTAGTTGATACTACTTTATACAAGCATATTATTGGTTCGTTCATGTATCTAATGAATACCAGGCCAGATATATGATTTTTTGTGAACACCTTGAATCAGTATATGGTGGAGCCCAGACGTGTTCACCTTGTAGCTGCAAATCATGTGATGAGATACCTTAAGGGTACATTGGATTATGGTCTCTGTTATACTTGATTTTGTGAATTCATATTGTATGGCTATACAGATTCATATTGGGTTGGAAGTGCTTCAAATAGAAAAAGCAGTTCATGATATTGTTTCAGTTTGGGGTCAGCCATGACTTCATGGAAAAGTAGGAAGAAATCCAATATTTCTATCAGTACGGCAGAAGCAGAGTACATTGCAGCATGTTCCACCATATGTGAATCCATATGGCTTCAAAATTTGTTGACAGGTGTGTTCAATCTAAAGATGGAAGCTACCATGATTATATGTGATAACCAGAGTTGCATAAAGATGACAAAGAACCCAATGTTCCATGATAAGATGAAGCACATAGAGATCTGGTACCACTACATTTGTGACATGGTGCAGAAGGGAGTTGTAAAGCTCCAATATGTTGGAACAGATGAGCAGGTTGCAGATGTGTTGACTAAGCCTCTGCCTCATGTAAATTTTGAGTACTTCCGAGACAAGATTGGTGTTGTCCAAAAGGACCTCCCTAGAAAGGGGGAGTGTTGTTGATGATAATATGGTATCCTGATCAGCAGTGGGTAGCTCAGTTAGGATTTTATATCCTAGGGGACTGATCATTCCTGGGCAGATCTGAAGGTCCGATAAGGACGATCTGTCAGAGTACCTGTGCATGTATATTCCAGCTGTGGTCAGTAGTGGTATCTCAGTTAGGATTTTATATCCTAGGAAATCTTATGATTCATGGGTAGATCCCAAAGGTATGGTAAGGACGGTCTGTTAGAGTACCAAAGATGTTGTTGTTGATGCACCTACCTCATTATGTTGCCACATATAGATGTTGATGTTCCGTCTTCGTGTTGTTGATGATGTTATTCCAGCTTCATGTTGTTGATGATGTTGTTGTTCCAGCTTCGTGTTGTTGATGTTGATGTTCCAGCTTCGTGATGTTGATGGTGTTGTTGTTCCATCTTCATTTTGATGGTGTTGTTGTTCCAGCTTCATGTTGTTGATGTTGATGTTCCAGCTTCGTGATGTTGATGTTGATGTTCCAGCTTCGTGTTGTTGATGATGTTGTTCCATCTTTGTGTTGTTGATGTTGTTGTTTCACCTTCATGTTATTGATGTTGATGTTCCAGGTTCATGTTGATGATGATGATGATGATGTTACTCCAGCTCCATGCTACAGATGATGATGATGTTCAGTTTCTATTGTTGTTGATGATGACAAAAACTTTCGATGACCTATAGATATGACCAACCGTGTTCCTGATGTTGATGATGATGTCCCCTCCTCTTGATGATGTATTGATTCCAGTTAGTTGCTATTAATGTTGTCAGTAGAATACCCTTCTTGTGAAGGGGGAGTGTTGAAATATTGTGACTTCGAAGAATATTATACTCATATTTGAGTCATTATTGTATAGATAAAATCCCCTTTTGTGGATTGATCAAGTTGGGTCTTGTATAAGATCAAATCCCCTTTTGTGGATTGGTCAACATGTATTTCTATGGTGGTATTTGTAAATTCGGCCCCTAGTAATTGTAAAGTGGTTTTAGCCACTTCTAGGAGAAGTCGACTCCACCAAGTGAAGAGTCACAACCCTAGCGCCACATCACAACTTGTATTTATATGTGAGGATGGTATTTCATTTGAATACACTCACCACACTAGCTCTGAAAGTAAGAAGAAGTGCACAAGTCTTGGAGGAGTAGCTGCTACAACTGGGGGTGACGTCAAGGAGGGCTCTTGGTCTATGTCTTGGTATTTCTTGGTTAAGTGGTGCGCTATTCTTCCTAGTGAAGGAGTAGAGGAGGATATTTTGTTCGGTATTTGGTCTATATATATTGAGGAAGTTTTGTCTCTATTGTTTCTGTGATTTCCTATCTTTCAGTGATATTATTTATGCAGCTAATGTGCTAAATTATTATAATAATAAAGAAGAATTGTAATTGCTAGTTGTATAAGTAAAAATTCAACAAAGACTAAATACACAAGGAAATTTGTCATCGATGGTAATGATTCATATACTCCTGCCTCAACAACCAAACCTGCCAACCCAATAGAGCCATCTATGTAGAAATTAAAATGATAAAATCAGCAAGTACTAAGTTTTTTCATACACTTAGCAACCTAGAGATAATTATCTTAAACGAACATTGAACTGTCTAAACCCACATTCAGAAAAATATCATAAGCGAAATACACATTGCCAAACACTTTTACAGTAGAATAAACACAATGAACAACAATCATTCAATCATGAAATACTCAGAAATTTAGGCAATGTCAGGGAAAACCCCAATGTGGGGAAACCCAATGAGACAGAGATTTTATTAGCTTCAAGAAAGATATATCAACAGCAACAATACAATTTCCAACAAGAGAAATCCACTTACAGCACACAAAAAATGCCACCAAATATTCTTCCTTGGAAAATGTGTCAAATTTGTACTATTGTATGACTTGCCCAGGAAAAAAACACCTTGGAAAATGTTCCCACAGTCTATTGTATGGCCTGATCTATACGGCCTTGCTACAGCAAGAAAAACCCTCCAAAAACCTAAAAATTCCTGCCACACTTTGCCTCGATTTTCAGTCCCTCTTTCCCTTGTTGTACGGATCCATACAGTACGGCCTCCAACAACAGCAATAAATATCAGCACTCACATAGAATTATTCTCTTGGGATTTGTACCCAAACTCTCTTGGGAAATGTGCCCTCTTTGTTTCCCTAACTTTCCTCTATCAAGTTATCTCAGAAATCTCTCTCAATCTCCTCATTGTATCTTGCGCACTACCCAATACATTCTTTTATAATCTGAAAGTGACCCTTCACCTTCTCTAACCCTAGATCTAATGGCCAAGATATAATCTTGTCTTTACAAGATCAAGAGTCATGATTCATTCCCTCCGAAATAAATCACTTTAAAATATTAAAGTACATTTTAACTTTATAACATAAGTGCACTTTATGAGATAAAGTCACTTTAATATTAGAAGGTACACTTTATTAAAAAAGTCACTTACATATAAGAATCATTTTATAACAGCTTTATAAAAACCCATCACAAAGTCAAGTGTATAGTACTGTAGGTACAAGGTTACTTCTGCATACAAGACACACATGCAGAGTACCTCCCGAGCTAAAAATCTAACACTCCCTCTTAGCAAGGGATGTACTTGCTGCCATCACCATCATCTGATCCCATCACACGGTTTTCAGTAGGATCTCCCTCTGAACCTGGAGCCATCATCAACACCTACACAGAACTCGAACCAGATGACATCCTCCTGATAGCTACTATGAACCCTAAGCTCCTATGTAACGTCCCCAGCCACCCAACAATCTGGGAAACATCACAAAGGAACATCTTACTACTCTGATACAAATTTGCAACAACCCTAGCCACCCAACACGTCGGGCAATGCCACAGAGGAACATCTTACTTCTCTGATACAAATTTGTTTTAACACCCCCGGCAACCTAGGCAGGGCCATGCTATCTTGTAGAAATAACAATTATCATCTGGCTATAAATATAACAATAGACAAACAACATATTCTGCTAATACACAAACTGATGCAAAAATAACAATAAAATCATGCATGCAGTAACCCAGAAAAAACCATAGATGTAACAACATATATAAATACATAGCATGTGAATGAACAAGGGAAATGAATACTTATACTTTAAATGAGATCCACCAACTGTGTGCAGACCTTCCACGAACCTCCCAGCCTTAGACCACGATGTTCATCACGCTCAGCAGTGGGTCACCCCCGATTTGGGACTAAGCTCCACCCAGAGAAAGGGAACCCTAGACTAGGTTGAGATTACAGGAGACTGCACAGTGCAACAGGAAGGATTCTCTCCAAGATCCTTCTTACGCTCACTACTCACGAACTCCCATTCCCCACATGCATGTTCCACCCCGGGAATATGCACCTTCACTGTTCCATACACCATCAGTTGCGCCACTTCCCCTTTCAGGGTCTCAACAACAGGCCAAATTAAGAATTCTTAAATCTTCGTAGCTGGTGTTGTACTCTCTCTAGGAGAAAATCACTTCCCAACAAAATCTCTCACCTGGAGAGAGTTGCTCACAGGCCTGACAACCTACCTCTTCAACCATGGGCCTGACAACTCGCTTCTTCAACCAACTTCAACTCAGTTCCTGCATGGTGAGGACAACAACAAAGGTTCAATATAGCTCAAGGAATGGCAGCAACCACAATTCGGTAAGGCACAACACAGTTTTGGCAAGTACAGATATGTTGGGCTTCACAAAAAACACAGGTCGACTTCCCCAGTTATTGGTTTCATAGGTGCGTCCAAGATGCATAGGTCCACGACAGAGGCCCAACAAGTTAGGTGAAGGATGGGAGAATGGGGAGCGAACCCCCCCAATGAGATAACTCTCTAGCTTTAACTGCATGAACCCATGTTGACACATGTCTTCCTGGAGTTGCATGCACTCCATTTAGCATTCATTCCCTTTCCCAGGAACTTAGGATAACTAGGTTTATTTTTCCCCACTTTAATATTTTCATTTTTCGTGAATATATTATAATATTCCATTGGGTTAATCCCTCTAGCTTAGCCCCTCTTTCCTAGCCTCTCAGTCTCATCCCTTTCCCTACCTAGTGAAGCTTCGTCCCCCATCACTCTTTCTTTGTGGTCGGTCTACACGCAGCGATGTATAATTTTTATTAATAATCTACATAATTACATATACAAAAATCAAACTTATTGGACTTAACATCCAGGATCTTCAGCCTATAACACATAAGCCTACCATCTTATCAATACTCGGCTCACCAGCCTACAAACATCAGTACATTTCACAGGGGATCGGCCTAGGGTATTACAATCCCGTCCCCTTATTTTTGCACTATCCTCAGTGCAACTCATTTACATAATATCAGCAAGATTTTCAAAATATTCAAAAATATGTGGGTACTCTACCCGCATAGCATCTTCATGCTCCCATATCACGTCCTCAGGACTGTACCAGGTCCACTGGACCTTTACAATCCCTATGGCTCAATTCCGGAGTTGCTTTCTCTTCCTGTCCAATATGCGCACTGGATGCACTTGCAAGGCGCCTTCTTTCTCCACCTGAATCACATTCCAATCAATCACATGATTAGGATCAGGTACATACTTCTTGAGCAATGAAACATGAAATACATTATGAACAGTCATGGATGCAAGCATATAAGAAACTAGTCCAATCCTTTCTAGGATTTCAAATGGTCCACAATATCTGGTTGCCAACTTGGAACAGTTTCCCAGCTTCAGGGAACTTCTGTTGGTTTTTACTTTCAAGAAAACATGATCACCCACTTTAAACTCCATGTGGTTTATGTTCTTATCAGCATAACTTTTCTGCCTGTCTTGGGAAGCCTTCAGATTCTGCTTAATCTTAATCATTTTCTCTTCCATTTCCTTCAGCGACTCTAGCCCAACCACTTCCCTATCAGTTGGGTTATCACAGCTTACTGGGGTGTTGCACTTTCTGCCATAAAGTGCTTCAAATGGGCTTGTCTTCAGTGATGCTTGATACCCATTGTTGTATGTAAATTCTACCAAGTTTAGATAATCCTCCCATTTAGATGGTTTTTCCATCACATACATTCTTAACATATCTTCTATCACTTGGTTCACCCTCTCTGTTTTCCCATCAGACTCGGGATGATAAGCAATGTTGAAGTTCAGATTTGTTTTGAACCCTTTGAATAATCCCTTCTAGAAATTTGAGGTAAATTTTGGGTCTCTGTCAGACACAATTGTCTTGTGTATGCCATGCAATCGTGCTACTTCCCTCATATAGATATCGGAAACATTAGTTGTCTTGTGAGTAGTCTTCAATGGAATAAAATGGGCAGCTTTAGTAAGCTTATCCACCACCACCATGATGGAATCATGTTGATTGCTTGTTCTGGGAAATCCCGTGATGAAATACATTGTTACAACTTCCCATTTCCACTCAAGGATGGGTAATGGCTGTAGAAAACCTTTTGGGTGTCTATGTTCAGCCTTTACCTTTTGACAGTCCAAACATTTGGCAATAAAATCAGCAATCTCCCTCTTCATGCATGGCCAATAATATTGGCTTTTGACTAATGAAATTGTTTTATGATATCCTAGGTGTCATGCATAAGGTACATTGTGCATCTCTTTTAAAATCACACTCCTCAATTAAGAAGAGTTGGGTACATAAACTATGTTTCTGTACAGAAGGATTCCATCAATTCCCAATTCATAATCCTCGACCTTCTGCTGCATTTTACCTTGTTGCAATTTTGTTACTAATTCCATGTACTGCAAATTTGAATTTGCAGCCTCAGAGATTCTGCCTTGAAGATTTGTCTGATACATGTTGATGGTTGTAGCATGTAGTTCATGCACTCTCCTACTGAGTGCATCAGCCACTTTGTTCTCCTTTCCTTTGATGTGCTTGATATAAAATTCATACTCACAAAGGAATTCCAACCACCTACTATGCCTAGCATTCAAAGTTGGTTGATCAAACACATACTTCAAACTTTGATGGTTTGTCCTGAGTTCAAACCTCTTTTCCATGAGGTAATGTCTCCATTTCTTTAGAGCATGTAGAATGGCTTCCAAATCCAAATCATGAGTGGCATAGAGTCTTTCATGCTCTTTGAATTTTCTGGACTCATAACATATTACAAACCCATTCTGGATGAGGACTCCTCCTAGTCCTTCCTTACATGCATCTGTGCAAACCACGAAATCCTCATTTGGATCTGCAATCTTCAGAATTGGAGCACTTGTTAACATTTGCTTCAATTGTTGGAAGCTTCTCTCACATTCTTTTGTCCATTGAAATTTCTTCCCCTTCCTTTGCAAGGAAGTGATGGGGTGATCTATTCTTGAGAACCATGCAATGAACCTTCTGTAATATCTAGCTAGACCTATGAAGGATATGACTTCTGTCACATTCTTCGGCACTGACCATTCTCTAATGGCTTCTATCTTCTCAGGTTCCACGACTATCCCATCCTTTGAAATGATATGCCTTAAATAGTGAATTATGTTTTGATAAAATGAGCACTTGCTCAATTTGGCATATGGGCTAATGCTTTCTTAGCACCTGCAACACCATCTTCAAATGATGCTCGTGCTCTTCCTATAACTTGTAATATACAAGGATTTCATCCAAAAAGACAATGACAAACTTGTCCAAATATTCCTTGAAAACACCATTCATTAACCACATAAAAACAGCGGGGGCGTTTGATATACCAAATGGCACCACTGTGAACTCATAATGACCATACCTTGTCCTAAAGGTGGTCTTGCTGATATCTTCCTCTTTAATTCTTATATGATGGTACCCTGACCTGAGATCTATCTTCGAAAATATATTTGCATCCTTCAATTGATCAAAGAGATCATCAATCCTTGGCAGAGGATACGTGTTCTTTATAGTCACTTTATTCAACTGTATAAAATCAATGCACAATCTTAATGTCCCATCTTTATTCTTTACGAACAAGACTGGGGCAACCCAAGGTGATACACTTGGGTGTATATACCCCTTCTTCAGAAGCTCTTCAAGCTGCATTTGCAGTTCCTTCAGCTCTAGTGTACTCATTATGTAAGGAGTTTTTGACATTGGAGCTGCTCCAAGCATCAGGTTTATGGAGAAATCAATATCTCTCTTTGGAGGTAGTCCTCGTACCTCCTTGAACACATCTTCAAAATCTTCCAGGATTGCATGATCCTCAATATTTGTTACTTTATCCTTAGATGCTTCCTCCATGTGGGCTACAAATATTTGATAGCCTTTCCTGTAGCACTTCTTCAACTGCATTGTTGAGATTTCTCTGATAGCAATTGCTCTAGGAATTCCTTGGACTGTTCTCTGATTTCCTTCATCATCCAAGCAAGTGAATGCCTTGTTACGGCAGTCTAAAATGGCATGGTGTTGGTCCAACCAGTCCATACCAATTAGACAGCCATAGGAACCTAAAGGTAAGATGTTCAAATATGCCCTTGTGCTCAGTCCATTCATGTCCATGAGACATGACTTAACCATTTCAGTAACTTTTCTTTTGGCTCCTATAGCCATCTGCACTAACCAAGATTTTTCATGCTTGTTTCTTGGAAAATGGAAACTTTCCACCATATTTGGATCTATATAACTATGACTAGCCCCTGAATCAATTAAAATAGTAAAGGCACGGTTATTGATCATACCTTCAACTTCAATCATGTGTGATTGAAACTCAGCTTGCTTGTTGTCCAAGGCTACATAGATCCTTGATATTTTACTGCCTATGTCCTCCACTGTTTCTTCTTGTTGAACTTTGTGGGCAACTCTCACTTTGCCATTTTTTTGGGGACAATATCTATACTTGTGGTCTCCCTGACAGCCCCAACATTGAATAGGCATCTACCTTGGTATTTGTCCCCCTATCTCATCCATTCTCTGCTCTCTAAAAGATGGCGTTCCTTGAGGATTGTTTCTGAAAAATGGAGGCTTGTTTCCCTTCTGCCTCTACTCTTTCTTGAACTTCTTCTTGTCCTCCAAAGACTTTTGGAAGGTGGGATTTTCTCTCTGTTGCTCATATAATCATTTTTCTCTCCTTATAGTTTCTTCCATAGTTTTAGGATCATCATACTAGATCTTGTCACTGATGGAAGATGACATTCCACTCATATACCTTTGAATTTTGACAGTCTCATCTTTGATGAAAGGGACATACTTCAGCAATTCCAAAAACCTTTGTTCATATTTATCAATGGTCATGCTATCCAATTTGAGCTTGAAGAACTCTTTGATCTTTCGATCATAGTATCTATTAGTTAAATATTTATTTTCAAAGTGTTTCTTGAATTCCTTCCAAGTAACATTTTTCTCTTTAATGTGTTGCACCTGCACAAGTTGATCCCACCACATGGATGTCTTTCCTTTCATTTGATACATTGCAATTCTTCCTTCTGCATGAGAGGAGTAATTTTGCAGTTGGAAATATTTCATCATGCCAAGAAGCCATGTATCAGCATCTTCCTCCTTTCGGTGCTCTCCATAAAAAATAGGAGGTTTAATCTTGTTCATTTCACCCTTCAGTTCATCCACTCCAGATATCCTATGCTTTCTGGTAGGAGATGGGCTTGAAATATTGTGTGGCCTCCTCTTGGAGTGCCCTTGGGAATGATGATGGTGTCTACCAACACTCCTTGATTTTCTCTTCTCATCAGGGGACTTGTGACTTCATGATTTACTGGAGTCACTCCCCTTATCCAATTTATTTTATATTATTTCCAGGCTCTGTATCAACTTTATGTTGAATTCTCCTTATTGTTCCCTGGATTTCATGAGCTTTATGTTATCTGCTCGATGAGTTTCGACATCTTTCTACAAATTTTCAATGATTTTCATCATGTTTCCTTCCTTATATATCTCTTCTTCATGCCCATTGGAGTTCGATCCTTCAACTCTTATATGGACATTGATTCCTCTAACTTCATTTTTCGAACTGTAAGCACCATGTGCCTTCCCCATTTCTTTGCACTATGTGGCAATTCGGTTTGGTTCTGACAATAGTTAACTCTGTAAAATATGCAGTCAACCGAAATTTTGTCAGGCTATCAGACTTTAATAACTTTCCAAAATAAACCTATTTGATTCAAAAAAATAATATCAGATTCCATTTTATGCAGGTCTTGGTTGGTCAAGAACCTTGTGGGCTTCCATATCTAAGCCTAGTTCTGTTCTGAAACAAAATTTCGAGCGCTAGCCCCTTTTCTTCGGCCCTTGGTTAGCATGTGACCACGGATGTGACCCAGCGCTTATGATTTAGGTGCTTATCTAGAGCCTTGAAACTTCAGGCTCTTGCTTTAGAGGTTTTCAAAGCACATCACAACAAATCTCTCGGAGTTATGGATTGACAAACTCGCAAAGTAGGGTGGATCAACAGTCCACGACTACCCAACATCCAACGGTTGACACCCACTATGGAACTTCATGCATCTGATCTTCGGGACTTTGGAGATTCGAAGCTTCGGGAATTCGAAGGACTTCACATATGCACACCTCCGAACCGTTAATATTTGAACACTTCCATGTCACCTTTGGTGACGTGATAAAGTCTCGTCACCTCGGCGTTATGAAACTTTTGAAAGTTCTTCCTTTCATTCCCTTATGAACCATTCTTACAGAGTGTCAAGTCTATGAACTTCACAACTGGCGCCACACGTCCACTAGGACCCATGGTTTCCATACTTGAACTAATATAACGAATAGTCACATCAAACTTTATACTATTCAAATTTTGGGGACATGGGTCGGTGGTTTTGGAGTAACTCGATGATCATTCTGCAATTGTCCCCACACTGACATGTACCCCTTCTGGGAAACCATGGTTTGGATTGTGGGACCACCTTGTAGAGTTATCTTCCGTGCATATTGGATCTCCACAATTCCTCACATCCCTCAATCTTGATAGATTGTGACCAAAGTTAATGCAGGCCCGACCCAGCTAACCCCTTCATTGTGCTTAAATACATTATGCCACCTCTAGGAGCACTACACAGTAGAACACACAAAGCCAACACGTGGTCCAATAAGGCGGGTGATAATGTCACATTCTAACTTCATTTCAATCTCACAATAGTTCTTAACTCTATGACACGTGGCACACATCCCATGTGTCCACGTCATTTCGAGTGATGTCAGCAGGCCACGTCACTTCTGGACTTTGGGCTTCGGTAGCTTTCACCTTAGCATACCTCGTTTCTCCCGAACGTCAAACTCCTGAACTTTCTTATCTTCCACTCTTGGCTTAATCCTAGGGTTTAGATCCATCCTTGGTCAAATCCAACGGTAAACACTCTCACCCCCCCCACAGATCTACGATGTAGATCCTCTTCAGGACTTCGGAACTTCAGGCTTCGACCCTTTCTGCTCTATCACACATAAACTTCACTGAAGTCACAAAGTCCGAAGTACTTAAGGGTTAATATTCATGCACCTTTCTCCAGATCTGATGGTTGTGAAGGATCCTCCTTCTCCCAAACAGATCCCACGGCCCAACTTCAAACCTTGTGGTTCCAAACCCACGGTTACTACAATCTCTTTTCTCTGCAATCTTTCTTGAACCGCTATACCTCCTGAGCTTCCAAACACGACCAAGGTTCTCTCTTGGCACTCTGGAATGCTCTGAAATTCAAATTTTGTCCTTTTTAACAACAATTTTCTATGATCTTTTGATTCCATAACCACTTATATGGCCTAATTCAGGCTCAATGTAAAAAACTAGGCTCTGAACTTCAATTTTGTCCATTTCGACAACAATTTCCTTCTAAAACCTTTTCTTCAACTTCTACTTTCCTAGCCCATCCAGGCTCATTGTTAAAACCATGGCTCTGATACCAATTTGTAATGTCCCCAACCACCCAACACGTCGGGCAACGCCACAGAGGAACATCTTGTTGGATCATGTTGTCATTGATGCCAATGGTTTGATTGATTGATGTCAAGTGATTGATTGATGTCAAAGGATTGATTGATTGATGATTGATGTAATATAATATGTATTTTCTTTGATGAGAATGAATAGATGAAGATGGATCAATGAGTTGTCATTGATATGATGCAGATGGATCAATGAGTTGTCATTGATACATGATGAAGATGGATCGTTGTGGTTTCATTGGTATATGATGCATTGTTGGAAAAATGTATAGATGACTCATTATTGTCTTATCATGATTGATAAGGTGCACAAATGGATGAACTCCAAAGTGGTCCCCTTATGGTANATTTGCAGATTGATTTATCCTAGAAGAATGGTTGGAGGACCCTTGGTCTCATCATTTTCTTATCATGATTGATAAGGTGCACAAATTGATGAACTCCAAAGTGGTCCCCTTATGGTGAAAGCACTCACGGGAAGACGCTTTATGGATTGAGTTATCCTAGAAGAATGGTTGGAGGACCCATGCTTGTATGTGGAATAATGAGATTAAGATCAAGGAAATTGTTGGTGAAACTATCCTAGATGGATAGTGATTGTCATGCCATTTTCGGTGGTATGTGGAATGTCACATAACTCCTCATGGTTTGAGAGTTATGGCCTTACGAAGATGAAGGACCCCCACATGAAGGCTTGAAGCCCCCAGGTCAAAGAAGTCAGAGTGACCTAAAAGAAGAAATCATTATTTAAATGATAAAGTAAAGTGACAAAGTCAAGGTGGATTATTTAAATAATAAAGAGAAGTGACAAAATCAAGAAATGATAAAGTAAGGTGACAAAATCAAGAAGGAATATTTAAATAATAGTATTGGAGAACTTTCTATTCATGGAAAGTGGTTAACCCTAAAATAAGGAAAATAGGTTAAGTGACCTAGAGGATGAAAGTATAAATAAGATAGCAATGGTCTCTTGTAGATCATCATTTTTGTGGATCAATGGAGAGCTTTTTGTGAGAATATCTTTTGGAATATTGATGGAGAGCTTCTTGTGAGAGCTTCTTGAGAATTTTTGGTGTGGAACACTTGAGAATATTGAATATCTATAGGTTACTGAGGTAACCAAGGATATCTAAGCCTAATTTGATAAGGAAGGTGAATAAAAGAGGGTCGGAATTGAAGGGAGGATAAATTCTTTTGATGATGTTTTCTAAGGTATGTTATTTACAGGTCATCTCACCATTTTCGCTATAAATTTTTTTCTATAATGATTCAAACCGTGAAATTTCTATGCCATTGAGAAAACATACCCAAGTATCTGTGGTAAAAAAATTATCTTGTGGGTCTTTGTATTTTGGGAGTTACACTCTGTGGAAAATAGGGTTTGTGGCTAGTCCTGAAACTAGTCAAAAACAGGTGTTTCGGGTAAAAACGTCATAAATTCTTCATAACAGATCTAAATTCATTGAAACCAAATGTGTTGGTTAGGGTACAGTCTGTAGTATGTTGTGTAATAGTTTCATATCAATTCAATGAATATTTTGTGTGAGGCACGCTCTACAAGGTTGCTCTCTAGAATAAGCTAGAATTCAACAAGGTATGTCATTTTTGCTATAACTCCTTTTATGAGAGGTTCCAAGTAGTGCCACCTGGAGGAATTGCATAAAACACACTGAAGAACATTGTGTATTAGTTTCATATATTTATTCATTACAGGTACAAAGTTATGATTATTTCAAGTTGGAGTTGTTGACTAATCCAAAACTAGTCATGGTTGAGACAAACAGTTGATGAGTTGGCACATACATGAGGTGTATAGTTGATGATATTGATACATATTGATGAGTCATTTTTTATGAGTAGTTGACACATTATTGGTATATATTTGGTACATGGTTGGATGCACTTGTTTATGGTACAGGTTGATTACAGGTTGTTTGGCACAGGTTGGTGCATGGTTGATGCACTTGTTTATGTTGACAGATTCATATATGTTGAGGATTGTTGTCTTATCTCAGTTGGTGCTGAGAATGTAAGTTGAGTCTTGCATATAGAGTTGGTGCTCTTGTAGAGTTGTACTTTATTCAGTTGTTGCTGAAAAACCCCCGGATTGAAGTCCATAATAAAAGGAAAATTTGTACATACATCTTGTGTTCTTTGTGTTCCTTGTGGAAATGATTTGTTGATGATATGTTGTTGATATGTATTCACATATAACTGATTATAAATGACACAAATGAGTAATGAGAAAATGTTGAATGTTAACTAAGGAGTTTTTGTGTAAGAGGGAAGTTTTGGGAAAAAGATCCCCACACTCATTCACACCCCCCCCCCTCCTCTAAGTGTGGTAGGTGTGCCCAACACATCTTACTACTTTGATACCAATTTGTAACGTCCCCACCCACCCAAAACGTCGGCAAACGCCACAGAGGAACATCTTACTACTTTGATACTAGTTTGTAACATCCCCAGCCACCCAACACGTCAGGCAACGCCATAGAGGAACATCTCACTGCTCATTTGTAATGCCCCCAACCACCCAACACGTCGGGCAATGCCATAGAGGAACATCTTACTTCTCTGATACCAATTTGTAACATCCCTAGCCACCCAACATGCCAGGAAACGCCACAGAGGAACATATTACTGCTCTAATACCAATTTGTAATGTCCCCAGCCACCCAACACGTTGGGCAACACCACAGAGAAACATCTTACTTCTCTGATACCAATTTGTTTTCACACCCCCGGCCACCCAAGTTGGGCCATGCTATCTCATAGAAATAACAACTATCATTTGCCTATAAATATAACCATAGACAAACAACATATTCTGCTAATACACAGACTGATGCGGAAATAACAGTAAAAGCATACATGCAGTAATCCAAACAAAACCATAGATGTAACAACATATATAAATACATAGCATGTGAATGAACAGGGGAAATGAATACTTATGTTTTAATTGAGGTCCACCAACTGCGTGTAGACCTTCCACGAACCTCCTAGCCTTAGACCACATTACTCATCACGCTCAGTAGTGGGTAACCCCCGAACTGGGACTAAGCTCCACCCAGAGCAAGGAAATCCTAGACAAGGTTGAAGTTATAGGAGATTGCACAGTGCAACTGGAAGGATTCTCTCCAAGAGCTTTCTTACACCCACTACTCACGGACTCTCATTCCCCACATGCATGTTTCGCCCCGGGAATATGCACCTTCATTGTTCCACAGTCCATCAGCTGCTCCACTTCCCCTTTCAGGGTCTCGGCAACAGGCCAGATCAGGAATTCTCAGAGCTTCATAGTTGGTGTTGGACTCTCTCTAGAAGAAAATCACTTCCAACAAACTCTCTCACCTGGAGAAAGATTCTCACAAGCCTCACAACCTGCCTCTTCAACCACGGGCCTGACAACCCGCTTCTTCAACCAACTTCAACTCAATTCCAGCAAGGTAAGGAAAACAGCAAAGATTCAATATAGCTCAGGGAACGGCAGCAACTGCAATTCAGTAAGGCACAACATAGTTTTGGCAAGTACAGATGTGTTGGGCTTCACAGCAAAACACAGGTCGGCTTCCCCATTTACTGGTTTCAGAGGTGCGTCCAAGATGCAGAGGTCCATGACGGAGGCCCAGCAAGTTAGGCAAAGTATGGGAGAATGGGGATCGAACCCCCCCAAAGAGATGACTCTCCAACTTTAACTGCATGCGCCCAGGTTGACACATGTCTTCCTGGAGCTGCATGCACTCCATTTAGCATTTGTTCCCTTTCCCAAGAACTTAGAATAACTGGGTTTATTTTTCCTCACTTTAATATTTTCATTTTTTCAGGAATATATTATAATATTCCCTTGGGTTAATCCCTCTAGCTTATCCCCTCTTTCCTATCCTCTCAGTCCCATCACTTTCACTACCTGGTGAAGTTTTTTCCCCCATCACTCTTTCTTCGTGGTCGATCTACACGCAGCGATGTATAATTTTTATTAATGATCTGCATAATTACATATACAAAAAACAGGCTTATTGGCCTTAGCATCCAAGATCTTTGGCCTATAACACATAAGCCTACCAACTTATCAATACTCGGCTCACCAACCTACAAACATCAATACATTTCAAAGGGATTCGGCCTAGGGTATTACATCCTAGGAGAATCCACTCCACCCTAAGCATCAGTTTGATCACACCAGTTGAGCCTCTTGCCAGTGCTCAGAAGAGACTCCCTCTCCTCTCTCGGAATGCAAGACTGAATCCTTGGTCCCACTGTAGTCTCAGGAGCCTCTTTCTCCTCATCCAACGTTGAATAATATCCTGAAGGTTTTCCTCATAACATGTACAACCTATCCACCCGATCAGCAATAATTTGTGGTTCAATCGGGTCCACTACCTCACTGTAACTAAATACATGTCCCCTCTTGAACAATGTACAATATCCATCATTCTCCAACACTAAGACTGAGAGAAAGTTAACCCTCAAACCTAGAACAAAGAGAACTCCATCAAGCCCCAAGAATCCTCCATACTCAAGTCGAAATCTTACCCTTCCAACTCCATGTACAACTCGCACCATACCACCTTCACTCTCCACCAATCGGTCAGGACTTGTCTCTGTAATAATACGAAATGCTCGTCAGATTCCCAACATGTGATATCACCCCCAAATCCTCCACTACTAACACTGGATACTAGAGTAACCAAAGAAAATTCATTATCAAACTTGGAAGAAAATTCCTCCATGGTTGTTGTAGCAGCTATCTCAGGCCCCTCTTGTTCCTTCCTCTTCTTCTTCTTCTCAGGACACTTGTAACACACCCGACCCCTGAATGACCTTTTAAGGGGTGGGGCATCAAAATTTTGTTCTCCATAAGTAATCAAATCCTCCATTCGGGGTCTCTATCACATTATGCTCGTCTAGATCTTTCAAACCACGGTCTCCATGCTCAAAACTGAGCTCAGAACTACAAGATATACCTCTCCCCAGTTCCTCGGGTGTTCATTAGTCAGGGCCACGTGGCTTCCATGTGGATTTGACTCAATATGATTCATCCCAAGTTCTCTGATATCATATAACTTCCAACGTTCCTAAATCTATGGCGGAGATCCATCCACCAACCAATCTTGAATCCAACGAATGGGCTTGATCCTCAGCTAACTCACAGGCTAGCGGGGAATTCGGCGTTCGACCTTCAAATTTAAATTCCAGGCCTAACCCCTTCACTCTGGCTACAATTGCATACGACCGCAAGCTATGACCAGATGCCAAGACAAGAGGTGCCTATTTTGGTGCTTCGGAGCTTCAGGCTCCGGACGTTTCAACTTATGGCACCACAAATATCCCGAACTGTCGAATCATCGAATCTCGGGTATGCTACGAGGATCAACGGTCCTGGTTCTCTTTCAATATCAACGACACACGATTACTTCGAGCCTCCAGACTTCGGCCAATTCCAAAAAACCTCTCCTCAAGTTTTTTGGAGTGCCAAGTCTCTGCACTGCGCGATCTTACGACATGCATCCACAGAACATCAATGGTTATGATTTACTTCAGGACTCTGCGCTTCGACGAATTCCCAAGTACTCACAAACACAAACCTCCGAATTGAAATCCTTTCGGAGCATCATATCTTCTGACACCTATCCTCTGAGATCGACAACTCAGGTGGACTCCAGTCTTCGGGCCTTCGAGAGTTCTTGTTCCACTTTTCTCCGAAGTGGCTATCCTTTGAAGTAACAGATCACCCGCCACACGTCTCCAAATGATGGATGGTTGAGATCTTCTCCATTACTCCGAGATTCAGGGATTTTTTAAGAACCAAGCTTCAAATCCTCTAGAGTGGCTCTCCTCCAGAGTTAACGATATACTGACACGCATCTTGGTTGATGGACGGTTCAGATCTTCTCTGGATCCCTGCAACTTTAGGAGTCTACAACCTTTTACACATGCTTCCTTCCAGTGTGTTAAACCTCCAGAGCACATGATCTAGTTCCACGTGTCTCCCGGCACCAATGGCTAGGATGGACTCTGGTACTTCGGGACTTCAGTGATTTCACCCGCTCCCCGCCTATAAACTCTCGGAGTGTCCAGTCTTCGGACTAAAGGATCTACCACCACGCGTCCTTTGTGATGGATGGTCGAGATCTACTTCGGACTTCAGTGGTTTTGACGTTAAAATACCCATGTCCTCCCGAAGTGGTCAACATCAGGCTGACTACATCGTGTTGACGCCAAAAAATTAGAGAGTCTCAAGCATCAACATTTTCAACCTCCCACGGGGCTAGGCGAGAATAAGCAGAAATGTTACCCTAGGCTTAAAGCCCCAAACAAGAATGTGCATTGAACTCTAAGTTAATTTTCTCCTAACCTATAGTCCAAGCATAGATCCCTTTGTCCTGTAATTTTTCTTTTAGCAATATTTAATTTTTATTTGATCTATGATTTTATGTTATTTACAATTTAATCATTTCTATGTATGGTTGTATACAATTGGAAAAATCAAAATAAATATAGGAAGGACAAATGATAAAAGAAAAGGCAATGTTTTGTTTTATTTTAGCAAAAAGTAAATTAAAGAAATTTAAAAAGCTAGAAAAGTTTTTATCTAAAAAACTATGTTAGATTTAAAGTAATTGAACCAAAGAAAACCTATTACATAACACTACTTTGAAACAAGTGATGTGTGGCAACGTAGTCCCTGTCGGGTTGAATTGGGAATAAATGCACAGGGATGGGAAAAAGTTGCGGAGGCAGATGGAAAATGAAGCAGAGATGTGGCAAGCAGCATGAAGCACAGGTGGTATCCATGCAGTAAATGGCACGTGGCCTCCAGAGTCCCATTTATTTTTTGAAAGTATACAATCTATTTTGCTATGTTGAAAAATTTTGTGTATTTTGTCTGTATATGTGGCAGGAAAAAAAAAGTTATATTCAAATTAAATAAATACAATTTCTTGACATTCAAAATAGTGGAAGATAAAAAATTATGATGACATAAATACAAAAGGAGATAAAAAAACAGTCTAATTTGAAATATATTAAAAAAGTTACATATTTCTCGAAATTTAAATGCATTTTTCATATAGACTGGGATTGGGGCTTCCGCGGACCATAAGCATAGTGGAAGATAAAAAAATTATGAGAACATAAATATAAAAGGAGATAAAAAAACAGTTTTATTTGAAATAAATCAAAAAATAATATTATATGTTACATATTCCTAGAAATTTAAATGTGTTTGTCATATAGACTAGGATTGGGGCTCCCACAGACCATAAGAGAAATATGTACAAGAAATAGGATTGTACAAAGAAAAAGTGGGCAACGGTAGAGTGTAATACCTTAAAAAAATAAATCGAAAGGTATCAGTCTTTGGATAGACATTTCTATTTAAAAAAGTGGAATAACTGGGTTGATAAACAAAGTAGGATGTGATCAGTATAGGCTTACAGTGATGGTACATATGACCCATTTTGATATTTGATTGTTGATGCCTTTTCATTGATGTCATCGATGTCTACTAGAATCATGGCAACTACCTGTTGCCTTTCGTCGGTGACCTGCTTCAATTCCCTTCCCATCCATTCTTCAATATAGCTTCTCATTGGGGCGATGCTGATCTCATTCCGGATTTTTATGTTGAAAAGTTTATTTTCTAATTCCATGAAGTCAATAGAAAGATTATGCAGAGCCTGATCAATTTCCTCATTTTGTACCGAATATTCGACTAGCCAGTTGTCGACGTCATCTTGACCATATTCAAGGATGTTGTAAAACTTTTCCAAAGAAAACGCCTTAAAAATATCGACCTGCTTATCGAAGGCTTGCTTAGTTAAGGGCAAGGACTTGAAGATTAAGTTGGGGTCTTGGAATTCGTTGGTCCTTCCAGCTAAGTCTATTCTGGTCAACTTTGTGAATAATTTTTCTTTCTTTGATATGGCTTGTTCACATGACTAGAAAATGAGATGTGGGTTCTTCACTTTTCTTTCCAGCATGCATTTAATTGATCGATCCGGTTTTTGGATGGGAGATATTGTTGTCTTCTTCTCGTTTTTGTCATGTTGTTGACAATGGTGCCAAAAGGAAGGACCCTATCTAAATAGAAATGTTCCTCATCTTTTAAATCCACCTGTAAATGTTCGAGCAAATTATGTGCCCTCGTTCGAAGGGAAGTCATGGTTTGTGATGTTTCCCACGCCTCAGTAATCAGTTCCATTCCTTTCTTGACATTATTCTCCACATATCCTCTACACGATGCGAGGAGGCTGGAGGATCCTTTTAACTTGGTTGCAGGGGTGGCAGACATGGTTATTGCCAAAGGATTGGAAAGCAATGGCATAGGAATCAAAGCTTCTTCCAATTCCTTGACCCGGCCCTTCAGTCTGGCATTCTCGGCCTCAATGTCTCCAATGGAATCATCAAGAGCATCTTTGGTCGCTATGTGGAGTCGACAGATCTGGGACAGCCGCATTTTCGCAAGGTTAACCTCTGAACGAGATTTTCCTTTCTTATTTTTTACATCTTTTTTTTCAATAATTAATTTTTTGGACTGGCTGTCAAAAAAAGTTCTCTGGAACACGAAGGATTCATCTTCGTCAAAAATTTTGGTATCAAATATGTCCATTGGATGACTATGTTGGATCGCGTCTCTGAGCTGATCAAGGTGGCGGAATGTGTTATCCAGATCAAGCTCAAGTTCCATGTTCTCACTCTCAATTTCGGGTTGTTCCGCCTGTCCCACATTTTTTTTTCTCTTCTTGTCAACTGGAAGCTTGTGAGAACTATCAATTTTAGGGTGAGGAGGGTCGTTATCTCCTCCTCTGTTTCAATAAATATGAGTTGCTCTGTTGTTGTGGTGGGTCGTTGGAGCGATGCTTCGGGATGTCGTATTTTTGGGAGTGTTATCCGCCGATTGAACACTCTTCTCATCGGGGCCTCTTCCATGTTGCTTGTACAATTCAGTGGTGCTTTGTAGTGTGTCTAGGTCGTCGACATCAGAAACAGGATCATTGTCGTCAGTGTCTCTATTTTTGAGCAGGTGTTTTTTGAAAAAAGAATTGTTGAAGCCAAGTGTTTGTAAATGTTGTAAAAAAACATTATTGGGGTCAAACCCTCTTAGGCTTTCATCATATCTTAGGTTCAAGTTACGAAGTCCCCGACTTTCCAAGGCAGAGGAATGAACTATTTTTTTCTCTTCTCTTGGAATAGATGCAACTAGTAGTTGTAATGCCTTGCTACTTCTGTAACAAACATTTTGTCTGTAATGTGACATGGAAGGAGACCAGGTTTTTCCCTGGAGCCAAAAATCCTTATCACAGTGTAATTATCCATATGTTCAAGTGCCCCATTCCTGTCCCAAAACCTAGTTGCCTGGTCAGATATGCGGGGAGCATCTTCTCCTAATAACAAAACTTTGAAAACAGACACAAAGCCATTAAAAACCTCATAAAAATAGTGGGAGGCCTTGTGCTTCCACAAGACCTGGTACCAGAACGTTACTGGGTCGAATTCCCAGTTGACCTTCTTGGAGAGAGACAGTTTTGGAAACTGGCAGCAATGTGTTATCGTAAAAACCAAGTAGGATGACATATAAAATTTCTTCTCCTTTTTGAATCTTGACAATTGGGAACAGATTTCGTGGGAAATTAGCTTGCCCCAATCAAAAATGTCTTGTTCCTTGACTGTGAAATACAAAATATAAAGAGTCGTCTGGGAAATAGTTGTTGTGGACTCTTGTCCTGTTATTCTTGTAAACAGTCAGGCAATTTCCCAGAATGGATTTCTAAATGAACTAACCTGCAAGCTTGTGATATCTCCAAGAACTACCATCGGGTCTTCCAAGAACTGGGGCAAGAGATCCAAGTCATTATTATGAGTTCTTAGGAACTTCTTGCAATCTTCTCCTTTGAACATCAATGTTGGCTCTGGCAATCCCAACATCTAGCGGAAGACCTAAGGTGACAAAGAAACAGAAGAGTGGTCCCGCAGTGGAATAATTCTTTGGTCTGAAATAAATTTATCGGCGCACCAAAAGACCATCTCCTTACAGTCAAAAACTTCAGGGACACAGTCTGCATGAGTAATCCCAGAGGTTCAAATTACTTTGTTCTGGGCGGCAGAGGATGAGTAATAAGAATATGCCCTGGACCACTGGAATTTCTGGTCCTCGCGCTTGAAGATGTTCACTGTATCTCCACAAAATTGTTTTCGAGTTGATGTCATAGGTTTATGAGAACGTTCGTTTTCTCCAGATGATGGTTGAAATGAACAGTTGGAGGCGATAATATAACTCTCTACAAATGTGGCTTCAATGCTTATGAACGGGAACGCTCCTCTAGCCTTTCGCTCATTAATGATAATCTCTATGGGAGTTGCATGATGAGTTGTTACCAGTAAATATTACTTATTGCATATTTAGAAGTGCGAAGGTGGTGGGTACGGCGAAGAGCAATTAAGGATTGGAGGTTTCGCGAACATGCCAACCCGATGACGTGCGAACGACATTTCATTATTTTGAAATCAACACTCGGAAGGCATAATATAACCCTCCGCAAATCTTGGTTTAATGTGTATTAATAGGAAATCTCCTCGAGCCTTTCACCCATCAATGACAATCTATACGGTTCTTGCATGATGATTTGTTAGAATTTAAGATCATGAATTGCATATTTAGAAATAAGATATATATATATAAACATTTTTTTATTATAGACAAGTGTGAAGGTCACGGAGATGGGGAGGAGCAAGGAAATAATGGAAAGGTGTGAAAAGCGGTCAGACGAGATTCAAAATAGGGTTACGAAGGATAATCAGGAGAGGTGAGTGTCCAACGGTCAAATTTTATGTATCGGAATTTTTTATTGCAAAATGTGTAAAACGGAAGAGAGCGTGATGGGGCAGTTCAGCGTCCGGTTTGTATATTTGCGGAATTCTGGTAAAGTGACTAAGTATGGAATAGGGAAACGGTCAGTCGGACTCGTTTTCGGAATTGAGGATTGAAGATTTCGTGAACGGACCAACCCGACGACGCGCAAATGGCATTCCATGATGTTTGAAATTAACACTCGGAATGGATAATATAACCATCCGGAAATTTTGGTTTTATGTGTATTAATGGGAGATCTCCTCAAATCCTAGTTTAGCATTAACACTTGCTAATTGCATACTTAGAAATAAGATCTTGTATATGCTTTCTAATTGCTAATTGCAAAGGGTGCGGGCACAGGAAACAACGATTAGGAATTGGATATTTCTTGAACCCGCCAACCAGACGATGCGCAAAAGAAATTCGAAGAAATGGCGAAGTATGGAAAGCGTACGGACGGGCTTTAAAATGGGGTGACAATAGTTTCACAAGAGACATGAGGACCCAACGGTCAAATTGTAAGTCTCAGAAGTTTTTGGTGCAAAATGTGTACCACAGAAGAGGGCATGATAGGTAGATTGTAAAACGGAAGACGGTATGATGTGAGTCTGGTTGTAAATTTGTGTATCGCAAAAGTCAGTGTACTGTTTGCAAGCACGGAACAATAGAAGTGAAATCTAGAGCCCGCCTACCCGGGAATCCGCGGTGGGAGAAGTTGTTAGGTATGGAATGGGGATGCGGTCGTTCGGAGTCGCGATATAAAAGCACGAGTACAAATGTGAACCCGCAAGTCCGCCAACCCACGCAGCTAGACATATTCAGAAAAATGACTATGTGACAAGAAAGATAAAGTACAGGGAAAAGAGAAATGGAAATTTGGTTAAGTATAGAAGACGGATAAGAAGGGTTAATATATTCACATTTGTAATAGATATTAAATTTTCTCACAAGATATTTTCTGCATGTTTCTAGAGAAGTTATATACTTATTGCATATACTTGGAAAGAAGTGCGAAGGTGGTGGGCACAGAAAACATCGACTAGGAATTGGAAATTGTATGAACCTACCAACCCGACAATCTACGAAAGAGATTGCAAGAAATGGTCATGGAAAGCGGTCGGACGGGCTTCAAAAGAGGCTGACAACGGTTCCCGAGGAGACATGAGGGCTCGACGGTCAAATTTTATCGATCGGAACTTTTGAGTGCATACTATGTAACACGGAAGAGGGATTGATGTAGGAATCGTGAACCCGCAAGTCCGCCAACCCGCGCAGCTAGACATTTTTGGAAAAACGACTAAGTGACAAGAAATATAAAGTACGGGGAAAATAGAAACGGGAATTTGGTTAAGTATAGAAGACGGAAAAGAAGGGCTAATATATTCACATCTGTAATAGATATTCAATTTCCTGGCAAGATCTTTTCTGCGTGTTTCTGTAGAAGTTGTATATTATTGCATATACTTGGAAAGAAGCGCGAAGGTGGCGGGCACAGAAAACAGCGACTAGGAATTGGAAATTGTCTGAACCCGCCAACCTGACGATCCGCAAAACATATTGCAAGAAATGGTCGTGGAAAGCGGTCGGATGAGCTTCAAAAGAGGCTGACAAGGGTTCCCGAGGAGACATGAGGGCCCGATGGTCAAATTGTATTGATCGGAACTTTTGAATGCATACTCTGTAACACGGAAGAGGGGCTGATGTAAAAGTCATGAACCGCAAGTCCGCCAACCCACGCAGCTAGACATTTTTGGAAAAATGACTAAGTGATGAGGAAGATAAAGTACAAGGAAAAGAGAAACAGGTATTTGGTTAAGTATAGAAGACGAAAAAGAAGGGCTAATATATTCACATCTGTAATAGATATTCCATTTCCTAGAAAGATATTTTTTGCATGTTTCAGTTATATACTTATTGCATATACTTGGAAATAAGTACAAAGGTGGTGGGCACAGAAAACAGCGGCCAGGAATTGGAAAGTGTCTGAACCCGCCAACCCGACGATCAGTGAAAGAGATTGCAAGAAATGGTTGTGGAAAGCGGTCGGACAGGGTTCAAAATAGACTGACAAGGGTTCCCCAGGAGACATGAGGGCCCGATGGTCAAATTATATTGATCGAAACTTTTGAGTGCATACTGTGTAACACGGAAGAGGGCTGATGTAGGAGTCCGGAAGTCAATTTGTATTTCACGAAAGAGGGGGAGTTGTTTGCAGGTCAAGGAACACTGGAAGTGCAATCCGCTTGTCTGGGAACCCGCAAGTGAAAAAAGTCGGTTAAGTATGGAATTGGAGGTGTGAAAAAGATTCCAAGAAATGTCGAAATATGGAAAGTGGACGCAGGGGCTTCAAAATGGGGTGAAAATAGTTTCCCAGGAGACGTGAGGACCCGAAGGTCAAATTGCAGGTCTCGAAACTTTCGTGTGCAAACTATGTATCACGGAAGAGGGTATGATGTGGGAGTGCGGTAGAAATTTGTATATCGTGGAGGTATGGGTGTTGTTTACAAGCCACAGAACAATGGAAGTGCAATATAGAGCCCGCCTTCCCAGGAATTAGAGATCTGAAAAGTGCCTAGGCATTGAATGGCTAGTGGTTGGTCGGAGTCGCAATATAAAAGCACGAGCGCAAATGTGAACTCGTGAGTCGACCAACACACGCATTGAGAAATTTTTGGAAAAACGGCTAAGTAACGAGAAAGAGAGAGTAGAGGGTAAAAAGAAATGGCAATTTGGTCAAGTATACAAGAGGGAAAAGAAGGTCCAATATATTCAAATCTGCAATAAATATTCCAATTCCTGGCAAGATATTTTATGTATGTTGTTGGATAAGTTGTATAAATATTGCATATACTTGGAAAGAAATCTGAAGGTAGCGGGCACAGAAAACAGTAACTAGAAATTTGAAATTTCTTGAACTAATGAACTTGACGATCCTTGAAAGAGATGTCAAGAAATGGTCAAGTGTGGAAAGCGGTCAGACGGGCTTCAAATTAGGGTGACGTGTTCTCGGGGAGACATAAGGCCTCGACTATCAAATTGTATATATCGGAACATTCCAATGAAAAATGTGTAACACGAAAGAGGAGATGATGTGGGAGTCCATAAGTAAATCTGCATATCGTAGAATTCGGAGTGTTGTTTGTAGGTTACGAAACAATGGAAAGTGCAATTTAAACAAAGGGGAAGCGCTTGGTCGAAAAGCGTGAATCTGCCAACCCGCGCAGCAAGACATTTTCGAAAAAAACGACTAAGTAACCAGAAAGAGAAACTACAGGGGATAAAAAAGTGGGAAAATAGAAAAGCGGAGGGCAATTTTCGTAAGCGAGAATTGGTTTCAAACAAGCCCCATTGTTGCAAAACCATCATTTTCTAGTAATTGTCAGCAAATGATTTGTTGAAGATTAGATTTTATTCCAACTTGTGGGAGTAAGTGTTTTCTTGATACATTCTTCCATGACTGTAACATATTAACTTAAGTATTAAACTTCTTGCATTATGGGTTGTTAGCATTAAATCTTAATAATTCCATGTCTAGAAACAAGAATGACGATCTTGTTGCAACATTGTGATTTGGTATTGCTATGTTCTATCTGCATTATGAATAGAATTGAACGTTGGTTTGAAACTGTCTGAAATTCATTTTTTGTTTCCATAAAATCTTGATGGATCGACACAATGCATTGTCATATAATTGTTAGATGCTCCATTTTAGAACAAATTACCTAAGAAAACACAATATAAAAGAACTACGAGACTACCGAACCATGCCAATGAGAAGAGGTGTTAAAAAAAAAAGTAGCAACCAAGAGTTCAAGGCAATTTTTTTAATAGTAAATCCATTAAAAAAAAAAGAATACCGAGCACTGTATATCTATCCTTAGAAATTGGACCGAGTTCTTTGGGCCAAAACATTGAACATGTCTGCCATAAACACAGGCACAGGATCTACAACATGCAGGAGCCATCGAGATGCTCTTCAACATGCATACAAAACTGATTCCCATGTTTTTTTTTAGGAAATCCTTGCAGTCTTCTCCTCGGTGGATCAATGTTCGGTGCCCCGATCTCAATCTTTTGCGGAATACTTGAGCCGACAAAGAAACAGGAGAGCGGGTCCACAGTGGAATAAATCCTTGGCTTGAAGCAGATGAACAACAGTCCTATAGTAAAATTGATAGTTCTCACAAGCTTCTCGTGAGGAGTAAGACGAAAAACATTGCAGGGAAAAAGGAATGGCCCTTAACTAAAAGTTAGGACACCCCAAGAAATCGCCTCCTCATAGTTGAAAACTTCAAGGACACAGGTTGCACGTGCAATTCCAGAGGCCCAAATTAGTCCATTTTGGGTGGAAGGAGATGACTAGTAGGAATATTCCTTGACCCAGTGGGAGTTCTGGTCCTCATTCCCTAAGATGTTAATTGTATATCCATAGAACAGAACAATAGTCCCGCAATTGAATGGTTTTTTGGCTTGAAATATAGCTCTGGGAGAATTAACAGATCATTTCCTTATAGTCAAAGACTTCCGCCCAGAACGGACTAATTTGGACCTCTGGAATTCCTATTTTCGAGTTGCAAAGTGGCTATTGCGTTCAGTGTCGGTTTATTTTCTGAAACTCCTTAGTTTTGTGTTGTCAGGACCACCATCACCGAGTCGGGAAGTATTGCCCATTATGGTTGATTTCAATTTGGGCGCAGGACTGGGAACAGTCTCTTCATTGCCATTATCCATTGTCGTATTATCATCTATCAGATCATCTTCTTCTGGATCGAAATCCATTGCATCAACCTCTGTGCCAACCATCAATGCAAGTGAGCAGGTTGTTTGAGCAAGCAGGGTTGCCTTGGAATTATTTAGCTTGAAATATATCTTTCGGTGCACCAACGGACCATCTCCTTTTTTGCTCCTGGGCGGAGGGAGATGAGTAGTAAGAATATGCCCTGGAATACTGGAACCTCTGGCCATCATGCCCGAAGGTGTTTATTGTATCTGGATAGAACTGTTGTGGAACTCCTGCCATAAGTTAACGAGAATTTTCGTTTGCTCCAAACAATGTTTGAAATGAAAATTGGGGAGGGATAATATAACCCTCCGCAAATCTTGGTCTAATGCATATCAATGGAAGATCTCCTTGAGCCTTTCGATGATCAATGACAATCTCCAGGGTTCGTGTGTAATGGGTTGTTACCATTAAAGCTTACTAATTTCATATTTAGAAAAAAGTGCGAAGGTGGCGGTGGCGAGGAAGAGCGATTAAGAATTAGAGATTTCTTAAAGGCGCCAATCGGCCGACGCACGAAATGGATTTCATCATATTTGAAATGAATACTTGGAAAGGATAACACTCTTCTCCGCAAATCTTGGTTTAATTCGTATTAATGACAAATCTTCTCCGACCTTCCGGACATTAATGACAATATTAACGGTTCTTGCACGATGAACTACTAGCATTAAATATTAATAATTGCATATCTCGAAAGAAGTATGAAGGTAATGGGGATGGCAAAGAGCGACTAAGCATTGTACATTTCGTCCACCCGCCAACTCGCGAAACAGATTCCAAGAAATGCCCAAGTATGGAAATCGATCGGTCGGGTTTCAAAAAAAGGGTCACAAGATATACCTAGGAGACGTGAGGGGCCGATGGTCAAATTGTATGTCACAATGACATATTTCAGCCATCAATTTGTATATTGCAGAATTTCGGGCGTTGTTTGTACGTAGGGGAATAGTGGAAGTGCAATGTTGAGTAAGCAATTTGTATATTGCGAAACTTCAGGTGTTGTATATAAAAGCAGGAGACATTCAGAAAAATGACACATTCGGAAAAAGGACCAAGTAAATAGAAAGTGAAAGCAAATGAGATAAAGGGGAATTTGTCTGTTAATTTGTAGATCGTTGAAGTCTGAGTGTTGTTTGCAGACGGTGGAACAATGGAAACGCAATGTTGAAACTTCCTATCTGAGAACCCGCCTATCTGGGAACCCACGATTCAAAAAGTTTGTTCAATATGAAACGAGGAAGCGGTCGGTTGGGCTAGTGATATAAAAGTAACATTGGGAATCTAAAGACGTGAATCCGCCAACTCCCGCTGGGTGTTGTATATAAAAGCAGGAGACATTCGGAAAAAGGACCAAGTAAACAAAAAAAGAAAGCAAATGAGATGAAGGCGAATTTATTTGCTAATTTGTAGATCGTGGAAGTCTGGGTGTTGTTTGCAGCTAGCAGAACAATGGAAACGCAATGTTGAACCCGACTATCCGGGAACCCGAGATTCAAAAAGTTTGTTCAATATGAAATGGGGAAGCGGTCAGTGGGGCTGGTGATATAAAAGTAACAACGGAAATCTGAAGACGTGAATCCGCCAACTCTCGCACCTAGACATTTTCCAAAAAACGAGTAAGTAACTAGAAAGGGAAAGCAGAGGGAAAAAAGAAAGGGGATAGCAATTTTTGGAAGCGAGAATTGGTGTATGAAACCCCCATTGATGGTTTAACAGTAACTATGAAGTGCATTAAACATGTGAACAGGTTCTTCAATCAAGGAATAGATACAGCGAGCCATGCTTATAGTTTCCAGGATCTGCTTGTATAAGAGAAGCCTCGAAAAGCTACAAGAAAATCAATTTTGGGATGTCTAAGTAAAGTTATTGTACTATCAGCTTCGCCGCAAGTATAATAATGACGAATTTGAATTTTAATGTCCTCTCGTTGATATGATAGTTCCATTGGACTTCGCACAGTATATATTCTTTTATTTCAAATTATTTCAGGAGATTAATTTTGCTAAGTTCATCGATCAAGGAAAAGTGCTAAAACGAGCCACATATCACATTTGTGTCACAGAGCTTATATTAAAGGGTAAATCATGTCCTCTATAGTCTTTAAAATCATAGAAAAACTGCTAAGATCCTGAATGTATTATTAATTTTCCAGAATGAAGCATACAACCAAGAACCAAGTAAACAACAAATGTAATGAAAGTTGAGGCAGAAGGCAACGCATGAACACAGAAGGCCTCAAGCAAGATCCCACAAAGTTCCATAGAGCAGTACGCATCGACCTTTGCATCAAACAATTTGATATATAAAAAAAACACATCATGGCATTGGTTTTCTCTTACATCTGGTATATGTTCCCACGAGAAAATAATTGGGGCCATGGGATATGAACAAAAGTCTGTCAAGCACAAGACAATACAAAACTAGCAGAGCTTCGCCATTGTACGCTAGCTATAACCAAACCTCAAAATGGGGAACAAGAAAGTTGTCGATTATTATTTTACCATTAAGCAAGATCACTATGGACATTTTCTTCTGATAGTGCCATGGTCTATCACTACTAGTTTTAAGAATGCCAAATTTCCAATATTATTGGAAATTCCTGATGATTTTGCCCAGATGAGCAAGTATTTCGACGGTTCAAAGGATGGGCCCGAGTTATTTACAGTTTGATACTTTTTATGGGGTATTCTCTCATGCTTCCCATTTCTGGACTGAATAATCTTATGTGTGTGCAATCTCTATAGCAAGATCTGAAAATCTCAAGCTTGTGTTTCAATCCATGCTAAGTCTTTTTTTTTCAATTAGGGCATCGAGAAAAAAATGCAGATAGCGGTTTTTTTCATTTAGGGCATCGAGAAAAAAATGCAGATACTGTACCATAAATGTGTAGTTGGAGACAAATTTTTATTTTATTCGAGCACCCAAAAAAAATTTAGAAATCCTGCCATGGCTATATAGTTGGAAAACAATTGTCCAACTTGGGCACCCAAAAAAAACGTGCAGTCCCCTCCATCAAAGCAACAATGTAACGTCCCCGACCATCAACCCCACTGTCGGGCAACGCTACTACATGAAACATTCTCATTCTTATATATATAACATGCATATTAAATCAAATTAACACATTTAACATAGATTTACTACCATCATACAGACTTAAATAGAATTAACAATAATTCCACTTGCAACGGAATACATGATAACATTACAAGTATCACAGACATGCATTTTAATTGAAATTAAACACATAATAATACTTATCTTTTGAAACTGTAATAACTCCACCAACTAAATGCAGATCTTCCACGAACCTCCCATCCTTAGACCACGTTGATCATCACGCTCAGCAGTGGATCACCCTCAAGCTGGAACTAAGCTCCACCCAAGGCAAGGGAATCCTAGACTAGGCTGAGGTTACAGGAAAACTGCACAATGCAACCGGAAGGATTCTCTCCAAGAGCCTTCTTACGTCCACTACTCATGGACTCTCATTCCCCACATGCCTGTTCCACCCAGGAGTATACACCTTCACAAGCACAGTCCATCGGTGCTTCACCTCCCTCTCTGGGTCTCGGCAACAGGCCGGATCAGGATTCTTCACTTTAATCTTGTTGACCTCATCAACACTCCCAGTACTATTAGCAGTAGCTAGTTGCTTGGATCCAACATCTGACGTTGTTGGAACCTTGGTCTTTCACGAGTTCTTCTTCTTCTTCTCTTTCTGTTTCTTCGTCTTCTGATCAACTTGACTACTTGCTTTAGAGATTTCACTAGGCGAAGAAGGAGAAAGGGAAGGAGACTTAAAAATGGGTGAGGAAGACGAAAAGTTGACATGAGGTTGATCTATGGGTGGCGTACTGACATCTAAAGTATTAGGTGCAGTTGAAACATTGGGAGGATTCGAGACCACCGGAGTGGGGAACAACCAAACCGGTAATCCGACGATGAGTCCCGAAAGACTCAGTGTGGCAATGTACGGAGGACCAAAGTTTCCAAAAGAAGGAAAGGTATAAGGTTCTCCAAGAGAAGGGGTTCCTCCATTGGTACTCTCAGGATTTGATGCCATTAACATTGACTCGACCTAAGGTCCACTAAGTAACACAACCAACACACGCTATGAATCTGAGAAGCAAACAATCAAACAAAACCTTCCCACAATGAAACAACTAGTTGGTGATGAAATCCAACGTCTCGAGATCAAAATAGGAAAAGGTAGGGATAGAGCGGGTGGATCAATTACGTTGGTGACCTGCTTAATGGACTCACACTTTGGTGCAAGCTTCCACGCAGTAATTGTGGATTTACCCTCCAAGGAGCCCGAGTGAGTTTGACCAACGTCTGTTCCAGGTACAGTGAGACTTCTCTTCACCGTCACCTTGTGTGAGATCCTAAAGATTATGGTTACTAAGGTCACCAATTCGCAGTCAACCCCCGGGCGGGTATAATGGACAGTCCAGTCGAAACGTATGGACAGGATAACAAGTCTGAAATCAACTCGAGAGGCTTTCACACATATGTTGGATCATATTGTCATTGATGCCAATGGTTTGATTGATTGATGTCATTGATTGATGTCAAGTGATTGATTGATGTCAAAGGATTGATTGATTGATGATTGATGTAATATAATATGTATTTTCCTTGATGAGAATGCATAAATGAGGATGGATCAATGAGTTGTCATTGATATGATGAAGATGGATCAATGAGTTGTCATTGATACATGATGAAGATGGATCGTTGTGGTTTCATTGGTATATGATGCATTGTTGGAAAAATATATAGATGACTCAT
>JASDQU010100578.1:216519-230864 GCA_032191745.1 Picea mariana | reverse complement strand
CAATTGATCGAACATGTCATCGATCCTGGGTAAGGGGTACTTGTTCTTTATGGTAACCTTATTGAGTTGTTTATAATCTATGCATAGTCAGAGGGTGTCATCTTTCTTTTTCATGAATAGGAATGGTGCTCCACATGGAGACACGCTGGGCCGGATATAGCCTCTGTCCATCATTTCTTTTAGTTGTAATTTAAGCTCAACTAGCTCGGGTGTGCTCATCCTGTAGGGTGTCCTAGACACTGGCACCGCTCCTGGTGCAAGTTCTATCGAGAAGTCAATGTCCCTTCTCGAAGGTAAACCCGGTACCTCTTCTGAAAATACATCTCTATATTCTCTCAGTGTGGGGTGGTCTTCGAGGCTTGGTTTGTCATCTTCAACTAATTCCAACACCTGTATTGCATATAGTGGACATCCCTTTCTGCAATACTTTCTCATTTGAAGGGCTGATATTCGTCTCACCAAGATAGGTTTTTGGGTCCCTTGAAGGGTTATCCTTCTTCCTTATTCACTTACACATTCTAAGGTTTTATGGTAACAATCCAGTCTGGCTTTATATGTGGCTAGCCAATCCATACCAATAAACAAGTCATACGATCCTAGGGGTAATACGTTAAGGGTTACTTGGGTGGGGAATTAACCCATAGTGAATTGGCAAGCTGGTATGACCTCCACTACCTTTCTTTTGGTGCCAGTGGCTAACTGTACCAACCATGGCTTGGCGTGTTTATGTGGCTGTAATTTACACTTATAAACAACCTTAGGGGCTATATAACTCAAATTTGAACCAGGGTCAATTAGAATAGACACTAGATGGTTGGTGATCATACCTTCCATCTCCACCACTGAAGCTCGGTGGTCAGCTTGTTTATTATCCACGGCTGCATAAATTTGCAGCATACTCCTGGCCACGTCATTGACGGTGGTAGCTTCTTGAACGTTGTAAATTCTCCGATTGTTCTGTTGTCGGTGCGGGCAGTCCCTCAGTAGATGTTCTTCTCCACAACCCCAACATTTTAAGGGTTCTTTCTTCGGGTTATCAATATTTCCTGGGGTAGATCCAAAAGGTTTATTTCCGCTCTGGGAGGGGAAATTTTGCTGGTGTACACTTCGGGTTGGGAAGCTCATCCTTGAGTCCTTTTTATAGTTTTTAAATCTTGGGGATTTAAACCCCCTTTTATGGAATCTTGAACTATTCTTCTGCTTCCAGCCTTCACGAGGTTCTGTCCGATGCCCAAGCTGTTCATAACAATATCTTGCCTTTCGAATAGTATCTTCTAGGGTCTTTGGCTCGTCAAACTCAATCCTGTTATGATAGTCCTTAGGTAGTGCACTGATGAATCGTTGCACCTTTTCATTTTCTGCCTTTATATAGGGTACGTACCTCAGCAATTCGAGGAATCTGCTGACATATTCCTCTATGGTGCGTTGCCCCAGCTTGAGTTCATAGAATTCTTTAGTCTTTTCGTCAAAATACTTTTCCGACAAATACTTCTTCCTAAAGCATTTCTCAAACCGTTCCCAAGATAGGTCTTCTTCGTGAATCCCTTTTACATTCTTAAGGTCTTCCCACCAAATGGAAGCCTTCCCATTCAGGTTGAAAGTGGCTACTCAGGCCTTCAAATTTTCCGAGAAGTCATGGAATCTGAAATACTTCTTTAGTCCAAGCAGCCAGGCCTCCACTTCCTCTCCCTTCTTTATTTCACCGTCGAAAGAGGGTGGTTTGGCCTTCTTGAATTCTTCGAGATTATGATTTTTGGAATGATCTCGCTTCTTCCGCTTTCTTCGGGAATAAGAACTAGTTCTGCTACTAGAAGATCCCTTTGAGTCGCTAGTTTCCTTTCCAAAGGAATCATCCGATGCTTTTCCCTTATCTCTGGGGTGAACCTTTCTTGAGGTGCTCCTCCCAGTGTGGCCACTTAAAGGACCACGTTTTTGTATCCCAGGTGGGCTTCGACTTCTCTTTATTTGTTGTTGGTCCATGTGACTAGTGCCAGGTCCATACTGCAATTGTCTTTGTATGTCGGATAAGCTCCGCAACAAGACTGCATTAATTTCCGTTTGTTTCTCTTGCTCTTTTATCAACCTCTTGTTGTCCGCCTTGTAGCTCTGTAGTTCGAACATGAGGCTTCTCACAGTCTCAGCAAAATCTGGAGGGGTCTCTACCACTCTCCTTTCGTCAGACTCTTCGTCTCTATTGTGGGAGCCATCCCCCACTTCATGGTGCGTCACCATTCTATGCGTCTGCAGTTTCCCGCAGTTGATCGTCTGCTTGTTGTGAAAGAAAATCATTTGTTGTTAGTCAACATTATATTCATTCACAATCAACACATAATTCATATTTTTCAAATGCATACACACAATAGGAATTTTCATTCTTAACTTCGGCTTTTGATAAGGGGGGTTATGATAGAGGGTTACTCCTTTTAAGAGTACTTCAAATGGAGCTTCTGCGCAACTCGTCCATGAGCCCAAGCAGGCCAAGTGTTGTAACCATGCTCTGATACCAATTTGTCACACACCCACTACGACATAATAGGTTTTTTCTCCTTTTTCTCCTTTCTTTCTCGAGGGACAGAATCCCTAAGTTCCTACGAGGTCCTAGCGCAGGATAGCTCTTCTTGTCAGAACCTTCACTAAACCAATCTGCCAGTTCTTTCATTAAAAACCCGTCATGTAAAACTCAAGCACCAAGCACGGGCTTAGACTCCCTGTGATCATCGGTTATGTCCCCAGGCCAAGCCAAAAGGTGCCTTGCGCATTTCACGACTCAGTGATGCCCGGGAGTCCAGCTTTTCGACTCTTCAAACCCCGAAACCCGAAATCATCCCTTCATTGAGATCGACGGCTACACATTCCCCTGATCCGATGGTCCTGGCTGTATCAGGACTTCGGTAACCGGGAGTTCGAAATGCAAGCGAGTCGAGTCTTTCAACTCTTCAAACCCCGAAACCTGAAATCCGATACACAAGTTCTTGTACGAGATCCGACGGTCCTCAATGATATGGATCCAACGGTCCAGATCTCTTCGGGGTTTCATGAACCAGGAGTTCACGATGCAACAACTCCAGAACTCCTGTCACTGAAATCCCCAAATTCCGATATGGGAATTTGTGTACGAGATCAACGAACCTCATTGATCTGGATCTGACGGTCACTATCCCTCCTGATCTTAAGGGCGTTGAAGGACGCTCGGCCTTAACCCCCTTGCTGTCCTACGAGATCCAATGGCTTACGGGGTTTCAGAGCTTTCCTCGAACTCTGACCGCTCACCACGCGTCTCCTCCAATGGACAATCCAGATCCTCCCAGAGTTTCGTGGACCAGGATTTCACGACTTGCGAAGACGAAGGATCTTGCCCTTTGGTTTCCCGAGTGTCAAAATGCCGAAATGCCAAAATCTATTCACACTAAGCTAATTCGGAGTTTCGCATACCAGGACTTTGTGACTTGCGATGACGAAGGGTCTTGCCCTTTGGTTTCCCAGGTGCCGAAACGCCGAAATGCCGAAATCTATTCACTCTAAGCTAATTCAGAGTTTCGCATACCGGGACTTCGTGACTTGCGACAATGAAGGGTCTTGCCCTTTGGTTTCCCGGGTGTCGAAATGCCAAAATGCCGAAATCTATTCACACTAAGCTAATTCGGAGTTTCGCATACCGGGACTTCGCGACTTGCGACAACGAAGGGTCTTGCCCTTTGGTTTCCCGGGTGTCGAAATGCCGAAATGTCAAAATCTATTCACACTAAGCTAATTCGGAGTTTCGCATACCGGGACTTCGCGACTTGCGACGACGAAGGGTCTTGCCCTTTGGTTTCTCGAGTGTCGAAATGCCGAAATGCCAAAATCTATTCACACTAAGACAATTCGTAGTTTCGCATACCGGGACTTCGCGACTTGCGACGACGAAGGGTCTTGCCCTTTGGTTTCCCGGGTGCCGAAACACCGAAATGGCGAAATCTATTCACACTAAGCTAATTCGAAGTTTCACATACCAGGACTTTGTGACTTACGACGATGAAGGGTCTTTCCCTTTGGTTTCCCGAGTGCTGAAACGTCGAAATGCCGAAATCTATTCACACTAAGCTAATTCGGAGTTTCTCATACCGAGACTTTGCAACTTGCGACGACGAAGGGTCTTGCCCTTTGGTTTCCCGGGTGTTGAAACGCCGAAGTGCTGAAATGTCGATGAACGGGCGCGAATACTCTGGTATTTTCAGGACATTGCCAAGTCCACCCTCCTACCTATTCAAAGGTTAGGGTTGAAGGGCAATAGAGCTCCAACAGATCTTTCAGAGGGTTCTTGGGTAAATTATCCCTAGGCTTGGTGACATGAGTAAAAGTCTTCCTAATTTGCCAAGCTATAAATTCGGTGGTAGGGGTAAAGTAAACTCGTGGGTTTACTATCATGGTAGTCCTTTCGAGGGACTCACTCCAACTCTGGAGTGCGAGGAAACTTCCCGAGAGAAGTGCTTTCGGGGCATTAAACCAAGGCATACCACGAGCCAAGTAGATAGGACAATTCTCAAGGGAACGGACTCGTATTATGAACCTACTCATTCTTTACATAGATCGATTATGGTCATATAAGTATAAGCATGTATCCCTTGTCTCCAAATCAAAACACAGGCAAACACTTCCATACAGAAACCATTTATGAGTGTATAAACATGAGCATGCATTCAATTCAAAAATACAAGACATAACACTTAACAGAAAACACCAGGTGGGACGCGACTGCTGAGAGGGGTGCTCGTTTCCACCCAACCGTAGACTCAGTGACTCCAAACGGATTTACCACTAGCCACCCCCGAGCTAGACCACGATGCTTGAGGTTCAATTTTCTACTTTCAGCTCAATAGAAGTCGAGGACGAAGGTTACTCTCCTTATCCTCTGTTCAGAACTCCCTGTGTTTCCAGAGTTTCTCCAGTTCTTCCCCGCGATCCCTATCGTGCGCGTTCTCTCCTTTCCCCCCTTACCATACTTCCTCTCTTGCCTTTTTCCTCTACAAGATTGCGTGTGGCAAAAATTTCCCTATCCGCGGTCAAGTCTGGGAGCTATTACGGATGGGTGGTTCACCCCCATCCCCTCATTAACTCTTGAGGAGCCTCCCCACCTACCAATCTGACAGGAAATCCATTCTGGGGTCAGAGAGTTGCTTTGGTCTTTGAGCAAGTAAAACCAGTAGGGTACTGTCTCGGTGGAAGTTAACGCAACCATTCAAGGTCCCTTCCACCACCTCTCATTAGCCATCGTGGTCTCTTTTAGCACATCCCCCTCCCAGCAGCCATGCAACACATATTCATAACCTAATTTACATTCATCGACCTTTCATAAAAAGGTCTGCCAAATCAAACATTCACGTATTTGAGTTTGCCATATTTCTTGGCCAATATAGTTATTTTTACAGACTGGGGGAAATAGGGTGTTACAGTAACTGATAAATTTAAACAAAGATAGATTCTAGTTCCATTGTCTGTCCTATTCTTCTTATTTAATCTACTATAAGGAGGTGGTAAGCCCATACCTCTCATGTAATTTAACAAACAAAAAAGATGGAACAACATAAAAAACATAGCTAATGGTTCTATTTTCTACCGTTGGAACTTGGGGTTGGGAATAGTCCATATTGGACAAGTCCATACCAACCAGCTTGTTTGCAATCAGGTTCAACTTGTGGTCAACCAACTTGACTTGGAGCTGCACATCGTTGAGTTGCATGAGAAATTATTGGCGAGCTTCATGATGGTCCAACAGAATCCAACCCATCAGAATCTTCAGATGCCAACAAATATCCATTGTTTTCAAATACTACGAGGTCCACCCTCGGATGGTGCCAGTATCAGAAACCCACGGGATGGTGGTCTCCCTAACCTATTCATCAGGGATGAATCTCCTGAGGAAACAAACATTTTCCTCAACCAGGTCCATTTCTATCTAAATTTTTGGAGGGGTGACGGAACGGTAGGTGTCAGTCAAGCTTTCGGCCGTGTCCACCAGGCGGAAGCCCGACCGAGTTCTGGGTCTACGTGAGGTGCCACCACAACCTCGACGGGATGGGATTCCTCTTGCCATATCAAAGGAACACGAAAATAGGAGCACGATATGAAAGATCGGGGAGGTGGAGGAAGTACCCACCACACGGTGGAACAAAGAAAACATGGATGAAAGCGAAGGACAACGAAGACGAACAACCAAAGAGAAGTAGAAAGGAAGCTAGAGAGGGATGCCACTAAAATAACCACCAAAATATAGGAGCCATAAGTAGAGGATGTGCCCATAATTGACGAGGATATGGGTCGTATCCATCATTAAACATAGTCACTTCACCACCTTCCCATACCACAAGCGAAGGACATGATGATCGAACATGTGAGGTGAGTGCAAAAGCATGAGTCAAATGCCAGCATGAAACCACTCGAGTGTTAGGAAAAGACAAGGGTGTGCCAGATTAAATAACATGGGGAGGTGATGTGGGTGACGAAGGCGGCTGGAAACTATCTGCAATGTGAGGGGCCAAGTGGAGGGGGGGGTCGGGGGCCCACCACCGATCCTTTGAATGCGTCCCTGACACCTCATGTGGGGGGGAATGGTCGGCCTGAGTAAGGGAAAAAAAATTCAGCATGGATCTGGGAATCAAGGACATGTTCCCAATTTAGATCAATGAGGTCGTTGGGTCTGTTGATGCCTTCATTGGCAAGTTTGTTAGCTATCTTATTGGTTGACCGCTTCACATGAGATGGGATGATGGAATTAACTTGGGAGATCATGTGATAGACTCCCTACAAATTTGTTGCAAGTCTCCAGCTGGAGGTATTGCGGCTGAGAGGGGTGCCAATTTGCATTTTCTTGAGCATTTTGATGATCAGATGAGAGTCATCTTCCACGGTGAGTTGTTGATATCCTTCCCTACAATTTATTCAAAGGTTCGCTTCCATTCCTTGAAGTTTCCTTGAGTTTTTGTTTTTGATCCCTATGAAGGATGCATAGATTCTAATAATGTGCGCTTGAGTGTTGCAAAAGACCCCACCATTGTTGTCCGGTCCAGGATTACCCTTAGAAACACCATCAAAATTGATTTTAAGGTAGTCTGAAGGGGGCGAGGACCAAGTTGTGGGCAAGGAAGAAGAGGGCAGAGTGAAAGAGGAGGTCGTAGGGGGGGCCAGAGAGAGGGAGGTGTAACTCTTGGAGGATACTGAATTCTTGGGGATTACATTGCCAATCTTGGGGGGATTAGGACTCAATGTGAATGGTTTCATTGATATTGAGTTTGACTCTGGTCCAAATCACATTCGGGTCCTGAGAAGTGTTTCTAAAGATGCGACGGTTTCTCTCTTTCTAGACTTCCAAGAGAAGGAAGCCTGGGAGGAGGATCCAGAATCTATTAACAATAGGATTGGTGAAGGCATTGGATCTCCATTGAGTTAAAGTGTTGATGAGGCTTTCCTTATTCCTATCAAAGGTGTGGAAGAGGAGTGTAGTCGAGTCCCAGATTTCTGCGGGGAAGGGACAAGAGTTAAGGAGGTGTTCACTTGTTTCTCCATTATTCATGCAGAGGATTCAATCAGTTGGACCAATGAAGCCATGTTTAAGGAGGTTTTCCCAAGTTAGGAGTTTACGTTTGCTCAGGAGCTAAAGAAAGATAGAGACTTTGGGCTAAATCTTTTGTGACCATATTTTAATCCATATGTCTTGAGGTGGGTTATTGTTGGACATTGTGACTAGTTTGTGGGCCTCTTGTAGTGAAAATCCCCATGTTGGTTGATGCCCCCACCTAAGATTGTCGTGGCCTTGTTGTATACTGATTTTCATGTGAGATATTTCTTGCCAAAGGGGATCCCAATTGGGAATGGGTTGATGGGGGATCCATTCTTCCTTGGGCATCCAAGTTCTCCATATGTCCCTAGGTTTGAGGGGAATCCAGTATTGATGGATCCACATTCGGTCTTGGACTATCATAAGGTCCCTGAGTTGGTGGAAGTTATCATTTTGAAAGAGGGGTGGAAATTGTTGCCAGGAATAATCCCATAAGAGGGTCGATCCACCATTTCTAATTTCTTGTAAACAGTGGGAGTGAACCAGGTGCTTGTTGGCCCGTGTTGTGTTCCATATGTGTGAGCCTAGTATGTTTCTTATGAGCTTGGTGAGTCCTTTTCTCTCTATACGTGGGAAATATTTTTTATGCCATAGATGAGCCCATGGGGTGTTCCCTTTATTTATCCATCGCCACCAAGTTTTAGCACCCAAGACCGCACCAACAGATTCAGGATCCCTCAAGCCTAGGCCACCTTTAAGCTTCGAGAGGTAGAGCTTGTCCCATGCTACCAAATCCCACTTATTTTCCTTGCGATATCCTCCCCAAAGAAAGGATCTTTGGATGTTTCTAATTTCCTTTAAGATAGCTTCAGGGGCATCCAAAGAAGAAAAAAGGTAAAGAGGCATGGATTGGAGGACTGCTTTGAGGAGAACCAGGCGACCTGTTGTATTTAGAGTTCTGAAAGCCCAATTCTCAAGATTTTTGTACATTCTGGAGAGAAGATCTTCCCAGGTGGAGCATCGATTATTGAATTCAGCAAGAGGCACGCCCAAGTACTTGGTTGGAAGGGAGCTTTGTTGGAAGCCAAGGATGTTGGAGATATTAACCTAGACAACAGGAGGAGTATTAAAGAAAAAAATATGAGACTTGGAGAGATTGATCAAAGTACCTGAGGCTTCAGAGAAGTCTGCAAGGATCTTCTTGAGGGATTTGGATTCTTTTGCAATGGGTCGATCCATTAGCATCGTGTCGTCCACAAATTGTTGATGCGTAGTGGGTTCATCCTTGACATGGAGACGGAGGCCAAAAATCTGCTCCATTGCCACTACTTCTTTGATGCTTTGTCTCGGTCCTTCTTCCATAAGAATAAAGAGGAAGGGGAAGAGGGGATCCCCCTTCCCTATGCCTCGTGATGGGGAGAAAGGGTGGGAAGGAGAGCCATTGACAAGGATGGAGAAAAAAGTGGAGGAGAGAAGGGATAACACCCATTTGATCCATGAACCAGAGAAACCAAAGGCTTGCAGGGTGTGTTGGATATATTTCCATCTTAGTTTGTAAAAGGATTTGGATAGATCTAGATTTGGTATCATTCCATGGGACTTGGTGAGATTGAGGGAGTGAATGAGTTCATGTGCCATGATAATTCCATCTAGGATTTTCCTGCCTTCCACATATCCATTTTGTTCTGGGGATATGAGGGTGGGGAGCAGGGGTTTAATTTGGTTAGCAATAAGCTTGGTTATAATTTTATAGATGACATTGCAAAGGGATATGGGGAAGAAGTTCTTAGGATCATCAAATTTCTCTTCTTTGGGAATGAGGGGGAGGAAGGTGGCATTGAGGGCAGGAAGGACATTGGAGTGAGAACGAGAGTCTTCCACCATTGCCCAGACATCCCATTTGATTGTTGACCAACAAGTCTCAAATAAGTATGTGGTGAAGCCTTTAGGATCGAGAGATTTATTTTTGGCATGCCAAAAACCACCTATTCTACTTCCTCGAGAGAAGTGGGATGCGTGAGGACCTCATTCTACTTAGAGGAGACCAAATTCCGAATGTGTTGAGTTATTTTATGTATGGTGGTTCTGGGATCCTGTTGCAGATTAGAAATGAGGTTGTTGAAGTAGGAGGTGAGTTCCCTTTCTATATCCTTATGCTCAGTGAGGCTATTGTCGTTGGCATACTTTAATTTGGTGATTCGGTTGTGGTGGTGACGTTGGATCATGGATCTGTGGAAAAACTTGGTGTTTTTTTCTCCTTCCTTTAGCCAGTGAACTTGAGACTTTTACTTCCAAAGGATTTATTCCTAGGAGTCTCTTCATGGAGATGAGTTTGGAGTTTTTATTCGTCTTGGATGAGTTGATCCGTTCTTCCATTTTGAATCATTGTATGTTGGATGTGTTCCATTTGCTTGATGATTTTTTGTTTGGCTTGAAAGATATTGCCAAACTCTTCCTTGTTCCAGAGCTTAAGTTGTTGTTTTATGAATTTGAGTTTTTGTTGGAATTTGTGCATTACCGAATGGGAGGAGGGGGAATAAGTAGTCCACCATTCATAGATTCAATCTTGGAAGTTAGGATACTTTAACCAGAAGCTTTCAAATCGAAATGGATGGTTTTTGGGGCTCCCATGAATGTCGAGGTTTAGTTGAATTGACCAATGGTATGAGCCTCCCTAAGGGAGGCTGATGGCTGAAGGGTGGAGATCATAAAGCAGAAGGGACTCAGACACTAGAAAGAGGTCAAGACGAGAGGCAATTTTTTGTGGTATGTGTCGACGATTGTTTCAAGTGAAGGAGCCATTGGGGGTTTCAAGGTCAATGAGGTTGAGGGAGCGAATGGTGTCCAGGAAAACTTGTGAATATTCTTGGTGGTATTTGAGTACCCCAAGAAGATGCACTTATGACTCCTTACATTAAGCTTGTTTATTTGATCCTTAAGAATTAAGAAATAGTAGGTGGAACCAAAGACCCTGAGATGACTCATTGAAGGAATGCGTCCATACCACATTTCATAAGGAGTCTTATTTCCAAAAGCGTGAGATGGACACCTGTTTTTCACATAAAATAAACATAGAACTGCATCAACTGAAAACATCAATTTCACATTTTTGAATAACATCATGGAACAAACCATATTTCAAAGAGTCTTGTTCATTCTTTCAACTACACCGTTCTATTGAGGATTGTATGGCATAATGGTTCAATGCTTGATACCATGTTGGAAAACATAGTTTTCAAACTCATTACATGTATATTCTCTTCCATTATCAATATGAAGAGAGCCAATACGAGACTAAGCTTCCTTTTGGATCCATACATGCAAATTTTTAAAAGTTTCAAAAGCTTGTAATTTATCTTTCAACAAGAACACCCAACATATCTTGGTGTAATCATCAATAAAATTCGTGGTATATATATTTCCATTAGTAGATGGAATAGGAATGGGACCACACAAATCATCATGTATCAATCCAAGTTTTCTACATGCTCTAGAAGTGGAATCATGGAAATGTTGTTTTCTATGCTTTTCAAGGATACAAGCATCACATTGCTTCAAATTCCTAGGAATAGAAGGAAATCCATAAACACCATTCATTTTCAACAAATGAAGGCTATCATAATTAATGTGTCTAAATCTAGAATGCCATAAGAGACTAGATGGAAATAAATTGTAGTATACCAAGGGAGGTTATATGTGGTACCTAGGAAGGTACCCAGTGGGAATGTGGTTATGTATTATTAGTGGAGGTCATTCAATGTAAGGTGGACTAAGTCCACTATATTATTAAATAAGGCCCACTACTGTAGTTAGATATATCAATATGAACATAATAAATGTAAGGATCTTTCTATAAGGTTCCTTCTCTAGAATGTTCTTAGAGAGTATTATATAAGGAAGTGTTGAGCAATGTAATGAACATGTAGTGAAGAATATTGTAATTGATGAGAAAACAAGTATTGCTTGAAGAGTGCATTCCTTCCTTAAGGAGTAATATATGGTGTTACACTACCTCAAAGGTTTTGATTATATCTTGTGTTCAATTTTTTGGTGAATGTTTTGGTTTATTCTTGTTGAGATTAAGGGTTATTTTTGAAGTATATTTGTAGATCTATTCAGGTACTTAGCATTTGGTATCATAGCTCTTTCCTTGGCCATTGAAGAGACAAAAATAAAGAGCTTTGATACCAAATGTTGGCCTACCCTAAGGGTTTTCATAATAATAAAGAGTGGTTTTTTTGTATTTCTCTCTAGATCTATTGTGGTGTTTGTGAGAGACACGAAGATTTTGTAATGAACAACTTACTCATAATCCATAATAAGATTTGTATATAATAATAATTGATAATAGATGATGATATTAAAAAGATAGGGCTTGTCTATATATATGCCCTTTATGGTTTTATGAAGAGTCATGACCTTTTATTACATGAATGTTTAATTTTACTTTTATTTATTATTTTAATGTCTTTATATTATATTATTTATTTATTGTGACATTTACCTTCCCTTAAATTTTGCTTTGTCCTCAAAGCAATGATAAAGAAGGATGTAACTTGAGAAAGTTCTATGAGTCCCATGCAACGTCTTCTTCTAGTAGATTTTTCCATTTAATCAAATATTCCTTGATTACTTGAGAACGTAATCTCTTTTCCCGGGTGGCGTTAATGGCTTTGGGCTCTAAAATGATTTTTCCTTCCTCATCCAACACAGGAAGTATAGTTTGTGCCTTTTGTTGTTGTCCCAAGACTCTCTTTAGGCATGATACATGAAAGACGTTGTGGATATGACTTTTATCTAGTAAATCCAACTGGTAGGCTACTTGACTGATTTTTCTATTTATTTGATATGGTTCATAAAATTTTGGAGCCAATTTATTCTTCCCATGTTGTTTAAGGGATAACTGTTTGTAAGGTTGACGTTTCACAAATACCTAGTATCCTACTTCGAACTCTCTTTCTGTTTGGTTTTGGTCGGCTTGTTGCTTCATTCAGTTCCTTGCAACTGTTAAGTTTTCTTTGAGTAACTGAAGGATTTTCTGACTTTCGTCTAAATGGTCTTTTACTGACGCAAATTTTATGTGGTTGGTGGCCAACTCCTTCCATGTTGGAGGTTCGTAACCATAAAGAGCTTGGAAATGTGTCATTTTAGTTGATGTGTGATAAGTGGAATTATACCACCACTCAGCAAGGTGCAACCATTGAAACCATTTATTTTGTTTGTCGGAGATAAAACAACGAAGATAAGTTTCTAAACATTTATTGATGACTTATGTTTGACCATCTATTTGAGGGTGGTAAGATGAGCTCATATTGAGAGAGGTTTTGATCTCTTTGCAAAATTCTCTCCGAAAATTCCCTTTAAATTTGGCATCTCTATCGTTGATGATGACCTTAGGGAACCCATGTAGTTTGTAAATATTTTTACAGAATATTTCAGTCATTTGTTTTGCTGAATCCGTTTTCCTTAATCCAATAAAATGTGCATACTTAGTTAGTCTGTCTACTACTACTAATATTTTATCTTTTTCGTCGGACATGGGTAGTCCTTCAATGAATCCATTGAAATTTCTTCCCATTTTTTGTTGGGAATGTGTAACGGGTGGAGTAACCTAGAGGTCGATACATTTTCATTCTTGTTTCTTTGACAAAGATCACATTCTCCTACATATTTTCGAATATCTGCACTCATCCCTTTCCAAAAAAATGATCTTCGTGCATTATAGTATGTTTTGAAAAATCCTACATGACCTACAGCTGGGAAATCATGAGATTCTTGAAGAACCTTGGTTTTAAATCTTGAGTTAGTCTTTAAGTAGATTCTCCCTCTATACCATAAGATGTCGTTTTTCCATTCGAACTTAGGATATTGATTTAAATTGTTGATTATAGAGCAAGTCTTCGGGTTTTTGCATACTCAGTTCGGATTTCATCCAGCCATTCTGGAATGGCTATTGATATTGCAAAAACTTGTGTTTCTTCATCTTTTTGTGATAGGGCATCAGCTGCGACGTTGTCTTTTCCTCTTTTATGTAGAATTTCCATATCAAGCATGGCAATTTTCTCTATCCACTTTTGTTGTTCGGTTGACAATGTTTTTTGTTGTAACAAGTACTGGAGACTGTTATGATCTGTGCGTATCAAGAACTTACTTCCCAATAGATATTGGCGCCATTTTGTTAATGCATGCATGATGGCAAGCATTTCCTTGTTGTAAGTGGATTGTAAGCATTCTGTTTGATTTAATTTCCTACTCTCAAAAGCTATTGGGTGCCCATCTTGCATCAATATTGCTCCAATTCCAAAACCTGACGTGTCACACTCGATGATGAAGGGTTTGGAGAAGTCAGGTGTTGCTAATACCGGGGTTGTGGACATAATGTTTTTTAAGTTTTCAAAACATTTTTTTGCTTCCATGTTCCATTGGAAAGAGTTTTTCTTAAGGAGATTTGTTAGAGGGGCGGTTAAATGAGCATAATTCTTGACGAATCTTTGATAGTATCCTGCCAATCCTAGAAATCCTCGTAACTTGGATATGTTTTTGGGTTTAGGCCATTCTGTGATTGCCTAGATTTTCTTGGGGTCTACCTTAACTCCTTTTTTGGATATGATGTGACCAAGGTACTCTACTTCCTCCTTGCCAAATGTACATTTTGACATTTTGACATAGAATTGATTTTCCTCCAGAAGAGATAACACTTGTCCCAAATGTTTCATATGCTCCTCCCATGTTTTATTGTACACTAAGATATCATCGAAGAAGACTAAGACATGTTTTTGTAAGTATGGGTGAAATAATTCATTCATTGTCG
>JASDQU010100578.1:161737-201364 GCA_032191745.1 Picea mariana | reverse complement strand
AATAAATTTCAAATAACGTTTTAGAACCCAATTTTGAATTTTTTTTATGTACGATGGTACTAGTTGTCATGGACACGGTTTCGCTTAAGTCATAATTTTAACTCAAAAAAAATGGTGTTATTGGTAGCATCAATTTTTTATTCGAGGGTGAATTTTAATGTTTTTTTATAGTTGTCTATGTCATGATTTCAAACAAGTCGGAATTTTAACCATCTCCAAAATATAGCTGCTACCAGTAGCACCACTTTTTGATTTTGGGGGTAAAAATTGCCACTAAATATGATCTCTAAAAAGACGAGAACGATGGAGAGATCTCGCTAATTTGGTAACTTTCTTTGGATCGTTTTTTTATCTCAAAATATTTTCTTGAAAGCCATTATAAGAATTTGTCAAAATAAACCCATAATGGCTAAAAGTGGAAGAATTCGTGAATAGGATAAAAGAAGTTTTGAAGCCCTTTGATGTCTCCTCAAGAGAATCAACTCCTATTCAATTTCATTAGAATATTAAAAGGGAAAAACAGGTTGTAGTGAAATGGTCATTAGGGAAAAAATAGAAGGATGATAAGTCACTCAAGGAAGTAGAGGAGCTACTAGCAACACACTATAAGAGTGAGGGATTTGGCTATATTTTGAAGATTTAGAAAGTAGAGATAAAGCAACTTGAGGATAAAAAGAGACAAATTCTATTGGACAAAGAGAAAGAATGGAATCTTAAAAGTAGGGCTATTTGTCTTTAGGTGGGAGATTAAAACACAAAGTTTTTTCACAGATACACCAACTATAGAAAAAATATAAAGTTTGTATGTAAGATAGAGAAGGATGGCAAAACATTGGCAAGCAATTTTAATGATATGGAAATAGAAGGTGTAAAGTACTTCCAATTACTATTTAAGGCTGAAACTCCAACAACTATTGAAGAAGTGATCATATTGTCTAACTCTTTCTCGAGCTATGTCAATCTAGAAGATAAACAATATTTAATGATAGAAGTAGGTATCAAATAACTTCTCTCAATTCTCCAAATTTTCAAGAGGATAAAAGCTTTGGTTTGGATGGGATTTTGGTAGAGTTTTTTTCTAAGATATTATGAATTTATTGAAGAAGATTTATGGAGGGTGATTGAGCCGTCAAGAAACATGTGGAAAAATTTGGTAGCTTTTAACACAACGTTCCTAGCCTTGATCCAAAAATCAAATAATCCATCTTGCTTTGGAAAATTTCAGCCAATATCCCCGTGTAAATGCATTTAAAAAATCATTTCAAAGATTATTGCTAGAAGGATGAAAGGAATTATGTATCAACATATATCTCTAGAACATTTTGGCTTTTTGGAGGGGAGACAAATTCACAATGTAGCGGACTTTGTGAAAGAAGTTTTACACTCAATTAAGGAAAGAAGCTTAAGATTTATGACAGTAAAAGTGGACTCATCCAAGGGCCTTTGATAGGGTGAGTTGGCTCTACACAAGATAAATTCTTATTCATTTGGGGTTTCATCATCTTTTTGTTGCTTGGGTGATGAATTGTATCAGTTCAATCTCCTTTGCAATCATTATAAATGGTGCATTATCTCCATTCTTTAATCTAGAAAGGGAGCTTAGACAAGGGTGCCCTATACCCCCCTTCTATTTCTTATAGTTGAAAAATGACTGAGAAAATCCTAAGAGGAGGCTTCAAGGAATGGTAATTTCAAAGGGATAAATGTTGGTAACTCTAGTAATATCACCCACCTGCTTTTTGTTGATGACATTCTCATTTTTTGTGAAGGTTACAAAATAATGGTTTAGAAACTTAATGATATCATTGACCTTTTATGTTCGATAACTAGTATGAAAATAAATACAACTAAATTGATTATATCCTTCTGGGGTCTCTCTAAGAGAGAGAAAACCTTAATCACCCATATGTTTCCCTATAATGTAGTTGATCTAGATGTTAGATTTAAGTATTTAAGATTTCATATAAAATATAACCTATATCAAAATGTGACTAGTAGTGGTTGATAAAAAAGGTGGAGAAAAATATAAATATCTAGTGTAATTGATGGCTATCCAGAGGAGGCTGCATGGTTTTGTAAAAGTTGTCCTTGAATCTATTCTAGTGTATTGGATGTCACTCACATGGATTCCTAAAGGAGTATTGGAAAGAATTAGAGAATTGTGTTATAGGTTCATTTGGTTAGGTGAGATAGGGAAAAGAAGACTGGTGTTGGTTTCCTGGAAAAAATTAGCAATACCAAAAGCACATGGAGGATAAGGACTAAAGAATATTTTCCTATTCTTGAAGGCATTAGCTACAAAGAATTTTTGGTGAGTAGTTCAAGGTTATAGGTTGTGGGTTCATGTCATAAAGGACACATACATAACTCATGTTTCTATGGAGAAATGGGTAAGAAATCTAGTAAGTATACACCATAATGCTTCAATTGTATGAACAATGATTATCGCATCATTCCCACTAGTTGGAAATTGGTTGGTGTGGTGTGTAGGGAAGGAAGACAAGGTCCAAATAGGATTAGATATATGGATTGGAAGCAAGGGTACACATAGGTTACCTACTCATATGATACATGATTTAAAAGACAAAGAATTCAACACTCTCAGGTATATTGCAAGAGGGAATATGGATACAAGTAGGAAGAAATGATGGCTAACTTGGAGGGAGGTTGGTATAAGGGATGCAGATGCTGGTACTTGGCATAGGTACACAAGAAACTTAAAAACCTACTTTTTTAGAGTAAGAGACAATGAGGATTAGATCATATGGTCTTTGAATCCAATAGGAGAATATGTGCCAAGAATAGGATACAAAGCTCTCTCTATTGAGGGAAGTGACAACCCACATGTCTAGTGGTGGAAAAAAATCTAGAAATTCAAATGTCCAACAAAATCCAAAATTTTTATGTGGCTTCTTTTGAACAACAAAAATTTAACCTAGGATATTTTTAAAAAAGGAACTTTGTGGGTCCAAGATGGTGATGTCTCTGCAAGCAAGAGAATGAAACTAACATGCACCTTGTTATGTCTTGCCAATATTCAAAGTAGGTTTGGTTTGAGATGAATAGACTAACAAGATTGAAAAATGCTTGGAGCACAAATTCCATAGAGGAAGCTCCTAAAAACCAGTGCTTTAACAAGGAAACTAAGAGGTATATAGCTCTTCATCTTTTTTTTTGTCAATAATCTCGATTCTTTATATTACTAGTGAGAATATAATATACAAAAATTTTATTGTAGGCTTGCCCGCAGGGAAACCAGACTAACAAAAAAACATAACATTGTCACTCTGAGTTTGCTTGATATATCTAATGTCTGTAACTGATAAATTGAAACAAAGATAGCTTCTAGTTCCATTATCTGTCCTATTCTTCTTATTTAATCTACTATAAGGAGGTGGTAATCCCATACCTCTCATGTAATTTAACAAAAAAAAAGATGGAACAACATAAAAAACATAGCTAATGGTTCTACCTTCTATCGTTGGAACTTGGGGTTGGGAATAGTCCATATTGGACAAGTCCATACCAACCAGCTTGTTTGCAATCAAGTTCAACCTGTGGTCAACCAACTTGACCTGGAGCTGCACATCGTGGAGTTGCATGAGAACTTATTGGCGAGCGTCATGATGGTCCAACAGAACCCGACACATTAAATAACATGGGGAGGTGATGTGAGTGACGAAAGCGGCTGGAAACTATCTGCAACACAAGGGGCCAAGTGGAGGGGGGGTAGGGGGCACACCGATGCTTTGAATGCGTCCCTGACACCCCATGTGGGGGGGAATGGTCGGCCTGAGTAAGGGAAAACAAGTCAGTGTGGATCTGGGAATCAGGGACATGTTCCCAATTTAGATCAATGGGGTCGTTGGGTCTGTTGATGCCTTCATTGGCAAGTTTGTTAGCTAGCTTATTGGTTGACCGCTTCACGTGAGATGGGATGATGGAATTAACTTGGGAGAGCATGTGATAGACTCCCTACAAATTTGTTGCAAGTCTCCAGCTGGTGGTGTTGCAGCTGAGAGGGGTGCCAATTTGCATTTTCTTGAGCATTTTGATGATCAGATGAGAGTCATTTTCCACGATGAGTTGTTGATATCCTTCCCTACAAGTTATTCAAAGGCTCGCTTACATTCCTTGAAGTTTCGTTGAGTTTTTACTTTTGATCCCTATGAAGGATACATAGATTCTAATAATGTGCCCTTGAGTGTAGCGAAAGACCCCACCATTGTTGGTCGGTCCAGGATTACCCTTAGAAACACCATCAAAATTGATTTTAAGGTAGCCTGAAGGGGGCGAGGACCAAGTTGTGGGCAAGGAAGAAGAGGGCAGAGTGAAAGAGGAGGTCATAGGGGGGCCAGGGAGAGGGAGGTGTAACTCTTGGAGGATGTTGAATTCTTGGGGATTACATTGCCAATATTAGGGGGATTAGGACTCAATGTGAATGATTTCATTGATATTGAGTTTGACTCTGGTCCAAATCACATTCGGGTCCTGAGAAGTGTTTCTAAAGATGCGACGGTTTCTCTCTTTCCAGATTTCCGAGAGAAGGAAGCCTGGGAGGAGGATCCGGACTCTATTAACAATATGATTGGTGAAGGCATTGGATCTCCATTGAGTTAAAGTGTTGATGAGGCTTTCCTTATTCCTATCAAAGGTGTGGAAGAGGAGTGTAGTCGAGTCCCATATTTATGCGGGGAAGGGACAAGAGTTAAGGAGGTGTTTGCTTGTTTCTCCATTATTCATGCAGAGGAATCAATCAGTTGGACCAATGAATCCATGTTTAAGGAGGTTTTCCCAAGTGAGGAGTTTATGTTTTCTCAGGAGCCAAAGAAAGATAGAGACTTTGGGCTAAATATTTTGTGACCATATTTTAATCCATATGTCTTAAGGTGGGTTATTGTTGGACATTGTGACTAGTCTGTGGGCCTCTTGTAGTGAAAATCCCCATGTCGGTTGATGCCCCCACCTAAGATTGTCGTGGCCTTGTTGTATTCTAATTTTCATGTGAGATATTTCTTGTCAAAGGGGATCCCAATTGGGAATGGGTTGATGGGGGATCCATTCTTCCTTGGGCATCCATGTTCTCCATATGTCCCCAGGTTTGAGGGGGATCCAGTATTGATGGATCCACATTCGGTCTTGGGCTGTCATAAGATCCCTGAGTTGGTGGAAGTTATCATTTTGAAAGAGGGGTGGAAATTGTTGCCAGGAATAATCCCATAAGAGGGTCGATCCACCATTTCTAATTTCCTAGAAACAGTGGGAGTGAACCAGGTGCTTGTTGGCCCATGTTGTGTTCCATATGTGTGAGCCTAGTATATTTTCTGTGAGCTTGGTAAGTCCTTTTCTCTCTATACGTGGGAAATATTTTTTATGCCATAGATGAGCCCATGGGGTGTTCCCTTTATTTAGCCATCGCCACCAAGTTTTAGCACCCAGGACCGCACCGACAGATTCAGGATCCCTCAAGCCTAGGCCACCTTAAGCTTCGAGAGGTAGATCTTGTCCCATGCTACCAAAGCCCACTTATTTTCCTTGCGATATCCTCCCCAAAGAAAGGATCTTTGGAGGTTTCTAATTTCCTTTAAGATAGCTTTAGGGGCATCCAAAGAAGAAAAAAGGTAAAGAGTCATGGATTGGAGGATTGCTTTGAGGAGAACCAGGCGACCTGTTGTATTTAGAGTTATGAAAGCCCAATTCTCAAGATTTTTGTACATTCTGGAGAGAAGATCTTCCCAGGTGGAGCATCGATTATTGAATTCAGAAAGAGGCATGCCCAAGTACTTGGTTGGAAGGGAGCTTTGTTGGAAGCCAAGGATGTTGGAGATATTAACCTAGACAACAAGAGGAGTATTAAAGAAAAAAATATGAGACTTGGAGATATTGATCGAAGTACCTGAGGCTTCAGAGAAGTATGCAAGGATCTTCTTGATGGATTTGCATTCTTTTGCAATGGGTCGAGCCATTAGCATCGTGTCATCCACAAACTGCTGATGCGTAGTGGGTTCATCCTTGACATGGAGACGGAGGCCAAAAATCTGCTCCATTGCCACTACTTCTTTGATGCTTCATCCTGGTCCTTCTTCCATAAGAATAAAGAGGAAGGGGGAGAGGGAATCCCCCTTCCTTATGCCTCGTGATGGGGAGAAAGGGTGGAAAGGAGAGCCATTGACAAGGATGGAGAAAAAAGTGGAGGAGAGAAAGGATAACACTCATTTGATCCATGAACCAAAGAAACCAAAGGCTTGCAGGGTGTGTTGGATATATTTCCATCTTAGTTTGTAAAAGGATTTGGATAGATCTAGATTTAGGATCATTCCATGGGACTTGGTGAGATTGAGGGAGTGAATGAGTTCATGCGCCATGATAATTCCATCTAGGATTTTCCTGTCTTCCACATAGCCAGTTTGTTCCGGGGAGATGAGGGTGGGGAGCAGGGGTTTAATTCGGTTAGCAATAAGCTTGGTTATAATGTTATAGATGACATTGCAAAGGGATATGGGGAAGAAGTTCTTAGGATCATCAACTTTCTCTTCTTTGGGAATGAGGGCGAGGAAGGTGGCATTGAGGGTAGGAAGGACATTGGAGTGAGAACGGGAGTCTTCCACCACTGCCCAGACATCCCATTTGATTGTTGACCAACAAGCCTGAAATAAGTATGTGGTGAAGCCTTTAGGATCAAGAGATTTATTTTTGGCATGCCGAAAACCACCTGTTCTACTTCCTCGAGAGAAGTGGGATGTGTGAGGGCCTTGTTCTGCTTAGAGGAGACCAAATTCTAAATGTGTTGAGTTATTTTATGTATGGTGGTTCTGGGATCATGTTGCGAATTAGAAATGAGGTTGTTGAAGTAGGAGGTGAGTTCCCTTTCTATATCTTTATGCTCAGTGAGGCTATTGTCGTTGGCATACTTTAATTTGGTGATTCGGTTGTGGTGGTGACGTTGGATCATGGATCTGTGGAAAAACTTGGTGTTTTGTTCTCCTTCCTTTAGCCAGTGAACTTGAGACTTTTACTTCCAAAGGATTTATTCCTAGGAGTCTCTTCATGGAGATGCGTTTGGAGTTTTTATTTGTATTGGATGAGTTGATCCGTTCTTCCATTTTGAATCATTGTATGTTGGATGTGTTCGATTTTTTTGATGATTTTTTGTTTGGCTTGAAAGATATTGCCAAACTCTTCCTTGTTCCAGAGCTTAAGTTGTTGTTTTATGAATTTGAGCTTTTGTTGGAATTTGTGCATTACCGAATGGGAGGAGGGGGAATAAGTAGTCCACCATTCATAGATTCGATCTTGGAAGTTAGGATACTTTAACTAGAAGCTTCCAAATCGAAATGGATGTTTTTTGGGGCTCCCATGAATGTCGATGTTTAGTTGAATTGACCAATGGTATGAGCTTCCTTGAGGGAGGCTGATGGCTAAAGGGTGGAGATCATAAAGCAGAAGGGACTCAGACACTAGAAAGAGGTCAAGACGAGAGGCAATTTGTTGTGGTATGTGTCGACGATTGTTCCAAGTGAAGGAGCCATTAGGGGTTTCAAGGTCAATGAGGTTGAGGGAGCGAATGGTGTCTAGGAAAACTTGTGAATATTCTTGGTGGTATTTGAGTACCCCAAGAAGATGCACTTATGACTCCTTGCATTAAGCTTGTTTCTTTGATCCTTAAGAATTAAGGAATAGTAGGTGGAACCAAAGACCCTGAGATGACTCACCAAAGGAATGCGTCCATACCACATTTCATAAGGAGTCTTATTTCCAAAAGCGTGAGATGGACACCTATTTTTCACATAAAATAAACATAGAACTGCATCAACTAAAAACATCAATTTCACATTTTTGAAAAACAACATGGAGCAAACCATATTTCAGAGAGTCTTGTTCATTCTTTCAACTACACCATTCTATTGAGGATTGTATGGCATAATGGTTCAATGCTTGATACCATGTTGGCAAACATAGTTTTCAAATTCATTACATGTATATTCTCTTCCATTGTCAATATGAAGAGAGCCAATACGAGACTAAGCTTCATTTTGGATCCATACATGCAATTTTTCAAAAGTTTCAAAAGATCGTGATTTATCTTTCAACAAGAACACCCAACATATCTTGGTGTACTAATGGGGCCACACAAATCATCATGTATCAATCCAAGTTTTCTACATGCTCTAGAAGTGGAATCATGGAAATGTTGTTTTCTATGCTTTTCAAGGATACAAGCATCGCATTGCTTCAAATTCCTAGGAATAGAAGAAAATCCATAAACACCATTCATTTTCAACAAATGAAGGCTATCATAATTAATGTGTCTAAATCTAGAATGCCATAAGAGACTAGATGGAAATAAATTGTAGTATACCAAGGGAGGTAATATGTGGTACCTAGGAAGGTACACAGTGGGAATGTAGTTATGTATTATTAGTGGAGGTCATTCAATGTAAGGTGGACTAGGTCCACTATATTATTAAATAAGACCCACTACTGTAGTTAGATATATCAATATGAACATAATAAATGTAAGGATCTTTCTATAAGGTTCCTTCTCTAGAATGTTGTTAGAGAGTATTATATAAGGAAGTGATGAGCAATGTAATGAACATGTAGTGAAGAATATTGTAATTGATGAGAAAACAAGTATTGCTTGAAGAGTGCATTCCTTCCTTAAGGAATAATATATGGTGTTACCCTACCTTAAAGGTTTTGACTATATCTTGTGTTCAATTTTTTGGTGAATGGTTTGGTTTATTCTTGTTGAGATTAAGGGTTATTTTTGAAGTATATTTGTAGATCTATTCAGGTACTTAGCATTTGGTATTGGAGCTCTTTCCTTGGCCATTGAAGAGACAAAAATAAAGAGCTCAGATACCAAATGTTGGCCTACCCTAAGGGTTTTCATAATAATAAAGAGTGGTTTTTCTGTATTTCTCTCTAGATCTATTATGGTGTTTGTGAGAGAGACGAAGATTTCATAATGAACAACTTACTCATAATCCATAATAAGATTTATATATAATAATAATTGATAATAGATGATGATATTAAAAAGATAGGGCTTGCCTATATATACGCCCTTTATGGTTTTATGAAGAGACATGACTTTTAGTCATGACCTTTTATTACATGAATGTTTAGTTTTACTTTTATTTATTATTTTAATGTCTTTATATTATATTATTTATTTATTGTGACATTTCCCTTCCCTTAAATTTTGCTTTGTCCTCAAAGCAATGATAAAAAAGGATGTAACTTGAGAAAGTTCTCTGACTCCCATGCAACGTCTTATTCTGGTAGATTGTTCCATTTAATAAGATATTCCTTGATTACTCGAGAACGTAATCTCTTTTCTCGGGTGGCGATAATGGCTTCGGGCTCTAAAATGATTTTTCCTTCCTCATCCAACACAGGAAGTATAGTTTGTATATTTTATTGTTGTCCCAAGACTCTCTTTAGGCATGATACATGAAAGACATTGTGAATATGACTTTTATCTGGTAAATCCAACTGGTAGGCTACTTGACTGATTTTTCTATTTATTTGATATGGTCCATAAAATTTTGGAGCCAATTTATTCTTCCCATGTTGTTTAAGGGATAACTTTTTGTAAGGTTGAAGTTTCAAAATTACCCAATATCCTACTTCGAACTCTCTTTCTGTTCGATTTTGGTCAGCTTGTTGCTTCATTCGGTTCCTTGCAACTGTTAAGTTTTCTTTGAGTAACTGAAGGATTTTCTGACTTTCGTCTAAATGGTCTTTTACTGACGCAAATTTTATGTGGTTGGTGGCCAACTCCTTCCATGTTGGAGGTTCGTAACCATAAAGAGCTTGGAAATGTGTCATTTTAGTTGATGTGTGATAAGTGGAATTATACCACCACTCAGCAAGGTGCAACCATTGAAACCATTTATTTTGTTTATCGGAGATAAAACAACGAAGATAAGTTTCTAAACATTTATTGATGACTTATGTTTGACCATCTATTTGAGAGTGGTAATATGAGCTCATATTGAGAGAGGTTTCGATCTGTTTGCAAAATTATCTTCGAAAATTCCCTTTAAATTTGGCATCTCTATTGTTGATGATGACCTTAGGGAACCCATGTAGTTTGTAAATATTTTTACAGAATATTTCAGTCGTTTGTTTTGCTGAATCCGTTTTCCTTAATACAATAAAGTGTGCATACTTAGTTAGTCTGTCTACTACTAATAATATTTTATCTTTTCCGTCGGACATGGGTAGTCCTTCAATGAAATCCATTGAAATATTTTCTCATTTTTTGTTGGGAATGTGTAACGGGTGGAGTAACCCAGGGGTTGATACATTTTCATTCTTGTTTCTTTGACAAAGATCACATTCTCCTACATATTTTCGAATATCTGCACTCATCCCTTTCCAAAACAATGATCTTCGTTCATTATAGTATGCTTTGAAAAATCCTACATGACCTACAGCTGGGAAATCATGAGATTCTTGAAGAACCTTGGTTTTAAATCTTGATTTAGTCTTTAAGTAGATTCTCCCTCTATACCATAAGATGTCGTTTTTCCATTCGAACTTAGGATATTCATTTAAATTGTTGATTATAGAGCAAGTCTCTGGGTTTCTTGCATACTCAGTTCGGATTTCATCCAGCCATTCTGGAATGGCTATTGATATTGCAAAAACTTTTGTTTCTTCATATTTTCGTGATAGGGCATCAGCTGCGACGTTGTCTTTTCCTCTTTTATGTAGAATTTCCATATGAAGCGTGGCAATTTTCTCTATCCACTTGTATTGTTCGGTTGACAATGTTTTTTGTTGTAACAAGTACTGGAGACTATTATGATCTGTGTGTATCAATAACTTAATTCCCAATAGATATTGGCGCCATTTTGTTAATGCATGCATGATGGCAAGCATTTTCTTGTTGTAAGTGGATTGTAAGCATTCTGTTTGATTTTATTTCCTACTCTCAAAAGCTATTGGGTGCCCATCTTGCATCAATATTGCTCCAATTCCAAAACCTAACATGTCACACTCGATGATGAAGGGTTTGGAGAAGTCAAGTGTTGCTAATACCGGGGTTGTGGACATAATGTTTTTTAAGTTTTCAAAACATTTTTTTGCTTCCACATTCCATTGGAAAAAGTTTTTCTTAAGGAGATTTGTTAGAGGGGCGGTTAAATGAGCATAATTCTTGACGAATCTTTGATAGTATCCTGCCAATCCTAGAAATCCTCATAACTTGGATATGTTTTTGGGTTTAGGCCATTTTGTGATTGCCCTGATTTTCTTGGGGTCTACATTAACTCCTTTTTTGGATATGATGTGAACAAGGTACTCTACTTCCTCCTTGCCAAATGTACATTTTGACATAGAATTGATTTTCCTCCAGAAGAGATAACACTTGTCCCAAATGTTTCATATGCTCCTCCCATGTTTTACTGTACATTAAGATATCATCGAAGAAGACTAAGACATGTTTTTGTAAGTATGGGTGAAATAATTCATTCATTGTCGCTTGGAAAGTGGTGGGGGCATTAGTTAGCCAAAAAGGCATCACCTTGAATTCGTAGTGTCCTTTGTGTGTCTGGAAAGCAGTCTTGGCTACATCTTCTAGTCTGACTCTAATCTGATAGTACCCATATCTTAAATCAAGTTTTGAAAAATATCTTGCTCTGTGAAGTTCATCCAACATTTCATCAATAAACGAGATGGGAAATTTATTTTTAATTGTTATTTTGTTTAGCCCTCAGTAATCTATGCATAATCTGAAAGATCCATCTTTCTTTTGAACTAACACTATTGGAGCTGCATATGGACTTCTGCTTTTCGTGATGACACCACATTTTAATAGGTCTTGGAATAATCTTTCTATCTTTGTTTTGTGATGATGAGGGTATCTGTATGGTCTAACCTTGATTGAGCTTGATCTTGGTTTAACTTCAATTATATGTTCAATTCTTCTTTGTGGTGGTAAATCCATGGGAAGGTCTTGAAATACCTTCTTATGTTTTTGAATTAGATATTGGACGTCTGATGTTTTGGATTCATCCTGTTCAAATTCTTGTATTTCTATGTTTTGGCATTGGATGAAGTATGCGGTTGCTCCTTTTCGGATCATTTTTTTCATTTGTTGTGATGACACAACTTGTGTTTATGGAGGTTGAAAACCATTTAATTTATAACTTTTCCCTTGCCACTTGAATTGGATGAAATGTTCCTGGTGATTGATTGAGTATGTTCCCAAGGTTTGTAGCCATTGGACTCCTAAAATCACATCTAATCCCCCCAGAGGGATGGTGTAAAGTTCTGATTCCAAATTGAAATCTTGGATTTGGAGTTTCACCTTATGGCATTTTCCGACATTTCCAATTTTTTTGCCGTCTGCAACCATTACTTTCATATCTGGAACTAGATATACAAATAATTTGAGTTTCCTTGCAATATTGATATCGAGGAAATTGTGAGTACTTCCAGTGTCGATTAGTACGGTGACAATATCATTTTTTATATGTCCTTTTAATTTGAGAGTTTGTGGTTGGGTAATGCCTGTGATGGCTGCGAGCGATATTCTTGGTGTGTCGTCTTCTACATGAGTTTTGAAGTGTCATTTTGGAAATTTTCCATTTCTTCATTTATTGATTCTATTGAGTCTGATTCATCATCTTTCTCTGCGTCAAAATAGTACAATTTTTTTGAGTGATCTTCAATCTGGCATCTATGTCTAGGGTCCCATTTCTCTACACATCATTTACATTTTCCTTCTTTTATCATTTGGGACTCTAATCTTCTTCTTCTATCTTCACGTAGATTGGGTGGTATGTATTTGTCATTTCTTGTGGTCTGAGGTACACTCCTTCTTGAGTAAACCTTGTTGAATCTTGATTGGCCTTCTAGTTTTTCTTCTGCGGTTTTTTCCTTGCGTATTTCTATTTCTACCGTAGTAACCTCATGTAATCTTAACTTGTCTTGGATATGTGGTTTGAGACCACCTATGTAATATTGGAGTAATTGATCATCAGATAGTCCATATACTCGAGTGGCGAGAGGTTCCCATCGATGCGTAAATTCATCTATACTACCTTTTTATTGTAATCTGGTGAGTTTTGAAAAGAAAAAAAAAATCTGAGATGCCCTGGAATCTTTTAAAAAAATATATTTTTGAAAGAATTCCAACTATATGACAAAATTCTTCCTTTCCACCATAGATACCAATTATATGCAGTTCCTTCGAGGTACATCGATGCGTATTTGACCTTTTCTTCATCAGTTGTAATATCATATATATGGAAATATTCTTCAGTTTTGTTAAACCAAGCCACACATTGCTTATCGCCTCCATTGTATTTTGATAGTTCAATTTTGGCTTTGGGAGGATAAATTATTAAGGGTTGATGTTGTGATATAGGTTGGGATTTTGAATTGTAGGGAGGTGGCAACAATGGTGGTGGTGGTGGTGATGTGATAGATGTGCCTGAGTCACTTGTTTCTGGTTGGGTGACTTGTTGGTGCCCTTGGCCTTTTATTGCTTTTAAAATCTCATTAAGCTTTTCTTCCTGATGTTGTGTCATCACAACCAGACTTTGTTGCAAATTGACATGTATTTCTTGTTTAAAATTTCCCAAACCTCGTTGTAGGTTAACCCCGAGTTCTTGAAAAATACCGTCTTTAAGATCTTGTTTTATATTATCCATGCCTTTTTGTAATTCAATTCCAACTTCCGTTGAAATTTTGTCTTTAAGATTATGGGTCAACTCTTTTTTGAGTGCCTCATTGTTGAGCCTCATTTCTTCTAGTAACTCATCGTGATTTTTTTGTATTGACTTTTCGAGTGATTTTCTAATGCTTTTACACTCATTGTCTATTTTTTCCACTTGAGTTTTTAATTCTGACATCCTTCTGGTGTTTGGGGGTGAGTATTTTTCTGTAATTTTGAACTTGCTTGGAATATCCCCTTTTTAATTATTTGAAAATAATTGTATTTAATTTACGGTGGGAGGATGTGGGGTGGAGTGCGTGGGAGAGGGGTTTGCGCGGGGATGAAGAGAAGAAGGGAGCGTGGGAGTGATGCATGAGAGAGGGGGTGCGTGGGAAATTTGGAAGAGTAGGTGCAGGTCGCGGATGGGCAAAGTGGAGGGAATTGACTGTGATATGGAGGAGCGACCAACTCTGATACCAATGTGAGAGACACAAAGATTTTGTACTGAACAACTTACTCAGAATCCATAATAAGATTTATATATAATAATAATTGATAATACATTGCGATATTACAAGATAGGGCTTGCCTATATATATGCCCTTTATGGTTTTATGAAGAATCATCTTGACTTTTAGTCATGACCTTTTATTACATGAATGTTTAATTTTACTTTTATTTATTATTTTATTGTCTTTATATTATATTAATTTTTTATTGTGACAATGTTTTTGTATTAAGGTATTTGGTACTTAATATGTACTTTCATCATGGTGAGAGAGGTATGTAGAATTTTGTGCATGAATAATGTCCCTTTCAACTTCAACAATATTCCATCCTCCACTCTGGTCATAACGACCATGTTGTTAGAAGTCTTCCTTATTTCAACTTTGTCACCATGGATATGAATAGAGTGGCCTTGGTGTTGAATGCACACAAGAGACAACACGTTCATTTGCAGCTTAGGAAGATAGAGCACATCATGCATAAGAAAATCCAGGAGTCCATGCAATTTAAGCATAATGGTTCCAGTTCTAAAGGTTTGAGACTTGATTTATTTGCGAAATAGACTATACCATCTACATTGTCATTGAAATTTTCAAAGAAATCTCTCTAGAAGGTCATGTGACATGTTTCACCTATGTAAGCATGCATCTCTCCAAGAAGCAAATGAAGTGTTAAACAAATCTTTAGTTACTTCAGTATTGCAACATGGGAAACAATAGAATGAGCAGATTGAAGCGCTTTACCTTTCGCTAGATCTGATGCTTTACCTTTGTCTTATTTATAATATTGCTTGTATTTGATCTTCTCCGAAGGGATTCTTCATGTGTTTGCTTCATGTGACCCATTCTTTCCACAACGGTAGTAGTGAAAATCAGATCTCTCACCTCGGTTATGCATACCCCCCTACCGCTGAAATTCTTTATTCCATGTGATATTTTATTGCCTTCTCCTTTAGAAGAATCGTGTGATTGATTCTTTCCTTTCTGAGAAAGACACGTGGTCTCTCCAGTGGGATGAGATGATTTCTTTCCAAAGGCTTTTTCATTTTTTGCAACTTTCTCCACTAAAGTGTCAAATGTGAGGGATTTTATTTCACCATTAGCTTGCAAGGATTCAAGGTAGTGAGAATATGTAGGATAGAGGGCCTTAATTAGGCTATGTGAGGAATGTCTATCATCACTCCAATAGCATTAATGTCATGCATTATGGCTTTCATCTAATAAGCTAAAGACATGGGATCATCATTCTTCAACTCTAGATTGAAGAGCTTCACCATCAATTGTATGAGATACAATTATGAGTGTGAGCCATACAAATCCTTCAATTTCTTTAGAGAACCATTGGAGTCTTCAATGGAAATAATATGGCAGCTCACCTCTTCACTTGTTATCGCAACAATCACGACATATGCTTTCTTATGTTTTTTATTCCATATAACAAGTTCCTTATTTGTTGTAGGTATGGTTGGTCTACCATCAACTTCTCCTTCACAAATGGCATCCCACAAGTCGTTAAAAATTAGAGTGTGTTTAATCTTTTTGGACCATTCTAGGTAATTTTCTTTGTCAGTCAACACCACGCTAACAATGGAGATGAGAGAATGCATCTTCCAACAAAGTTGCTTCTTTGAGATACCAATGGACCAGAAATAGACCATAGACAATCAGAGGGGCAAGTTTTTGATGGTCCATTGAGTCCAGAGACATGGAGAATGCCATGCCCATTCCAGGTCCTCTCGTATTCTTTAGATTTTACAGTAGGCTTGAGAGAGACAATGCTTCAACCTCTTCTCACTCTTTTGATCACTGTGAAACCCTTACTTCAAAGGAACTCTAAAAAGTAACATATGAATTCAAACTTGGGGTGTAGAAATAAGTACTTTGGGATCCCCATTTGATATTGATGGCATCCTCTTTATTGATCTACCATTGCTCTACAAGTTTGTGGAATCCAAAATCGATCCTCCTCCTAGCATTGACTTCATATGCATCTTCTTTAGAGATCAACTTTGGTTCAACAGTGTCCCCCTCGATCAAAACCTTGTCTTCGATTATTTCACACTCTCTCCTTTCTATGATTGGACTTGCAACAACAACCAGATTCAGATGTGCTCTATTCACATCCTGGATGTCTCCCAACTATTGAAAATGACATGCATTGAATATATGTTGAATGAAGTTATGGAGCCTCGTCTTTTTGTTATCCAGAAACAAAATTTGGGGAATCTGAGGAACTTTGCGATATAGAAACACCCGAGTCACCTTCCATGCTCTTGCGGTATGTTTTCCGCCAAGGGAATTCACACCAAATAGAGAGGAAACCCTAACATCTATGAACAATAGAGATGAGGCACAAATGACAAACTAACGCATACAAGGAATCTAAGGAAGGCAGCGTAACGCTCATGGCAGGAGAGACAAACCTCAAGGAATCTAAGAGGCATTTTTGCACGCGGGAAGAAAGAATCATGGAGTTAAAACCTACTCTGATACCATTGTCAAAAAATGTATGGGTAGAGAATGACTAACTCCACACTTGAATGCTTTACATTAACCTAAGACATTCATAAATACAAGTTGTGGTAACTTTTGGTTTCATCTTCCAAAAGGTTCGAATGACTTTTCCTATTCACCTAAAAATCTTCATATTTCTCCTAAATATTATTTACAAAATACCATAATCACTAAAATTAGGTATCCAATTAATTTAATAAAAAAGAGATATAAATTCTAAAACCTTTGGGAAGGAATAAATTTCTTTTAATATAAATGATATCATTTCTGAAACTTTAAAATATGTAATATAGAGGAGACGTGAAAAGTTTTTTTTCTACAAGTTTCATACAGCAATTAGAAATACTATATAACATCTAAATAAAATAAAATAATAAAATTATTAAAGTTTTTTTCGAAAATAATAATAATAAAATAATGAAATTTGGTGAGATGTGTATTTTTCAAAGCCCAGATTTTCACGGATGTGTTAATTGGCTTAGATTTCAATCGAAAATTTTAACCAGTTAGTGTTTCCTTTGGCAAAAGTTGTGCAAGGAGACAAATTAATCGAGATGGAGATGGTTCCCAGGAAAGCAAAACACGGTCGATTTTCTAAGGAACGGTGAAAAATTCTTGACAGTTACACATCATATAACATGGCTACTCACATTGTCATATATCACAGTTACACGTCTCTTTCAACTTCTTTTTTTCAACTGTTCCCTGAAGTGATCAGGGAAAAGATTCACACATTATTCTCAAATGTATTTTGCATTTGATTTTTAGTAAGAGGATTATTTTATTTATTTTTAAATTTAAAGTTCTTACATATTTTCAAATTAAATTTAACTTCAATTAGACTTTTCAACTTACTACCAAATTATTTACGAAAATAAATCTAAACACATGGTCGCTTCATCAGACAAGAGCGCTTGGCACCTTGAAATCTTTTCTATAATCTAGAAGATGGTTTTTCTGAAATATAAATTCAATATTGTGTATTACTTACCTCTTTTTGCCCTGAAATGTTACTTACCTCTTCCTCCCCTGAAATGTTAAGATAGATCGTTCTTCTGATAAATTACTTCTGAGATCTTTGATTTCATCGTTTTTCTCAAACCTACTTTAAAAATTTAGAGTAGCTTCCTTTCTTTCACTCCACCCTTAAAGAAATGGTGGTTACTGTTATTTCTTTGGGAGTCAAATGCAGTGAAAGCCATAAAGAAATTATCAGGAGAAGAAGTTCTTGGAATTGCATTTCTTTGGGAGTCAACTGTAGTGAAAGCCATAAAGAAATTATCAGGAGAAGAAGTTCTTGGAATTGCATTTCTTTGGAAGTCAAATGCAGTGAAAGCCATAAAGAAATTATCAGGACAAGAAGTTCTTGGAATTGAATTTCTTTGGGAGTCAAATGCAGTGAAAGCCATAAAGAAATTATCAGGAGAAGAAGTTCTTGGAATTGCAGTGGTTTAGTTGGAGGGAAAGTATGTTCCGCCCCCTGTTCTATCAAGGATAGGAAGCTAAGGATTTGTAAAACGGAATCTCAACCAAAGCAGCTAAAACAATTTAAAAAAGCGAACCAAAAAATCATGTAGGATCGATCTTTCAGCTTGCATTACATGTTCTTAGGGTTTAAACGAATAAATGAAGAGAAAGAAAATGGAATACCTAATTTGTCAAAGGCAGTCGATTTCTCGTGCTCGGAGGTACACGGTACTTTTTGATAGTAAGCCCTGACAAGAATGAAATTAAAGCTGTTTTTCCTCGTGATACTTTCTGACGGGAAATATAAATTTAAAGCTGTAGGTATTCGTCACGATCGTCGGTGTCTCAGCTTTAGGTATTTGTTCAGATTAAAGCAAAGCAGGGCCAGTGATTGTCCATAAATGGAAAGCAGTGGAGGAAGTGAGAAGCCCTCAAAGGTCGTTTCTCGTCGTTCTTAACGGTGGCAGGAAAATAAAATTGAAAAACGGTGCGAGTGGGCAGATCAATCTTTCCTTTCTTTTAAAGAAGCAGTGGAGCATGTACTGAGGAAGTTTGAGAGTTATATTTTGAGTTTGAGATTGAGAGATGGAAATGATTTATAGTACATTTTTGTCTTACACAAGATTGTCTACGAGACTTATCAGTTGTTGAGATGGCCGAGTTGGTCTAAGGCGCCAGATTAAGGTTCTGGTCCGAAAGGGCGTGGGTTCAAATCCCACTCTCAACAACGTTATATTTTCACGGTGCCTACGTACTCAAGGCGTCCGAAATTTTTATATTCTAAATATGATGGTTTTTATGGTTTGTTTCAATTGGGGTCGATATGGCATATTTTGGGGAAAAAGTGATTTGCTAGCAATGCACACTCATGTAGAACCATATCAAAGGGTTTATCCTTTTCAGGTTGAACAACCCTGTGCATGTTCAATAGATCTTAGATCTTAGGGCATGACCCATGGTTCTATATAAGAATATTCTAGTGGTTTTGAACCAGTGATCCACTAAAAAAGAAGTGTAATTAGACTTCTAATATGGGTAGATTTTCTTGGCTTGTTTATGTAGTTTTTTTCAGTGATTTGATGGATTGTAGTTTTTTTCAGTGATTTGATGGATTGTCATCTTGGGAGATGTTATCTATGAACCCAAAAATTATTTTTTCCCTTGACCTCAACACCATTTTTGGGTGAGATTTAACATATCTAAAGACCTCAATGAGTTTATATACATGTGGGTTGATAACCATGTGCATCATCAACTTCTCTGTTGTATTAACTTACCCAATGCATGCATCCACTGCCAAAATCTATACCATTGAATTTGGTATTGCTTGCTTATGACCCAATCTAGTATTGAAACCACACCCCCCAACCAAGCCTCCTCTGCCACCAAAGCTCCACATGCACCAAACACAAGTGAAGGCACATGGACTAAATTCATGTAAAAGGGAAAAGGAGACAATGCAACCAAGAACCAACCTGCAATGTTCCCAACCACTAATTCTTCGACCATTAAGACCCCCTCTCTGACTGACCCTAGTTTGCAATCAACACCTATGGCTTCCAAAGTTTTGTTTGGAACTCAACACTTGGGATACAACAACCATTGACTTCTCTCTGCATCACTGCTCTTACACCTTCAAGAAAATATCAATGCTCATGATGTTGATACCTATGCCAAGCAAGCAAAGCAAACCACCTTGGACGACTCTTTCTCTAGAAGTATTTATATGGGAAATGTGTTTGACACTTTCTAGGACCTTGAGGTTAACGAAGCAAAGATGCAAGATGTTTTAGGTTATTAATGAAATTGTTCTTGAAATGTATAGGGCCTCAGTGACCTTAAGAGAAAGCACATTGTTTTCCATTTCTTGACTTCTCTAGGTGGGATAGATCTTATTTGTATGCAAGAAGTCGAAACTATGGGTTTCATGCTTTGTATTTCCTGTCACTCAATTGATCGAAGGACAAGTTTTTTTAATTCGAAACACACATAAGAAAAACGGGGGATCACAATACTTGTCTCTCCTCAAGTGTCTAGCAAGGTTGTATGATGAAGCATAGACCCCACTCAAAGACTTGTGTGGATTCTTCTTAACCTAGATGACCAACATCCTGGCTTGAGCAAAACTTACTCTTCCAATTATGCAAAAGAGCATGCAACCTTTTGGTGTTGGATAGTTAAGACCTCCATGAGGCCTTGTGGCTCATCTATGGTGATATTAACATTGTAGAATATCAAGAAGATAAAGAGGGGGTGCTAGCTTTGAAGTACCAATGGTAGGCCATAGTAGTGCACCAATGATTAATGCCATGAATTCCTAAGGACATACTTAAATTATCAATCCATATGCATAAACCTTAGAGGAGCTACATTGTATATGCAACCACAAGGTCTTATCTTACTTATCAACATTGCATGCTCATTGAGGAAAGTCTAACTAATTTATCAACATTGCATGCTCGTTGAGGAAAGTCGAACTAATTTATCAACATTGCATGCTCGTTGAGGAAAGTCTATTATACACCAAACCATTCAAAAGCGAGATCCAGAGGAGCCATTGCTATGCTCTAAATAAAGTACACTAGCTACAACAAACCATTCAATGGCAAGAAGATCCAAAGCAACCATTGTTCCACTCTCATTTGAATGGATAGATTAACTCTAAAATCCATTAAAATAAAACTACAACCATTAAAGAAAATAAAACATTGAGTAAATAAATAAATATCTAGAAAAAAAGCTATAGATACGAAATTGAAAAGTACATAAATAAAAAACAATAATAACAACTATTATAACCATTGAAAGAGAGGTTCAACAATCGCTTGTAACTTTAGACATGGTCCTTGCTTTGATACAATCAAGGTGTTGAATCCCTAAACTAAAACCTAACTCATATATGCAACTAGAACAATATTTTCATTAATTAAAAGGAACTGGAATTAATCTACAACGCATAGCTTGAACCTATCCAGACTAAAGGAAAAATAAATGTTGCATTGATGCAACATATCTATATACTAATGGGTTCTTGGATCCTCTGAACGAATCTCGATCCCAAGGTACCCATGGCTCCATGCCATTGATTTTCCTATATAAAACGAAATGTCTCTTAGCAATTACAAGCACTTTGAGTTCTAACCAATGCATTGACTTAAGAACCCATTGTTTTGTTGTTATGGATGGTTATATGAATCATCTCTGAATCGTACTTGACTAAATACAATACGCCACATGATGTGTGTCCCATTCCCACTCACTTGCCTGGTTGTAGGGTTTGAAGGACTTAGAAAATCATTGCGCACACAAAAACTATTTGTATTCTATTATTCAATCAATATAAATACATTAAGCTTTGGCTTAAGATAGATAAGCTATCTTAATCATACAATCCATTTAATTGAGATAATCTCTCAACATCACACATAAATAGGGTGTATATATAATAAACTCCTAATAATACATCTCACGTAAAAATTCAATAATTAATACATTCTATGATCACAAGGAATATCAAATATTAAACACAAAACCAATAGAAGTTAATTATTTCAACATAAAAAACTATAAAACTAACATAACTTCAAGTAAACCTACCCACTAAAAATGCAACCTCCCATCATTAAATAACAATGATATATAAGCATGCCCTCTACACAATCTTATAAACTTTATCCCTAAAGAAAAAAAACATTCTCCAACCTGTATTCTACACCCCCTTGAAATGTAATTACTTCATAATATGGAAAAAAAATTCATACCATATGTTAGGTGAGTTGCACATTATTTAAGGAAGAATCCCACTCCAACGTCCATGTCTTTGTGATATAAGGAAGGAGCTCGCTCCACCTTCCATGTTTTTTATTACAAAATAACGTGTAACTAAAAAAAAAAAAAAAAACACCTTTTTCTTAAGTATTTAATCTTATCTTAAAACAATTTTATAGCTTTTTCCTTCATATAAGTATTGTCTCTACTACTATCCATGTGCTTTTTAACCTTTCTATTGTTTTTATGTTTCTAAAAGTCTCCAATCTCTACATAAATGGATACCAAAAGCTCTAGAAATTGATTAAATATAGACGAAAGTGATCTTATATTTGGTAATTTAGTTATTAAATGGGATGAAATTGATAATTGAAGTCTGCAATTGAAAACTCTAAGGTTTCATCTATATTACTAGAGCCAAGTGAATTTGGAACATTGAAAGATGAAACCAATCATATAAATGTAATATAAATGTTTCATCCGTATTACTAGTAATATAAATGTTTCATTGTGTATCAAAGGTAATGTAATGGAAATCTTTATCTAGCCACAACTTTAGTCTTCTACCACCCAATAGGGTAACTAAGGTCTGTCTTAATCTAGACTTAAAGTTCAATTTAATCAACTCCTATTATGTTAAGATATGGATGTTAAAAGCTAACTAGAAACACAAGTTGAATAATCTCAAGATTTAATGAGAAAATTAGTCAATAATATTCATCCATAATCCTAAAATCACAAGTTGAAGCAACCTTAGGCATTTGTCCATATACAATAATTTTCAGAAACAGAAAAATAATTGACAATATGAAGAACTCAATTGAAAAACATTTATAACCTATGGAGCTTAGCCACTTCCGTACATAGATGAAAGCAACAACTAGGACAAGGGTCATGTATATAGAAACTCTATGTAATTGACTTGCTTATGTAAACTCTTAATCACAATGAAATGAAATTCTAAAAGTTAAAAAGAACCATCATATGTACAAGTAAAGAACAACCCACTTTTTCTTAACATTCAAATCTTAATTCTTGTACATTGTATAAAATATTCAATGTGCATATGTTATTGTAAATTGCAATGTAACTATGAACAATCTGATTTTATTTTTAAATATAAAGCACTATTTTAGAAGTACTCTATGTTAGAAATAAAGGGATGTGCTCGCTTTTCCATAGACAATATAGCAATATTGTCACCCAACCATAGGCACAAAGGCCACCCTCGAGCACTTTAATCTTGACAGACAAAATAATTTTGGTAGTAGACCAATAGCCAATCAAGGCTAGCGCACCTTTCATCAAGGATAGCGCACCAAGCAAGAATAACCATAAACCAAGCAGAAAGTCCAAACCATAACCAAGATGCTAGTTGCAGCAGCTGTCGCTGCACTCCCTCTCCAAACTTGTGCACCACTAGTCCTTATGCAGTTGTGAGAGTGAGAGTGACAAATGAGCTCTAGCGCCCTCCATTTATACTGCTCTATCTCACTTGACTGGGCCAACTTCTCTTTCTGGAGGCTAATAACTCAATATTAAATATTATCTTGAGTCAACTTGTCTCCTAGGGTTATTATCCAACGTTTTAGGGTTTCTCCTTCTTCCCAGAATATTCTAGTCTTGTCAAAGGTTACACATGGAGGTTAATACCTCCCGTAACTACCATAATATCAACACTCCCTCCTAGCTAGAGAGGTATTAAAGGTAATGGTATTGAGCACAAACAAACCATTCAACCATTAGCATCATCATAGCCACACATACTATCTCATGATCATGTAGATCAACTCACAAGAAACATCATCACTATTAGTATCATTTGATAGCATCAACTGCACCATCTCTCGAAGCCATACTCCATTTGAGTAATTGGGCATGATGTTGAATAAGTCACTCACTCCACATAGTGATACAAGAACTATTCTTCTAATCCAGACATATGTCCTAGAAAAATGATTGTTCTAATAGATGTTGGAAGCCACGCCATGGGATACAAGGACTATTCTTCTAATCTAGACATACATCCTAGAAGAATGACTATCATGGACCATTTTCCCTCCGACCACTACTGTGAACTCAGGGAAAATGTTTGTCTTGTACCAATCTCTCCACTCTGGTCACTACTGTGAACTCAAGGAGACAGACCATTCTTCTAATCTGGACATATGTCCTAGAAGAATAGTTTCCCATGGTACATCAACAATCTGTCAACATGGACCATTCTCCATAGGGAGAATGTATGTACACCAGTAATCAGTCCCGCATGGACCATTCTTTGCCTCGAGAATGTATCTCCATCAACGTACTGATTATCCATCTAGGTGGAAATCATCTCCAACACTAGTGATAGTCTCCATGTTAATCAGAACAATTCCATCCAATAAAACACAATTGTGTCTACCCATAGTAGTACACAAATACTATACAGTGGTACACAACCACACCTAGGAGCACACGACTACTAACCAGTGACACACAATGAATACCAATGAAGCACATCCACCATAGTAGCATACAACTACTGTCCAGAGACATATAGTCTTCACAACAATCATATCATCTGATATCATCCTGCATAAACAATATCATGATACAAATTGAGCCATCTTGGCCATTCTTCCACTCACATCTATGAGATCTGGAAGAGTATCTTCCCTCAAAAAGTAAAACATCATCCATGGGATATCTGGACTATTCTTCCCAAGCATAGAAGAATAAATGTCCTTGGTTTATGAGCCTAGACCATGAAGCTAACCAAGCCATTCCTCCAACACTAATCATAGTGCAACCTGGAGAGAATGAGTCTACCCTAGGGAATGTTTGTCCCTAATTTCTGAACCTGGACCATTCACCTAACTAGGCCATTCCTTCGGCACTAATCATAGTGCAACCTGGACACAATGAGTCTTCCCTAGGGAATGAATGTCAGGACCATTTCCTATGGAAATGATTTTCCTGCACCAACCTCCAAAACAAACCATTCTTTGAAACTGCTCACAAATGTGAACTTCAAAAGAATAATTACCCGACGAGGCAGACCATTATACTTGTACACTACTCAGAGTGATTTCCAAGAAGAATGATTTTCCTAGACCATTCCACCACACTAGCCACAAGGGGAATCATTGTCTATGGTACATCAACAATCTATCAGACCATTTTCATTACGAAAATGATTGCTCGATCCGAACCATTTTCCGAATTGGAAAATGCCTATCCGTCAGAAATCTTGGGCCACTTTCCGGACTAGAAGGTGGCTGCCCAACCTAGACCATTTTTCGTACTGGAAAATGATTACCCATAAATCAATAACATATCAGTGCTCCCTCCCAACCTGGGAGTAATCTCCTCCTTTTTCAATAAGGAAGTCGTCTCCATGAGCCCCAACTTGTCCCTTAAGTACGTGTTGGGCCCGAGATATGATCACTTTTATGACGATTATTATACACTTTTATCGCATGTACATATGTGTTTTTCATATTTTGAAGGAGCTTTTTGAAGAATTTTATGTTAAAACGGTATGATCTCCACCAGGTACGTGTGATTCATGTTTAATGTCATTATTGGGTATAATTCATCACGTTTTATGATTACCAAGAGCTAATTCATGTTTTTTTTATGTTATAGGGCGAAAATGCACCACGTTTTTGCTTCCGACAGTCCTTCCAACACTCGTTCCGGTACCCGATCCGACACTCTGTCCAGCACTACGTATTGCACAAAAACGGAGGACGACTTGGTGGTTATGATATTGGCAGCCAGTGATGGGAAAATCGGGAACAAGGGTTTTGTTTATGATTGCCCCCTCCAGCTACTGAGCTCCCAACAACTCAGTTTTGGTTGTTTAGTTGAGCGATTATTAGCTCTCTTTGTTTTAGCAGTTAGGGCATCATTTATTGTAATTTGTCGAATTTAGAAGTGGTTCGACCCTTCTGTGGTCGACCACTTGGTTTGTAAGCTTATAAATACCACTAGGATGGTTAGATAGTTGTTAAGTAGTAGAAGCATCAGTGTGACAAATAAAAATAAAATTTTACTTTGTTTTGCTATTTTACAGTGCCAAATTATATAAGAACCACATTTTTTAGTTTTCATGGTGAATTCGAATTGCTGAGTTCGTGGTGTGCTTTTAGAAAGTGACCACGACTTGTTGGGGGGCCCACCAACAGTATTGTAACTATTCTTTAGTTTGTTTATGCATTTTATAGTTTAGTTGTTCTCTTTATTTCATGTACATGCATTTTTATTGTGTTAATTAGTTTGTTGTTGCAGTTTAATTACTTTGATTCTCTATTGCGGGTTAGAATGAAGAATTGTGCTAACATGAATTGATCTTATAGATTAGGAACAGATTTGCAAATCCCTAGACTAACCCCATGCACAATTAGATATTAGATTATGCTTTCTTTTATGATTTTATAGTCAAGTTTAAAACAAAGTTTTAATTAGACTAAAACAAAGTTTTTATTTGGGTTCTCTTCGACAAGGATTTGATGGATGGATAGAGTTAATTCTAGTTTTTAATCATAGCTAGTTTTTTTCATTTTTATGTAGAATTGACTTAGCTAGTTGTTGATTAATGTAGTTGTTAGTTTAATTTTTAGTGTCATGTTTTAAATTTATGTTCTTAAGCATTTTTTTATTGTAGTTTGAACTTTGAATTGTTAGAATAGATGTAGCATAGTTTCAATTTACGTAATTTCCTTTCCTAGAATTAAATTGCAATTATATTTCTTAGTTAATGATTGAATCTAATATTGCTTACATAGTATAGAAGTATAATGATCATCTCGTTATGTTAAAGAATAGTTTTCTTGTTTTCATAGATTAAAAAAGATAGTTTCTTGCTTTTGTAGATCAGAAGAGATAATTTCTTGCTTTCATAGCTTAGGAAATAGTTTTATTGTTGTTGTAGGATAGGTAGTCTTTTGCTTTGATAGGTTAGAGAACAATTTTCTTATCATAGATTAAGAATTAGTTGGTAGTTCTTCTTGCTTTCAATTAAATAGATTTCCTTTCATGAATTAGAAACAGTTTTGAATTAAGAATATAGTCCACTTGCCTCTTAGGCTAGATAGTTGTTCAATGAGAAGTTTTAATTTGATTACTTGCAGTAGAAGTTATCTTAAAGTAGTTAGTTGTCTATTTGATTTAATAGGTTAGCTAGTTGTTTTGCTTACTTGTCTATTTGCTTTAATAGGTTAGTTAGTTTTCTTTGCTTACTTTTTTGCTTGCTTTAGTAGAATAGTTGCTTGCTTGTTTATTTACTTGCTTTCATAGGGTAGTTGCTCATTGAATGTAGGTTGGCAAGTTAAAGTAGTTTGTTTTTATTATTTGCTTGTTGTTATGCTTAATAGTTATTTTTGCTTATTATGAACTAGTTTGCTTTACATAGAGTTTTTATTTGTCTTCTTAGAACTATCCATCGATCCTTGGCCCAAAAGTAATTAGGTTACATAGTTTCAAGTTGCTTAGTAGGGTTTGCTCATTAGATAGCTTTGCTTGAGTACATTAGTCTTAGATAGCCACTTCCTTAGTTAGACTATACTATTACCAGCCCTTCTAACTTGGGCATATATTTTGCTACAACTCTAAGTTTACTTACCTCGGCTTGACAATTTAATTGAGGGTTTTTAGTGTGTTTTTAGTGCATATATAACACCCATCATTTTTGGCGTCGTTGCAGGGTAGTTGTCTCAAGGTAGGAAATAGTTAGAAAATAGATCATTTCTAGACCTTAGCATTAGATTGGTGGCGGGGGAACTTTAAGACGAGAGGTAAGAACCTATGCATCTGCTATTGCAGGCTCCCCCAAACCCAATGGTAGTTTTTCTTTTTGTTTTTGTTTACTTTCATGAATAGACCTAGAAACCAAATGGTAGCTTTTTTTTTTTTTTNATAGGCCTAGAGACCCACAAGGTAGATACATTAAATCTAAATCAGACCTTTCAACCAAGGTTCCTTCCGATCTCTTTGGGGGAAGGAATGTTCTTCTTATAAAATTCGCAGACTGATACCGAAAAACGGGAGCTAGCTCAACTCAAAGAGCTAAAATAGTCTTTGTAGAGACTAACACAGGGAGCACTATAGAACAAAAAATTGAAGTATCAATCATATTAGGACAGGAGGCAAGACCACTTGAGCCTTCTGTAGAACCAAACAATACAACCTTTGCTTTTACAACACCACCAGGAGATCCTAATTTTGAAGATATCATAGACCCTGAACAGGTGAATCTTTTGTTTGGTAGTTCAGCCAATGCGATTATCTCTCAAACTGACACGGAAAATTTGGCACCAATAGTCTCAACCGGCTTGAGTAGAGTCCCATACATCCAATCCATAGGAAGACCTTTCCATCAAAGGGAAACCTTGTTTTCTTCAAAGATAAAACCACCCAAGTACTCTCTTTTTGGAAACCAAGCCAATATGGATGATCAGGAGGACCATAACAATGTAAGACACGAGGAGAAAGAATAAACTGGAAACCAAACCGAAACTACCTTCGGGTTTCCGATTTTAGACACCACTCCAAATGTCAACATGAAGAATATTCCTCTCTCAGCACTGCCTACCTTTTAAGGTAAAAACAATTAAGATCCAGACACCTTCCTATTTGAATTTGACATCTTGTGTAGGAGCTACAACTACATACAAGATGCCCAGAAATTAAAACTCTTTCCTGCCACCCTCAAAGACTCCGCACTAAGATGGTTCATGGGGTTGGGAGAATCCAGTATTAGGTCTTGGGAGGCCATGAAAGACATCTTTCTTAAGAAGTACCAAGACTAATGCAAGATCAAAGAGTCTCGTAATGACATCTTTAAAATCCAACAATTAGAAGACAAGACCCTCGAAGATTATATGGAGATATTTGGTTATATCTCCTAGAAGTCAAAATACCATGACCTCCCAGAGGATGCAATTAGGGATCTTTTCCTTAAAGGAATTTCAGAAGAATATCTAGAGATGCTTAACCTGATGGCATCAAGTGACATGTCTCATAAATCATTTGTTGAAATATGTGAAATGTGTAAAAATTACTCAAGGAGTAGAGCCAAAACAGAAAAGAATGTTCGGGACCCTTACAATAGAATCTTAAAACCAATTAGTTCAGGTGGTATCACAAGAGCATAGATAGGGAACCTTTTAGAGAACTTTAAGACATATATATTAAGCACAATAGGTTCCCAACTGGACACCCTAAAAATAAAAAAGAAATAGGAGGAGGAAAATGCAGCAATGAGCATATATTGCCCAAGATGCAGGAGGAAGCATTCCTCAAGGGAATGCCCATTAGATAACATTTCAGTTTGTGGCTTCTGTACAGAAGACCATGTGACTGAAAAATGTCCATCATTTCCTGGTTTATTAGCCATCCATAGGAGTGGAGATCCTGGGGAGTCTTCTTATTCACCTAGGAGGCCATGGAAGCCTAGGAATCAACCCACATACCTAAATCTATAGTTTCAAGTTCCACCCTATTATCAACAAAAACAACAGTGGAACTCGCCAGGTTGGAAAAAACTAGTCTACTTAGTACCAACATCCTTGCTTTCAAGGATGGAGAGGAGGACATAACCAAGGAAACCCTCAAGCTCCACCTATCCCTATGTCCAACCATCATTATCCTCAGTTCCCACCGAACACTCCACAACTCCTTCCAAGTTTTGTTCCACCACCCTTACCTCCTATTCCACAACAACAACCGCTATAATATCAAAATACAAGCTCCCCGAGACCAACACTATTACCGACACAACCAGTGCCGAATCCCAATAATAATCCCCCTCAACCTCTTCACAATGTTGAGATACAGGCCTTCCTGACATATTATATTACTCTTGTTTCATTATAGGAAATTCGACTAAGATTGGGAAAAGTTCTAGAGAGGCAGAGACCTTCAGTAGCCATCCAGGAAGAAGAAGAAGAAGAAACCACCAAACAACCCACAGATGAAACTAGGTGGGAAGATGTTATTATCCTGAAGAATCAAGAACCCAAGCTTCCCCAAAATGAACCTTCACAAATTACGAAGGTCCCTCCTTATCCAGACTGATTGGTAATCGAGAAACCTACCACCCGACCAGAATTTGACATTTTGAAGGAATTGAAAAATATTTGTCTTAATATTCCTCTTCTTCAAGCCATCAAAGACATTCCAATCTACAGTAAGGTAGTCAAATAATTGTGTATCAAGAAGCCAGGTAGGAAGCAAAAATATCCCCCCACAATACACTTGATAGGAGGACTTTCTGAATACATATCAGAGCAGCCAAAACTAGCAAAATATGGGAATCTAGGAAACCTCGTAGTGACCATAACCATTAATGAGGTCTCCATTGGAAACACTCTCATAGAACTAGGGGGGGGCATCAATGTTATGACCTCTACTACCTTGGAACAATTACAGTTACAACCTCTTCTTCGACCTACCCTAGCCATTTTTGAATTAGCAGATAAGACTAGGGTTATACCTGAAGGAATTTTAGATGATGTCATGGTTACTTTAGCCTCATGGGAGTACCCCGTAGATTTTCTTGTCATTCATTCAAAGGATCCTGCCAAAGGCCATTCTGTCATTTTGGGAAGACCTTGGCTAGCCAAAACCAATGTATTTATTGGTTGTAGAGAAGGAGAAATGACCATCTCGAATGGTCTCTCTATCCATAAGCACACCATTTACCCTCCAGTTCAACCTATTATGGAGAATATATGGTGGCTTGAATGTCCATACAAGAACAAGGATTGGGAAGAACCCATATTTCCAAGTGACCATGCATGGGCACTTCAGGAGCACACAATAGAAAATGTGCTAAACCCGTTTATTTCTGCTATCACATGTGTGGATTTTCCATAGTCTTTTCCCCAATTTGAGTACATGTTTGGGGAAGAATTTCAAGAGCAATTAGACCCATCCATTTTTTCTTCGACATCTTTTATTTTTGAGATAGATGAGTTTGCCATGTCTTACACTTTGCCCTATGAGATTAGTCTAGGAAATTTTTTACATATAAACTCCGGGTTAGATGCAAACCAACATAAACAGTTAGTAGATATCCTTAAAGAACAATCAGGAGAATTTTCCTGGGAATACACTGACATGAAGGGTATACACCCTGACACATGCATCCATCACATATATACCCAGAGGGAAGTAACACCTGTTAGGCAACCCTAGAGAAGGATGAACCCAACACTCAAAGACACAGTCAAGGAGGAGATCCAAAAGTTGTTAAATGTCGGATTTATCTATCCCATCTCCGACAGTAAGTGGGCATCCCTGCTTGCAGTGGTTCCAAAGAAAGTGACTGGGAAATGGAGAATTTGTGTTGATTTTCGGGAACTCAACAAGGCCACTTTGAAAGACTACTTTCCTCTCCCTTTCATTGACCAAGTTCTAGATACCTTGTCTGGAAAGAAGTGTTTTTCCTTTTTAAATGGGTAAAATGGGTACAACCAGATTCTTATAGCACCCGAGGACTAGGACAAGACTACCTTTACCCCTCCTTGGGGCACCTATGCCTATAGGGTCTTACCATTTGGATTGTGTAATGCTCCTGCCACATTTCAACGAGTAGTATTAGGGATATTTTCCGATCTTATTCATGATTGTGTGGAGGTATACATGGATGACTTCATAGTCTATGACAACACTTACCAGGAAGCCTTAGACAACTTAGAAAAATTCCTCATCAGATGCCAGTAAATGAACCTATCTCTAAGTCATGAAAAATGCAAAATGTTGTTAACTGAAGGAGTGGTTCTAGGACATCATGTTTCGTCTGAAGGGATAAAAGTTGATCTTGCAAAGATTGAGGTCATCATCAGACTTCCACCCCCCAAGACTCAGAAAGAGGTGAAAATATTTCTTGGACATGCCGGATATTACCGACAGTTTATTGAAAATTTTACAAGGATTGTTGCGCCTATGTTTGGATTATTAATAAAAGATGTTGATTTTGTTTGGACTGAGCAGTGTCAAACTGCCTTTGAAACCCTGAAAGCTAATTTTTTTGTGGCACTAATGCTTCCGACACCGCAATAGGAGGGGTATTAGGGCAAAAAGAGGACCAACAGTCCTATGCCATTTATTTCGTAAGTAAGAACTTGTCCCTGCCGAGTTAAAATACACAGTTACCGAGAAGGAATTCTTGGCAATTGTTCATGCTATTAACAAGTTCCGTCATTACATTACAGGTTATGAAGTAGTTATACGTACCGATCATTCTTCCATTAGATTCCTCATGAATAAACCTATAACTAATGGCTGAGTGACTAGGTGGCTCTTGTTATTGCAAGAATTTAATATCACTGTGCTTGACCAACCTGGAAAGGATAATGTAGTAGATGATTTTCTTTCCCAAATAAAAAATGAGGATGATGATATCCCTGTAGATGATAGTTTCCTATATGAACATATTTTTTCCATCTCTGTCAATACCCCATGGTTTGTGGATATGGAAAACTATCTAGCCACTAGGAAGTTACCGTCTCATTTGTCACCTCATGAAAAGTGGAAAATTATTACACAAAGTGCTAATTACTCTTGGGTTGGTCATGATCTTTTTCACACAGGTCCTGATTTGATTATTCATAGATGTGTTCAAGAGGAAAAAGTACCTGAGATACTACGAAGCTGTCATGATGGACCATGTGGTGGCCATTTTTCTAACAAACATACAACATATAAGGTGTTACATTCGGGTTACTATTGGCCTAGCATTTTCAAAGATGCTGCTAAATATGTGAGGAGTTGTGATAGTTTCCAAAGGATAGGAAGACCTACGTCAGCTGACAAAATGCCTTTGCGTTCCCAAGTTATGATAGAACCCTTCGAAAAATGGGCCCTCGATTTTATAGGACCAATTTCACCCATGTCCCATAGGAAGAACTATATTTTGGTTTGTACGGACTATGTCACTAAATGGGTAGAGGAAAAATCCCTATTCAGGGCTACAAAGAAGTCTGTTGTCGAATTCATCTATGAAGACATCTTTACCCGCTTCGGTGTCCCTCGTGAAATTGTTACCGACCAAGGCATTCAATTCACTTCCAAGCTGATGAAAGAGCTAACAAAGAAATATGTGATTAAACATTGTAAATCTTCTCCATACCACCCGCAAGCCAATGGTCAAGTAGAATATACAAACAAAGTTTTGGAAGCCATCTTGACCAAGACTGTTCAATTACATCACTAGGATTGGGCTGATAGACTCCCAGAGGCTTTGTGGGCATACCGGACCACCTGGAGAAATACTACTGGGCACACTCCTTATGAGCTAGTGTACGGGAAACAAGTACTTTTACCAATAGAATTCCAAGTAAGGACCTTCCATATTGCCGCAAAATTAGGATTGAACCTGGATGAGGGTTAGAAGCCACAAGCCCTACAATTGAATGTGTTGGATGAAATCAGGAAAGATGCCATCCAACGGACAATATTAGTCCAAAACCAGAGGAGAAAGTGGCATGACAAGTTTATTAAGAAGAAAAACTTCCAACCTGGTGAATAGGCTCTGTTGTTTGATTCCCGATTCAAAACCTTCAAAGGAAAACTCACCACTCGATGGTTGGGCCCTTACGAGATAGACACTGTATATGACAATGGAGCTGTAAAAATTAAAACAATTGACGAGGGACAAGTCTCCTTTGTGGTAAATGGACACCGACTTAAATTTTATCATAAGCCCATTTCCAGAAAGGATTTTCTATAGGTCATGTCAACTAACAAGGCATTGGCCTTAGTAGATGGGGAAGTCCCCCCTTGTTCTTGAAAAATTTTCTGAATTTCCTACTGTATATATGAAAATAGTTTTTGAATTTTGTTAATAAGGAAATTCTAGAGATTTATGTAAGTATTTATTTCACCAGGAGTACACAGTTTCAAGGATCTTTCTTCAAAAATTGTTGCACTTGAATTTTGTGTCTACTAAAGCATCAAATGAATATTGACTTACTGTAATTAGCCATATTTTTGCAAGAATTCTCTTTTTTAGGCATTCTAAAGTAGTTTCTCTTGAAATTCTTCACCACTGTATAAAGAAGTGATACCATAATTATCAAGCCTAGAGGTCTCTCATACAATTTTTCCAAGAAACCTAAGTAAGTGAGTCAAGTGTATTTATCAAAGAGTAACAAAGAGGTCTAATTAGCGTTTAGTCATGGAAACATCACAATAACTACAAAGAAAGAAAGTAAGTTGAGCCTAGAGATACCTTTATGTTCTTTCTCAATGGTACCATCCACTACACACTAAATAACTTGATTATATAATATCTTTAGATAGGCCACGTCTGCTTAAGTACCCCTTACATCAGGACAATCACTAAGTAATATAACGGAAAGTCATCCTCTAACATAAATACCATCCCAATTGGAAAAAAAAAGAGAAAGAAAAAGTTGTTTTCAGAGCTGTTCCCCCATCTTCTTGCATAAAGAAATCTTATACTAAAATATTAAAAGATGGAGGTTCAGTCTCTGAGGGTTTAAGAGGCTAACCCACCGGGATACTGAACAGGTCTGCTGCCAGTGACTACTGGCCTGTGGTATGACTAGGTAAACCCGCCGGAGTACTGAATAGTCTTGCTGGCAATGGGCCATTCTACCTAGCGAGGATGGTAATCTAACAAAAATAAATAATAAATTTAAACTTGTCATGATGTACGTCATTACTTGTAGACAAAGCTGACATGAAGTATGTGTGGTTAAGCTAAGGTTAATGAATCTCATAAACTTGCCATTGGGAAATAACTCTAAGACTATCTTGAAACTCTCTTGCCTATCTCTTCTTATCTATATATAGGATCTCTTATCCTATAGGTGGGGCCATCTTCTAACCGTCTCATCAGACTAATCTGTGAAATTTATTTCTACACTTGACATACTATAAATCTTCGGCTATTGGGGGATACTGACTGGTTTCCTATACTTTGGATTGTGAGGTGTCACAATACTTAGGTGTGGGGGAGGGGTTCATGAGATGGTAAATGATCATTGCCTAGAGAAATAGATCTTTGCAAGAGTTTTTTGTATTATTTCCATGATACAGGTTATTACATTAATAGTCATTTTATTTTTAAAATGCTAAACTCCTGTGTGCTATAAATTACTGAACATATGCCTAACAAACCAGATCGCTTTTATCGGTTTATCTTTCATTACAGGCTGTACACTGTAGGTTTGACAATACATGTTTTTACTTGCTATAACTTGTTCATTGTAAAGTTGACATTATATGTCATATGAAAGATGATTTAGTGAGCATGGTGGCAAAATCAACCACAATGGAGCATTCTGCCTCTGCTCATTAAACCATCGTGATCGTCAAAAACACTTCAAATTTGTAGGCTATCCATTACAGGAAGTGAAAATGTATTTAACTCAGAGGTACCAAATGAAGTACCGTATGAGGTGCCATATGAAATTTCATATGAGGTGTCGAACGAAGTGCCATGTGAATTACACACCAGTAATTGTCCTAGATTTCAAGTAACCAAAACTCAATTACATTCAATTAAATTAGTTGCAGACATTGATTGTAGATGCTCCATATGTTTATGATCAAATGTCCAAGTCAAAAGACTTGGACATTGATCTAACCACGCATCATTACATTGCCCCAAAACGAGCCATCAAATTCAAAATTCCCACACATGGCAGCTCGCGCGCACATGTGTGTAACATACTCCACCATAAGCGCATTCAAAATTGGGCTGGACAACCATTATCTCCATTTTCCCTTGCAATTTGTTGTGAGCAACATTAAAGAATCACGCCCAACCTTTGCCAATTCGTCCCCTCTTCAAATCGTGCTTAGACCGTGCCCAATTTGTGCCATCTCTTAGCCGGTTCATGCCCTTTCTTGGTTAATTTCACCTCTGTCACAATGCCTAGGAGATACGAACCTTCCTCCTATGAAGACTTGTTTGCCATTCCCGAATTTGCACAGTGCAGAGAAGTGTTTTTGTGCATAGGTTGGGGGCCATTTTTGTCTAGCTTGCAGGGCCATGATAATGGCCTCTCCATGCAATTTGCAGTCGGTTTCGATGGTAAGACAACACATGTAGGGTGTCTTACCTTTGAAGTTTCAGAAGAGTCCATTGTTGTAGCTACAAAGCTCCCAAGGATGGGAGATATAAGATGGTTCAAAAACCACCAATTTCCACACTCAAGTTATAACAGAGTGTTTAAGCCCGAATTCGAGAGCATTTCAGGAGCAAAAGGGTATGTTAAGGAGTGGATAAAGGCAGAATTGATCAATCCCCTCATCATCATCACAAGGTTAATTACATGTGAAGGTAGATACTCCACCTTCAAAGCTTGTCATTTCATATTGTTGGCTCATTTTATGTTCAACAAACCTTTGAACTTCCCCTTCTACTTCCTCAAAAGCTTGGAGAAGATGTCCTCTCAAGTGAGGAAGAATGTGACTAACCCCCACAATAGTCTCTTCCACCATGGCTTGATCAAACTCCTCATTCTTGTCGAACTATAGAAACAGGGGAAAAATAGGGATGCCTTTATTTGCCAATTTGCAAACCCTCACTTGACAGTTAAGACCGACAAAAAGCCACTTAGCCTGAAAACTATCTCTCCATCCAAGCCTCGCTCTCCAAGAAATCCAAACACCCTTGCACAAACCCTCTCTTTGCCGGAACAATACCAAAATCTTGTTGATATCCCTACTTCTTCATCAGGTAAAAAGACCAAGAGCAAATACCAAAAGAAGCCTATCGTTAACCCCCCAATGCCTTCACTCTCTCTTGATCCTACACCTAAAAATCTTTAAGAAGTAATGCAGCAAGACTTTCCCATCATTCCCACAAACAAGAGGGGATCCAATCGATTTGGTAAAGGACCCTTTCAGAAGAGTACTTGAAGCACAAGAACCAAGCCTTATGCAAAACCTCCACCTGCATTGGACCCTATCCAAGTGTCCTCTGACCTTGAGAGCCCCCACAAGAAACCTAGGGAAGTTTCTGCAAATGGATTAGAGCCACTAAGGAAAACAAAATCAGAACCTACCTCACCTTATTGATCTCCCATCACTCCTACTTCACCCATTCCTACTCTAGATCCTAAAAATGATAGATTGTCCACATCCCTCAAAGGATCTAAGCCTTCCTCGGAGATCACTGATTCTGCCCCAATCATAGAGGAGCTACAAAAGGAAAACCATTAGCTTCTCCAACAGTGGGAGGAAAGGAAGACAATAGATACACACCTTCATCATGACAATGTAGTCCTTCAAACAAAAGTTAACTCTCTTCAACGATTGGTCGATGAGATGACCAAATCCAACCGCAACCTCAGAGCATAGTTGAAGCAACACAAGAGGCACAAGGCTAAGTCTTCGTAGCAAGAAGAAGAAGCTTCCAAAGTTGATCCTCCTCAACAAGCCTAGTCACGAGGGGTAACTTATTTTTGTTTGCAATGGGACCTACAAAATCAGAAGTGTGGGGGTAATGTTGGGCCCAAGATATGATCACTTTTATGACGGTTATTATACACTTTTGTCGCATGTACATATGTGTTTTTCATATTTTGAAGGAGATTTTTGAAGAATTTAATGTTAAAACGGTATGATCTCCACTAGGTACGTGTGATTCATGTTTAATGTCATTATTGGGTATAATTCATCACGTTTTATGATTACCAAGAGCTAATTCACGTTTTTTTTTATGTTACAAGGCGAAAACTGTTAAGAACCAAATATCAATATAGCATAGAAAAACCTCAGAAAAAGTATTCAACACCTTGAAAAAGAGATAATTTCAGATAATAAGCCTATTCGAGGGGGCAACCTCCTTTTACCCCACTTAAATGTTCAAGTACAAGATGATTCAAAATGAAAATGTCTCCTTGGTATATATAGGAGACTAGGAGGTATAATTACAACTAATGGCCTAAAGCCGACATAAATAAAATAACATTACTAATATAATATGCCCCAATTAAGGGGTAATGAACCAATATTAGGGCTTAACATGCTCCTCCCCTTGAGACAAGTGTTGTCCGCAATGCTTGAGTAACTCTGGATGCTTCTGTATAAAAGACTAATCTTCCCAAGTGGAATCTTCAGCCGGTAGTTTCCTTCATTTAATGAGATACTCTGAAATGGATCTATTCCTCAGCTGCTGAATTCTTATGTTAGTGATGGCTTCAGGATCCAATATGATTTTTCCTTCCTCGTCAAGTTCTGGAAATATAGTTTGAACTGGGATCTTGTCGCCTATAACCTTCTTTAAGCATGAAACATGGAAAACCGGGTATACTCGTGAAGATGCAAGCAGCTCCAATTTGTATGCCATAGTACCAATCTTTTGCAACACCTTATAAGGGCCATAATACTTTGGTGATAATTTATTATCCTTCTTGGCTTGCTTGAGGAACATCTGTTTGTATGGTTGTAGTCTTAAAAATACCCAATCTCCTACTTCAAAACTTATTTCACTACGATGTTGATCTGCTTGTTGTTTCATCTTATTTTGTGCCATGGTCAGGTTGTCCTTTAAGATTTGGAGACCTTGTTGTTGATTCTCGATGTGATCTTCCACTGCTTGAAACTTAGATTTTTGTTTTAGAGAAGAAGTGATGGAAGGAGGGTGGTATCCATAGAGTGCCATAAATGGTGTCATTTTTGTTGCAGTATGAAAGGAAGTGTTATACCACCATTCTGCCAAGGGTAACCATTTGAACCATTGTGTTTGTTTATCATAGACAAAGCAACAAAGGCAGCCTTCTAGACATTTGTTCACTATCTCGGTTTTTCCATCAAATTGAGGATGATAGGATGAGCTATGAGCCAATTGAGTACCCAAACAAGAAAATAATTATGTCCAAAATGTCCAGTGAAGATGGGATCTTTGTCACTTACAATAATCTTTGGGCTGCCATGTAGCTTTTGAACTGTCTCCATGAATGCAATGGAAACTGTACTAGCTTTGAAGGGATGAGAGAGTGCACAAAAGTGTGTGTACTTGGTCAGTCTATCAACAATCACCATGATGACACTCTTTCCTTCAGACTTTGGTAACCCTATGATGAAATCCATGGAAACCTCCTCCCAGTGCTAACTTGGGATGGATAATGGTTGTAAAAGACCTGGGGTCTTAATTGTTTCCACCTTATTTTGTGGGCAAACCAAACATTCTTCCACAAACCTTTGAACATCAGTTTTAAGGCCATCCCCCAAAAAATCCTTCTTGACTCTATGGTAGGTTTTCAAAAATCCCAAGTGCCCTCCTACTGGAGAGGTGTGCAATTCCAATAGTACCTTTTGTTTAAGTTGGGAGTTCTTACATAAATATAAGCGATCTTTGTACCATAGTGAATCATTTTTCCATGTAAATGTATCTAATGCACTAGAATCCTGCTGCAACCTTTGAATGAGAGTCCACACTTTTTCATCATTCTTCCATTCATCCCTTGCTTCTATTATCCAATCGGGTTCGATGATCGAGATAGCACAGAGAAAGGCCTCAACATCTTCATCCTTTCTTGAGAGTGCATCTGCCACAACATTTTTCTTCCCCTTTTTATAGACGATTTCAAAATCACAACCCAATATCTTGGTTACCCATTTTTGTTGCTCTTATGAAGATGGTCTTTGTTCCAAGAAGTATTTAAGACTATCGTGATCCATTTTGACTTTGAAATGCCTACCTATTAGGTAAGGACGCCATTTCTT
>JASDQU010100578.1:148332-161717 GCA_032191745.1 Picea mariana | reverse complement strand
CCTTTGACATCAATGGAAAAGGGCTGCATGTGCATTTTCCTTCATGTCCAAATACCTTCATCAATCTTGCGGTCCAAAACCCATGACTAGGGTTGACATCAATGACAACAACCAATCTTTCAACAATGTTCTCATTTTTCATTGTTTGACTAGTAGATTTCATCATGTTATCATAGATTTCATCATGAAATTTATATATTTTAGCTACTCCTTATTAATAGTGTATAAAAAAGTTACATCAACTACAAACTAGTGTTATCACTACATCTAGAATTGCCTGTGATTATAAAAAATTAAGAGAAACACCATCACATAAGAATAAAATGTTATATGACTAACCTAACCTAATATTAGACTAAAAATATGAAATAAATTAGATAGGCACAACATCATAGAAACACAAAAGTTAGAGAGCTAACAAGGTAGCTAAGGGATAGGATTAGACCTAAGAGGATTTTTTTTCCACTTTCTATTTCAAACATTAGTCCAACCAATAAAGTTGTTATGAGTTGGTGGTTTTGTAATAAGGATTAAATTTACATAAGGAATTGTAGGCTCAAATTGATCTAGATTGATAATGACATCCGTTTTTAATGTTTGAATTGTCTTATTGATGGATTAATTTTCCCTCTTCTTAAAATACTTCTTCGGAAAATATTTTTCTTGACATTTCACATGAATTTCCATAGAATATACTAGCTATATCCAAAAACCAATGACATAACAATTTTGAAATATGGTAATGAACATATATATTATCAAGGAAAAAACAAGATACATGAACTTTCCTTTGAATTTTTTTTTTACAAGTTAAATAAGTATATGTAAATAAATTAATAAAAAAATGTACTAACCTTGAAAGTTCAAAATCTGATCTATGTAGATCTAGAATTGGATTTGTTCAACCGGTGGGTGATGAAAAAAATAAACAGCTCAAACAAAAGTCACGAACAATGTCGCAACAATAGAAAATGTGTCGAAAAGTCTCTTAAAGTCAAGTATATATAGATCGATTATCGTCGATATAGCGACAAAAATGCATGAGTTGATGTGAAAAAAGTCAACTAGCCGTTGCAAGCCATGTGTGTTAGCAAGTGCGTTGAGTTAGTCAACAGTCGTCTCTATAGAGATGAACTTTCATCGCAATAACGACGATAATCATGGCCAATTTAATAAAAAAATGAAAAAAAATGCTTAACTTACTACATATGTTTCGACAAATGTAAGAAACATGGAAATATCTACCCATATGTAGTAGCATCATCTCAATACATCTTTATGTACTTCTGGGGCCATTTTGAGGCCCTTAACGACATTTTTTGGGGATTTCCACAATCAAACTATTGATGGAGTCAAACTTTGAAAACATAATGTGTATTTCTCAAAACTACCTTTCCAACAGGCTATCATACGCCTAAAACGAATATCGTATGAAAACGTTACAACCCCGGGAAGTTGATGTACTAACTTACCCCAACGGGGCCCACATGACTTTTGGCGCTTCATCTCTTAGGGTTAGTTTTTGGATTATAGGGTTTTGGAATTCATGTTTATTGTAAAAAGGACTTCAGAGCCTCATTCTACTCATCTTCTTGTGAATGAGCATATCCATCACATCTCTTCTTAGAGATAAAGCTTCCACCATTCTAGTGAGACCTGCACTCTATATTTTTACAGTCTCTGTACATTTATTTCATTAATAGAAATCATGTATTGTTGTATTTATATATTTCTGGAAATATTTATGTGTATTTCATCGTAATATATTTTCTTTCATTGCATTCAGAAAATAATCTAGATCAATGGTATCAGAGCAATCTACTCTTTATTGTTTTCAGTTCATGTCCCCGATGAGGTCCGAGTATGGCAAGTTGGGTCTCAAGATTGTCTCTCTTGAAGACAATCTTTCTCGTATGCCAAAGAAACGCTCCATGGAGGAAGAAAATAAAAATAGCGGAGCAAAAGAATCTGTTAACATGTTGCTTGTGCAAGCTCTCATGCGACAGAGGGATGTAATGATGGAGAATTTTGCCCACATCTTTCAATGCCTTCCAATAACAACATGTGCATATTCATCAAGCGACCACTTTGGAGGAACTTCTCCCTTCAAGGTACAAGTTAACTTCGATATTCTCGTATTTGAAGGTAAGATAGATGCAGATTCCCTAGAAAAATGGTTAAATCTACTAGAATATTATTTCTCTTTTCACAAATTTTCCGGCAGGTAAAACATCACCTTTTCACTCCTGAAGACTCTCCCCCATGTCAAACATTGGTGGGAAAATTATTGGGAGAAAATTTGCATAGAGGAATCTGGAATATATGGGGACGAGCTGACTTGGGATTTTTTTGTGGATGTGGTAAAGGAAAAATATTACCATGTTGATAACTATAAAGACCAGTACATGAGATGGACCACACTGTGGAAAGAGAAGGGCGAAAAAGTGTCGAAGTTCACAAATACTTTCCATACCTTACGTACCAAGTTGGGTATCCAATACTCCGAGTGACATCTAGTTCTGAAATACCGTGGGGCTCTGCATAGGTACATCCAAACCAAAATGGATTTCCTAAACATCTCAACACTAGGATTTACCTATCGATATGCTGTCAAAATCGAGTAGACATTTGGGCACGAGAACAAATAGGAGTTTAGGTCTGCAAATAAGAAACAACCAAAGAATGATAAAGATGGCCCTAACCAACATCCTCCCAAAAAACAATCCAAGACACATGAAAAGAAGGGTAAGGGAAATACAAATAATGACATTGGGAAGTGGTGCGACTTCCACAAAATCCCTTGGAACAATATCGATGAATTTCTCTCAAAAAATTCATTGGTGGCCGAGATCAAAGACAAGGAGTCGAACCCTGATTCAAAATCTGATCCAAAAAATAATGAAAAAATACAGATCATCAACACATACCCCACTGCTACTGTAGCGACCGCAAAAATTCAAACAGAAGAACCAAAAGATCCTAAAGAGGGGGAGCACCTCTTCCATTCACAGATGTGGGTGAAGGGGACCCCATTGCATATATTTTTTGATAGAGGAAGCAAAAAGAACCTCATCTCATCTGATATCGTCAAATAATTGGGGTTGTCAACAACACCACACCCGCAACGATACAAAATTGGTTGGCTTAGCCAGTGACGATATCTCCATGTCAGCCAACAATGTCACCTATCCTAATGAGTCTAACCCTTCAAGGATAAGGTATGATGTGATGATTCCCCTCTTGATGTCTATGATGTTGTTTTGGGCCAACCATATATGTGGAAACATCATGTTGTTTAAGAGTCTCGACCCCGTAGTGTAATTATTACTCCGGGGGGTAAGCTCTACAGGATACCAGAGGTATTTATGACTATTGTTCCACCAAAATAGTGCCACAAGGTAATCTCTCATACTACAAAATTCAGTCTCTTCACAATATGTTCAAAGGATGCACAGAAGGGCATTGCAACCATTGCAACTTCATCACCTTCTATCCAGAAGAAAAAGATTGCAGAAGAGAAAGACGATATTATTTATTCACTTATGGTGGTGCCTACACAATGCCTCATCAAGCCAAAAGACAATAGGTTGGTGGAATAGATTCATCCCTGCCAACAACAAGTTCATGACAACCTTCCACAGGCCAAGCAACACAACTTCTCCAACAAGGCACGCAACTCACCAAGATTTTGATTCAACAAACACTTTCCCCTCTTCCTCGAGCACTCAACACAATGGATACCATTGCTTCCTAAGGGGGGAGGATTTATCCAAGTGGATATTGGTGGCCACCCACCTATTCCAAATTCCAATTGGCTCATGTCGAAAATTTTCAGTTGAGCATGTTTCTCTGTAATGGGGACACTTCTTTGTAATTATGGGTTATGCAAATCTAAGGCTGTCTTGAATTCATACACAACATAAAGGTGGATATTTTTGGCCTCCCATCTAGTCCAACTAGATTATTTTGGCAGTCTTCATCTCTGTACATCTTTTGTGCTTCTGGGGCCATTTTGAGGCAATTAACAACAATTTTTGGGATTTCCACAATCGTATTATTGACAGAGTCACATTTTGACATCATAATGTGTATTTCTCAAAAATACCTTTCTAATGGGAGATAACACACATAAAATGGATATCGTATGCAAAATTTATGACCCCGAGAAGTTGATGAACTAACTTACCCCAACAGGGCCCAAATGACTTTTGGCGCTTCATCTCCTAGGGTTAGGTTTTTGGATGTCCAGGGTTTTGGCATTCATGCTTATTGTAAAAAGGCCTTCATAGCCTCAATGTACTCATATTCTTGCAAATGAGCATATTCGTCACATCTCTTATCAGAGATAAATCTACCACCATTCTAGTGAGTCTTATACTCTATATTTTTACAATCTCTATACATTTCTTTCATTAATAGAAATCATGTATTGTTGTATTTCTCTATTTCTGGAAATATTTATGTGTATTTCATCGTAATATATCTTCTTTCATTTCATTTCGAAAACAATATGGATCAACATATGCCCTCAAAAGGAATGTTTATCTTATGACTGGGATATGAGAACCATTATGAGGTTTTGTGCCTTTACCTTTGTCTAGTGAGGAAAATAGTCCATTAGGCTTGAAAAGAAGGCTATATGGATCATGGTCCATTAATGAGGCACTAAACCAACTCATAAGATCTCATGATGGTATCTTTGGATTACAAATGAAATGTGAGTGCCATTAGGAAGTTTTGTACATGAGGGATGGGTCTTGAGACCTTTAACATAGTCAAGGAAATAAAATAAGGGACTTGGACCTTAAATACACTTGTAGGGCTTAGGGTACATGAGAAATGTACAAAAACACCATTTATTCTCTCTTAAGTTAATATTTGGCTTTTGAGTTGGATACGGGCACCATTAGGAGGCTTTTCACATGATAAATAAGTATTGGGGAATTGACCATGATATTTGATGGAAAATAAGGATCTCAGGTGTTAACGAAAGTTTTTAGGTCTCAAGGACCAAGAATGTGGCCCTAAACCACTACATAAGTATTTAAGAGGGAATATTTCTCCTATGAGTGGGATATGGCCAGCATTAGGTGGCTTTGTTTCATTAGGGATGGGTATTAAGTACTTTTCTATGGAAGGAGGAAAACAAGGGGGAATTTTATCCAAAAAAATAACTTTTAGGGCTTATGGTCCATGAAACATTATATGCACCACCACACATGCTTCCAGATGAGAGTAGACTATGAACACCATTAAGATTTGTGTACATAAGGGATGGGACTTAGGGCCTTGACCATGGTTTAAGGATAAAAATAAGAGAATTAAGCCCTAAAGGTATCTTCTAGGGCTTGTGGGCCATGACCAAGGCCTTTGATGACAAATGGGTACTTGACACTGAGAGGGGGAGTGAATCAGTGCTTATGGACAATTTTCCACTTTTCACAAATTAACTAAACAACAAATATTTGTTTCATTTTCTCAATCATTATATATAAGAATAAATATTTTATTTATTAAATAACTTGAATGAATACATAAGATCAATGTTTGAATATCATCTTCATACAACTATGAGAGACCCAACTCTCTGTTACAAGACCCAACTTGTAGTTCTCAGATCCAACTGAGAAATGAGGAATCCAATCCTCATAACAAGTTCCATCTTGTTGATCCCAGATCCAACTGAGATGTGAGGAATCCAATCCTCATACAAGACCCAACTTGTAAACATGCACCAACTTGATAGAATGAATTTTCATTCAATCCATTATATATAAATATATATACTTCAACACATTCAACTCATTTCTTTTCACCATTATTTCTTGTTTATATAGTATTCCAACTAATGTGAGTTTGAAGCATTGTGTATTTTGATATTTGAACCATTGTACCTTTTCATTTAAAATGATAATCTTTAAACTTTAATTAATATCAGTTTTCCTTTTTATTCTTTATTCATGTTTTCATGATTTAACTCTCTTTTAATAATGGTTGTGTATCGATTCATCTGTCCTCATGAGTTGATCACAGACATGGATCGAATCATTAGATCATACACATGCTTTTGTTGTGTTCTTGGTTCACCAATAGATCATATTTGATTATTTATCGATTCTATGTATTGTTCTGGTGTAACTCTCTTTCGATTGAAATCTGTATGAGGCTCTCCCTTCAAACCATTTTCATATGACCATAGGCATAGAACCACGAGCTTATTATTTAAGCTTTACCTTTATTTTTATTATTCCATATGACCATATGTGGTGACCAGGTGCTAGGCCAAACGATCGCTTGAGCACTTATCAGAATCAATGGTCACGATTAAATATCCCGATAAGATGGACGGCTGACGGAACTTCGCCCTTCAGAACTTCAAGATTTCAACTTTTCAAACCTTTCAAAAATTTCGAATCAGATTTCCCAAATAGATTAGACGGTTTAAGTTTATTTCAAGAAAATTGATCAATCATCAGATTTTATTCTTACAAGGCTTAATCTGATGGTTGGGTCTTAATCAAGCATTGATATGGATGGACACCATTTACTCCGGGACTTTGGCTATTTCAACTTATGCTATCCTTCCATTGTAGTATATTGATGGATGAGAATGCTCCTGAAGTGTTTCTTTGGATTGGATGGACCATGTCTACTTCGAGATTTCGTCCTTCGGGACTTCAGAGCTTTTGGCATTTGCTAGTGGTGAAACTCCATAAATAATTCTTCCAGAGTGACATAATTTATTGATGTCACGTGTTGACATGGAATGGGCCAATTTCCTCTTGACACATGTCATCATCTGATTATGCCATGTGTACTTCCTGACATGGTCTTCTTATGTGGTCTTCCATGTGTCCTTGCTGACATGGTCTGCCACACGTCTTTGCTAATGTGGTCTGCCACACATCTTTGCTAATGTGGTCTGCCACATGCCATTGCTGACGTGGTGTGCAGATGTGATCTTCCATATGTATTTGTTGACATGGTCTACCACATGTCCTCTTGAATTAGACGGTTGAGGCTTACCTTGGATGATCTGGTGGTCAAGAATTTATTTCGGGTCTTCGGGTCTCCGGGATTCGAGAATTTCAAATCTCAAACTTTCTGGAGCGTAACCTCCTCACATATTTTAACTTGAAACAAATGTTGTTTATTGATCAAGGTTTTAGATCGACGGCTTGATCTATCTGTGATACTGCTTAGCCTTGGATTAAATCCAACGGATCTTCTTCTAGCTTATCCTGTCCTTCCACTAGAATGATCTAACGGCTGACGGATATTTGGGTGATTGAGATCTCAGATCTCAGCCCTTGATTATCGTGTCCTTCCACTTAAATCAATCCGAAGGCTCACAAAAATTCATATAAATGAGATCTCAGATATTTTACCTCGCTTATCCTGTCCTTCCACTAAAAAATGATCCGACGGTTGACGGGATTTTGGATAATCGAGATCTCAAATCTTTCAACTTATCCTGTCCTTCCACTCGAGAATGATCTGGCGATTATGAAGACTTCTTGAAGCAGATCCATGATTAGGGATGGTTGTAGAACCACAACTTGCAAGTGATTTAAATCGTCACCAAAACTTCGCAATTTGAAGTTCTGCATTCTTGGTGAGTCAACCACAATCGTTGATATTTGAAGCTATAAGATCTGACAATCCTAACTAACAGCGGGATTGGAAATAGCATGATGTTTAATACCTATTACAATCTCCACAATCTATCCCTGTCGTTGATCTAGAGATTGCGCATCCGACGTTTACAAATTAATATGACTTAATCATATCATTTGTTAGATCAACCACAGTCGTCGATCTTTGAAGCTATAAGATCTCACGGTCCTGACTGATTGCAGGATTGTAACTAGCGAGCAGTTTAATTCTTCTTTCTCTCTCTGTAATTCATCCCTATTGTTGATCTAGCTTGCAGATCCGACATTCATGATCCTCCAACAGTCCTCAAGCCCACAGTCACTCATATGATCGAAGTCTGTTCCATGAGATGATCAATACCGTCACTTTTCTTGATCGAACGAATACTGAGGCTTCTCACCTTTTCTTGTGCATTGGTCGACTTCTCAATATTTCCATCAATCGGACGACATTTCTAGAATGTGCTCTTCATTCTCTAACTCTCCTGAGATTTAATAGTTGTTTTTACATTCTTTTATGCACTGATAGTCAGTTTCTAATTCTCTCCCCTTCAAAAGGAGTATTTCCCTCAAGGATAAAGATGAGTAAATTGTTGTATAATCATTATTGGTTCCCAAGTAGATTTTTTTATTAACATGTCTTTCCATTGGATAAATACTTCATATATCATGCACTGATGCAATTGATAATCTTTGGTATCCAATACTTCATCTATTTTTGGTATTTTTATTTTTACATTACACTTTGATCCCATGACTTTCTTTAGACAAGACACGTGGAATAATAGAATCTTGGAGTGGGTTGGAGAAGCTAATTTACATGCCACTTGTCCAATTCATTGGATGATATCATAGGGTCCATAGAATTTTGGTATTAATTTCTGATATGTTTTGTCTTTGAGTGGTGTTTTTTAATAAGGTTAAAGGTGAAGAAACACTTGATCCCCTACTAAAAAAGAATGTTCAAAGTGTTTCTAGTTGGCTTATTTCTTCATTCTATTTTGATCCATAACTAAATTGTCCTTCATTATGTGGATAATGGATTCTCTAGTGTGGAATGTGTTATCCACTACATGAAACTTGGAGGTGCATGGTAAACATGAAGTTATTGACAATGGTTTTTATACATAGACAACTTCATATGGGGTCATTTTGGTAGCTCCAAGACAAGAGGTATTTGTACCACCATTATGCAAGGTAATTCATTGTTCCCATTGGTGTGATTTTTTATAAGAAAACAATCACAAATAAGTTTCTAAGAACTTGTTGACCACAATGGTTTTACCATGTGTTTGGGGCTAATATGCAGTGTTCATGTTCATCTTGGTACCTTATAGTTTAAACATCTCCTTCCAATTTTTTCTTGAGAATATCGGGTCTTGACCAGAGAGAATGGAAGTGGGAATTCTATGCAACTTTAAAATGTGGTGAAGTAAGACTTGGGAAACTGAGGAGAGGTTAAATTGATGTGGCAAGGCACACAAATTAATATATTTGGAAATATGGTTGACTACCACCATGATCACATATTTGTTTCTTTCTCTTGGAAGTCCCACTACAAAATCCATAGAGATGTTAGTCCATATATATGTTGGGATCAACCGTGGTTGTACTTCCCTTGACATCTTTATTGTATTACCATTTTTTCTATGGAAAGTGTCATAGGTTGCCACAAATCCCTAGGTGTTTTCTTTCATTCCTTCCCAAAAGAATGAGAGTGTAGTTCATTCAAATGTTTTATGAAATCCAGGTGACATATTGTAGGTGATGAATGAAATTCCTCTAAGACCCTTTGTTTTAAGGAATATTTTTTTACTAGAACAATGCAACATTTATACCTCAATGTATAGATATACCATGTATACCCTTTAGGAGGGTTAGGGTGTTCCTCAAGTTGGTGTATGAATTGAACAATAGTATCATTTTCCAACCGTTATTGACAAGCTTCCTCAAGCCAAACTGGAATGGATAAAGCTAAGGAAAAGAGGGGTCGATCCTCCTCAAATTGATAAGATAAAGTATCAACCCTGGATGTTGGTTTTCATGGATTCCCAAAAGAATGAGAAATTAGTTCATTCATATGTGTTATGAATTCTATAGTGACCTATGAAATTCCTCCCCTTTGTTTTAATGATTATTTTTTTATTAGAACAATGCACCCCTTTTACCTCTTTGCATCGATTTTCCATGTATACCCTTTAGGAGGGTTGGGATATTACTTAAGTTGGTGGATGAATTGAATGATAGTTTCATTTTCCAACTTTTATTGATAGGATTACTCAAGCCAACCTAGGATGGGTAAAGATAAGGCAAAGAGGAATCCATCCTCCTCAAATTTCTAAGATAAAGCATCAACCACCACGTTTTATTTACCCTTCCTATAGATAATCGTGTAATCATGCCCTAACATCTTGATGACCCACTTATGTTTCTCTAGTGATGATAATTTATGTTTCATAAAGTACTTAAGACTATGATAGTCAATCTTGATCTAAAAATATCACCCTATGAGATATGGACACAAGGTTTGTACTCCATGTAGGATAACCATCATCTCTTTCTGACATATGGATCTACCTAATTTGCAGGCATAAAAATTACTAATAGTGAATACCAAGATCTCTACCTAAGGAATTTCATTTCAGGAATTTCTTTTTAGTAAAATATGGTATTGCTAATAATATAGTAAAGCACATGGAATCCTTTAAAGATAAGAAGGGTACGAAAATTAGGAAACATGCACCAATTACCTTCCTTATTTAATAACATTTCCTTCGATGATGAGTAAGTAATAATACTAGAATGTATGAATCCAAACTCCAACAATCCCCAAATGATATTTTCGACTTCATTATTTTGTGCAAACAGGTACCTATAAGTACACACATTAGGTGGTATACTGCTTGAAATTAATGAAATACCATGGTCATGATCCTCTTGGAAATGTGGTAACACCTGGGGAATTTCAAAAACCTAATGATGTTTGGAGAGGATCAACTATGAATGAAGGTTAATCCGCTATGGGGTGGTGTCCACTACTTGTATGGCATTGAACTATGCAATAATTCTTGAGTGTCCTTTCTTCAATAATTTCTCCATGAAATGAGAGGTGATAATTTCATGGGAATCATATGTAATCCCTTTGAGGATATGATTTTTCCCTTCCTTATTGAATATTATGTATACATCCTTGAAATCGATAGTTATAGGTACCGAAGTGCATATCCATTCCACTGCAAGAACTACATCACAACCACACATGTCAACATAAAACATGTGGCTTTTGAGAAGATACTCACCCATTCAGAGTTTCACATTTTTACATCAGCAACGACATTTTATCACACCTACATTATAAATCATAACTTTATAATTAGGTATATCACAAACATTACAATGGGTTTTCTCAACTACTCTCCTATGAATAAATATATGGGTGCTACCATTGTCAATCAATACAATCACTTTGTGATTTTTGATATAACCAATCAACTTCAATTTTTCGGATGGTGAGAAACTAGATAAGCATGGAGAGAAATTTAGGGTTCCTCACAAGGAGCTTGTTGTAGTATTCTAGATTTAAATAGTATGAAGAACAAAAATATTTTAGCTAGAAATGGAAAAACAACAATGATATAACCAGAACAATACCAAAATAATACTAGAATAACACCATAAAGAGCACCTTGATTAATGATAACAATGTTCACTTCCCTCTTCTAGGGGGAAACCTCCGGTAGAGTAGAGCTATATTACAATAATATCCAAGACAATATTTCTCATACCCTCTACTCCTATTTATACTAAATCTTTCTATCCAAAAGAACAATCTAGAGGAAGATCCTTCTAGAACTGGAAGGTTCCATTAGGTCTTCTTACATTTGACTTATTCTTCTTTATTGCTAGGCCTTTGTTGGGCTCGAGATATGATCACTTTTATGACGGTTATTATACACTTTTGTCGCATGTACATATGTGTTTTTCATATTTTGAAGGATCTTTTTGAAGAATTTTATGTTAAAACGGTATGATCTCCACCAGGTACGTGTGATTCATGTTTAATGTCATTATTGGGTATAATTCATCACGTTTTATGATTACCAAGAGATAATTCACATTTTTCTGGTGTTACAGGACAAAAATGCACCACGTTTCTACTTCCAGCACTCAGTCCAACACTCCTTCCAGGTTTCGGTACCCAATCCGACACTCTGTCCAGCACTGCGTATTGCACAAAAATGGAGGGCGACTTGGCAATTATGGTATTGGCGGCCAGTGATGGGCGAATCGGGAACGTGGGTTTTGTTCATGCTTGCCCCCTACAACTATTAAGCTCCCGACAACTTAGTTTTGGTTGTTCAGCTGAGCGATTATTGGCTCACTCTGTTTTATTAGTTAGGGCATCATTTAATGCAAATTGTCAAAATTAGAAGTGGTTCGACCCTCCTGTGGTTGACCACTTGGTCTGTAAAAATTATAAATACCACCGAGGTGGTCAGATAGTTGTTAAGTAGCAGAAGCATCAGTGTATAGGTAGAAATACGTTTTTACTCTGTTTTTCCATTTTACATTGCCAGATTATACAAGAACTGGGTTTTTGAGTTTTCGTGGTGAATTCGAATTGCTGAGTTCGTGTTGTGATTTTAGAAAGTGACCACGACTTGTTGGGGGGCCCACCAGTAGTCTGGTAATTGTCTTTGTGTTTGTTTATGCATTTCATAGTTTAGTTGTTCTCTTTATTTTCTTGTACATGCATTTTTATTATGTTAATTAGTTTGTTGTTATAATTTAATTGCTTTGACTCTCTTTTCCAGGTTAGTATGATGAATTGTGTTAGCATGCATTAATCTTGTAGTTAGGAATGGATCTGCAGATTCCTAGACTAACCCCATGTGTAGTTAGATATTAGATTATGTATTTATTTATGATTTTAGAATCAAGTTTAAAACAGAGTTTTAAATAGAATAGAACAAAGTTTTAATTTGGGTTTTCTTTGACAAGGATTTGATGGATGGATAGAGTTAATTTTAGTTTTTAATGATATCTTGCTTATTTCAATTTTACATAGATATTGCTTACTTAATTGTTGGCTAATACATTTGATAGTTTACTTTTTAATATCATAGTTTACTTTCTGTTCTTAAGCAGTTTCTTATTGTAGTTTGAACTTTGAATTGTTAGAATAGATGTAGCATGGTTTCATTTATGTAATTTCCTTCCTAGAGTTAAATTGCAATTATATTTCTTACTTAATGGCTGAATCTAGTTTTTCTTACATAGTATAGAAGTACAATGATGATCTCGTTATATTGTTGATGGTTAATAAATGAATATGCAGGGTAATTGAGGATTTCTTTTGTCATGGCTAAATTCTCATTGGATTGTTTAATCCATACCTTTCACTTCACTATTGAGATCAACATTGAGCTTATACCGCTTGAATTGCCCTTTGTTGTCAAGTGCCATCGATATATCATATGACTCCGAAGACATTCACATAACCAACAACATTATGTTTGAGTTTTCATAGATTTAAAATATAGTTTTCTTTCTTTCATAGGTTAAAAGAATAGTTTCTTGTTTTCATAGATCAGAAAAGATAGTTTCTTGCTTTTGTAGATTAGAAGATATAGTTTCTTGCTTTCATATTTTAGAAGATATTTTTATTGTTGTTGTAGGGTAGATAGTCTTTGCTTTGATAGATTAGATAGTAGCTTGCTTATTATAGGT
>JASDQU010100578.1:124823-144161 GCA_032191745.1 Picea mariana | reverse complement strand
GGGTGAAATAATTCATTCATTGTCGCTTGGAAAGTGGTGGGGGCATTAGTTAGCCAAAAAGACATCACCTTGAATTCGTAGTGTCCTTTGTGTGTCTGGAAAGCAGTCTTGGCTACATCTTCTAGTCTGACTCTAATCTGATAGTACCCATATCTTAAATCAAGTTTTGAAAAATGTCTTGCTCCGTGAAGCTCATCCAACATTTCATCAATAAACGGGATGGGAAATTTATTTTTAATTGTTATTTTGTTTAGCCCTCAGTAATCTATGCATAATTTGAAAGATCAATCTTTCTTTCGAACTAACACTACTGGAGCTGCATATGGACTTCTGCTTTTCGTGATGACACCACATTTTAATAGGTCTTGGAATAATCTTTCTATCTTTGTTTTGTGATGATGAGGGTATCTATATGGTCTAACCTTGACTGGGCCTGATCTTGGTTTAACTTCAATTATATGTTCAATTCTTCTTTGTGGTGGTAACTCCATGGGAAGGTCTTGAAATACCTTCTTATGTTTTTGAATTAGATATTGGACATCTGATGTTTTGGAGTCATCCTATTCAGATTCTTGTATTTCTATGTTGTGGCATTGGATGAAGTATGCAGTTGCTCCTTTTCAGATCATTTTTTTCATTTGTTGTGATGACACAACCTGTGTTTGTGGAGGTTGAAAACCATTTAATTATAACTTTTCCCTTGCCACTTGAATTGGATGAAATGTTCCTGGTCATTGACTGAGTATGTTCCCAAGGTTTGTAGCCATTGGACTCCTAAAATCACATCTAATCCCCCCAAAGGGACGGTGTAAAGTTCTGATTCCAAATTGAAATCTTGGATTTGGAGTTTCACCTTATGGCATTTTTCGACATTTCCAATTTTTTTGTCGTCTGCAACCATTACTTTCATATCTGGAACTGGATATACAAATAATTTGAGTTTTCTTGCAATATTGATATCGAGGAAATTGTGAGTACTTCCAGTGTCGATTAGTACGGTGATAATATCATTTTTTATATGTCCTTTTAATTTGAGAGTTTGTGGTTGGGTAATGCATGTGATGGCTGCGAGCGATATTCTTGGTGTGGTGTCTTCTACATGAGTTATGAAGTGTCATTTTGGAAATTTTCCATTTCTTCATTTATTGATTCTACTGAGTTTGATTCATCGTCTTTCTCTGCTTCACAAGTGTACAATTTTTTTGAGTGATCTTCAATCTGGCATCTATGTCTAGGGTCCCATTTCTCTCCACATTGTTTATATTTTCCTTCTTTTATCAATTGGGACTCTAATCTTCTTCTTCTATCTTCACGTAGATTGGGTGGTATGTATTTGTCATTTCCTATGGTCTGAGGTACACTCCTTCTTGAGTAAACCTTGTTGAATCTTGATTGGCCTTCTAGTTTTTCTTCTACAGTTTTTTCCTTGCGTATTTCTATTTCTACCGTAATAACCTCATGTAATCTTAACTTGTCTTGGATATGTGGTTTGAGAACACCTATGTAAGACTGGAGTAATTGATCATCAAATAGTCCATATACTCGGGCGGCGAGAGCTTCCCATTGATGCGTAAATTCATCTATACTACCTTTTTATTGTAATCTGGTGAGTTTTGAAAAAAAATATTTTTCTGAGATGCCCTGGAATCTTTAAAAAAAATCATTTTTGAAAGAATTTCAATTATATGACTGAATTCTTCCTTTCCGCCATAGATACCAATTGTATGTAGTTCCTTCGAGGTACATCGATGAGTATTTGACCTTTTCTTCATCGGTTGTAATATCATATATATGGAAATATTCTTCAGTTTTGTTAAACCAAGCCACACATTGCTTATCGCCTCCATTGTATTTTGATAGTTCAATTTTGGCTTTGGGAGGATAAATTATTAAGGGTTGATGTTGTGATATAGGTTGGGATTTTGAATTGTAGGGAGGTGGCAACAATGGTGGTGGTGGGGGTGATGTGTTAGATGTGCCTGAGTCACTTGTTTCTGGTTGGGTGACTTGTTGGTGCCCTTGGCCTTTTATTGCTTTTAACATCTCATTAAGCTTTTCTTCCTGATGTTGTGTCATCACAACCAGACTTTGTTGCAAATCGACATTTATTTCTTGTTTAAAGTTTCCCAAACCTCATTGTAGGTTAACCCTGAGTTCTTGAAAAATATCGTCTTTAAGATCTTGTTTTAGATTATCCATGCCTTTTTGTAATTCGATTCTGACTTCCGTTGAAATTTTGTCTTTAAGATTATGGGTCAACTCTTTTTTGAGTGCCTCATTGTTGAGCATCATTTCTTCTAGTAACTCATCGTGAGTTTTTTGTATTGACTTTTTGAGTGATTTTTTAATGCTTTGACACTCCTCGTCTATTTTTTCCACTTGAGTTTTTAATTCCGACATCCTTTTGGTGTTTGGGGGTGAGTATTTTTCTGTAATTTTGAATTTGCTTGGAATATCCCCCTTTTAATTATTTGAAAATAATTGTATGTAATTTATGGTGGGAGGATGTGGGGTGGAGTGCGTGGGAGAGGGGTTTGTGCGGGGATGAAGAGAAGAAGGGAGCGTGGGAGTGATGCGTGAGAGAGGGGGTGCATGGGAAATTTGGAAGAGTAGGTGTAGGTCATGGATGGGCGAAGTGGAGGGAATTGACTGTGATATGGAGGAGTGACCAACTCTGATACTAAAGTGAGAGACACAAAGATTTTGTACTGAACAACTTACTCAGAATCCATAATAAGATTTATATATAATAATAATTGATAATACATGGCGATATTACAAGATAGGGCTTGCCTATATATATGCCCTTTATGGTTTTATGAAGAATCATCTTGACTTTTAGTCATGACCTTTTATTACATGAATGTTTAATTTTACTTTTATTTTTTATTTTATTGTCTTTATATTATATTATTTATTTATTGTGACAATGTTTTTGTATTAAGGTATTTGGTACTTAATATGTACTTTCATCATGGTGAGAGAGGTATGTAGAATTTTGTGCATGAACAATGTCCCTTTCAACTTCAACAATATTCCATCCTCCACTCTGGTCATAACGACCATGTTGTTAGAAGTCTTCCTTATTTCAACTATGTCACCATGGATATGAATAGAGTGGCCTTGTTGTTGAATGCGCACAAGAGACAACACATTCATTTGCAGCTTAGGAAGATAGAGCACATCATGCATAAGAAAATCCAGGAGTCCAGGCAATTTAAGCATAATGGTTCCAGTTCTGAAGGTTTGAGACTTGATTTATTTGCGAAATAGACTATACCATCTACATTGTCATTGAAATTTTCAAAGAAATCTCTCTGGAAGGTCATGTGACATGTTTCACCTGTGTAAGCATGCATCTCTCCAAGAAGCAAATGAAGTGTTAAACAAATCTTTAGTTACTCCAATATTGCAACATGGGAAACAATAGAATCGGCAGATTGAAGTGCTTTACCTTTTGCTAGATCTGATGCTTTACCTTTGTCTTCTTTCTAATATTGCTTGTATTTGATCTTCTCCAAAGGGATTCTTCATGTGTTTGCTTTATGTGACCCATTCTTTCCACAACGGTCGTAGTGAAGATCAGATCTCTCACCTCGGTTATGCATACCCCCCTACCTCTGAAATTCTTTATTCTATGTGATATTTTATTGCCTTCTCCTTTAGAAGAATCGTGTGATTGATTCTTTCCTTTCTGAGAAAGACACGTGGTCTCTCCAATGGGATGAGATGATTTCTTTCCAAAGGCTTTTTCATTTTTTGCAACTTTCTCCACTAAAGTGTCAAATGTGAGGGATTTTATTTCACCATTAGCTTGCAAGGATTCAAGGTAGTGAGAATATGTAGGGTAGAGGGTCTCAATGAAGGCTACGAGAGGAATGTCTATCATCACTCCAATAGCATTAATGTCATGCATTATGGATTTCATCTAATAAGCTAAAGACATGGGATCATCATTCTTCAACTCTAGATTGAAGAGCTTCACCATCAATTGTATGAGATACAATTATGAGCGTGAGCCATACAAATCCTTCAATTTCTTTAGAGAACCATTTGACTCTTCAATGGAAATAATATGGCAGCTCACCTCTTCACTTGTTATCGCAACAATCACGACGTATGCTTTCTTATGTTTTTTATTCCATATAGCAAGCTCCTTATTTGTTGTAGGTATGGTTGGTCTACCATCAACTTCTCCTTCAAAAATGTCATCCCACAAGTCGTTAAAAATTAGAGTGTGTTTAATCTTTTTGGACCATTCTAGGTAATTTTCTTTGTCAGTCAACACCATGCTAACAATGGAGATGAGAGAATGCATCTTCCAACAGAGTTGCTTCTTTGAGATACCAATAGACCGGAAATAGACCATAGACAATCGGAGGGGCGAGTTTTTGATGGTCCATTGAGTCCAGAGACATGGAGAATGCCATGCCCATTCCAGGTCCTCTCGTATTCTTTAGATTTTATAGGAGGCTTGAGAGAGACAATGCTTCAACCTCTTCTCTCTCTTTTGAACAACGTGAAACCCTTACTTCAAAGGAACTCTAAAAAGTAACATATGGATTCAAACTTGGGGTGTAGAAATAAGTACTTTGGGATCCCCATTTGATATTGATGGCATCCTCTTTATTGCTCTAACATTGCTCTACAGGTTTGTGGAATCCAAAATCGATCCTCCTCCTGGCATCGACTTGATATGCATCTTCTTTAGAGATCAACTTTGGTTCAACAGTTTCCCCCTCGATCAAAACCTTGTCTTCGATTATTTCACACTCTCTCCTTTCTATGATTGGACTTGCAACAACAACCAGATTCAGATGTGCTCTATTCACATCCTTGACGTCTCCCAACTCTTGAAAATGACATGCATTGAATATATGTTGAATGAAGTTATGGAGCCTCATCCTTTTGTTATCCAGAAACAAAATCTGGGGAATCCGAGGAACGTTGCGATACAGAAACACCTGAGTCACCTTCCATGCTCTTGCGGTATGTTTTCCGCCAAGGGAATTCACACCAAATAGAGAGGAAACCCAAACACCTATGAACAATACAGATGAGGCATAAATGACAGACTAACGCATACAAGGAATCTAAGGAAGGCAACATAATGCTCATGGTAGGAGAGACAAACCTCAAGGAATCTCAAAGGCATTTTTGCACGCGGGAAGAAAGAATCATGGAGTTAAAACCTACTCTGATACCATTGTCAGAAAATGTATGGGTAGAGAATGACTAACTCCACACTTGAATGCTTTACATTAACCTAAGACATTCATAAATACAAATTGTGATAACTTTTGGTTTCATCTTCCAAAAGGTTCGAATGACTTTTCCTATTCACCTTAGACTCTTCATATTTCTCCTAAATATTATTTACAAATACCATAATCACAAAGATTAAGTATTCAATTAATTTAATAAAAAAGAGATATAAATTCTAAAACCTTTGGGAAGGAATAAATTTCTTTTAATATAAATGACATCATTTCTGAAACTTTAAAACATCATTTCTGAAACTTTAAAATATGTAATATAGAGGAGACGTGAAAAGTTTTTTTTTTCTACTAGTTTCATAAAGCAATTAGAAATATTATATAACATCTAAATAAAATAAAATAATAAAATTATTAAAGTTTTTTTGGAAAATAATAATAATAAAATATTGAAATTTGGTGAGATGGGTATTTTTCAAAGCCCAATTTTCACGGATGTGTTAATTGGCTTAGATTTCAATTGAAAAATTTAACCAGTTAGTGTTTCCTTTGGCAAAAGTTGTGCAAGGAGACAAATTAATCGCCTAAAAAAGAAAAAGATGGAGATGGTTCCGAGGAAAAGCAAAACACGGTCGATTTTCTAGGGAACGGTGAAAAATTCTTGACAGTTACACATCATATAACAGGGCTACTCACATTGTCATATATCACAGTTACACGTCTCTTTCAACTTCTTTTTTTCAACTGTTCCCTGAAGTGATCAGGGAAAAGATTCACACATTATTGTCAAATGTATTTTGCATTTGATTTTTAGTAAGAGAATTATTTTATTTATTTTTAAATTTAAAGTTCTTACATATTTTCAAATTAAATTTAACTTCAATTAGACTTTTCAACTTACTACCAAATTATTTACGAAAATAAATCTAAACACATGGTCGCTTCATCAGACAAGAGCGCTTGGCACCTTGAAATCTTTTCTATAATCTAGAAGATGGTTTTTCTGAAATATAAATTCAATATTGTGTATTACATACCTCTTTTTGCCCTGAAATGTTGCTTACCTCTTCCTCTCCTGAAATGTTAAGATAGATCGTTCTTCTGATAAATTACTTCTGAGATCTTTGATTTCATCGTTTTTCTCAAACCTACTTTTGATTTCATCGTTTTTCTCAAACCTACTTTAAAAATTTAGAGTAGCTTCCTTTCTTTCACTCCACCCTTAAAGAAATGGTGGTTACTGTTATTTCTTTGGGAGTCAAATGCAGTGAAAGCAATAAAGAAATTATCAGGAGAAGAAGTTCTTGGAATTGCATTTCTTTGGGAGTCAAATGCAGTGAAAGCCATAAAGAAATTATCAGGAGAAGAAGTTCTTGGAATTGCATTTCTTTGGAAGTCAAATGCAGTGAAAGCCATAAAGAAATTATCAGGAGAAGAAGTTCTTGGAATTGCAGTGGTTTAGTTGGAGGGAAGGTATGTTCCGCCCCCTGTTCTATCAAGGATAGGAAGCTAAGGATTTGTAAAACGGAATCTCAACCAAAGCAGCTAAAACAATTTAAAAAAGCGAACCAAAAAATCATGTAGGATCGATCTTTCAGCTCGCATTACATGTTCTTAGGGTTTAAACAAATAAATCAAGAGAAAGAAAATGGAATACCTAATTTGTCAAAGGCAGTCGATTTCTCGTGCTCGGAGGTACACGGTACTTTTTGATAGTAAGCCCTGACAAGAATGAAATTAAAGCTGTTTTTCCTCGTGATACTTTCTGACGGGAAATATAAATTTAAAGCTTTAGGTATTCGTCACGATCGTCGGTGTCTCAGCTTTAGGTATTCGTTCAGATTAAAGCAAAGCAGGGCCAAGTGATTGTCCATAAATGGAAAGCAGTGGAGGCAGTGACAAGCCCTCAAAGGTCGTTTCTCGTGTTCTTAACGGTGGCAGGAAAATAAAATTGAAAAACGGTGCGAGTGGGCAGATCAATCTTTCCTTTCTTTTAAAGAAGCAGTGGAAGATGGACCGAGGAAGTTTGAGAGTTATATTTTAAGTTTGAGATTGAAAGATGGAAATAATTTATAGTACATTTTTGTCTTACACAAGATTGTCTACTCATTAGACTTATCAGTCGTTGAGATGGCCGAGTTGGTCTAAGGCGCCAGATTAAGGTTCTGGTCCGAAAGGGCGTGGGTACAAATCCCACTCTCAACAACGTTATATTTTCATGGTGCCTAGGTACTCAAGGCGCCCGAAATTTTTTATTCTAAATATGATGGTTTTTATGGTTTGTTTCAATTGGGGTCCATATTGGCATATTTTGTGGGTTCAAATCCCACTCTCAACAACGTTATATTTTCACGGTGCCTAGGTACTCAAGGCGTCCGAAATTTTTTATTCTAAATATGATGGTTTTTATGGTTTGTTTCAATTGGGGTCCATATTGGCATATTTTGTGGAAAAAGTGCCACCTAAGGATTATCAAAAGCCGAGGTCTGGGAGCTCTTTTGCTAGCAATGCACACTCATGTAGAACCATATCGAAGGGTTTTTCCTTTTCCGGTTGAACAACCTTGTGCATGTTCAATAGATTTTAGGGCATGACCCATGCATCTATAAGAATACTTTATTGGTTTTGAACCAGTGATCCACTAACAAAGAAGTGCACTTAGACTTCTAGTATGGGTGGATTTTCTTGGCTGGTCTATGCAGTTTTTTCTAGTGATTTGATGGATTGCCACCTTGGGAGATGTTATCTATGAACCCAAAGACTTCTAGTATGGGTGGATTTTCTTGGCTGGTCTATGCAGTTTTTTCTAGTGATTTGATGGATTGCCACCTTGGGAGATGTTATCTATGAACCCAAAAATTATTTTTTCCCTCGACCTCAACACCATTTTTGGGTGAGATTTAACCTATCTAAAGACCTCAAGGAGTTTATATACATGTGGGTTGATAACCATGTGCATCATCAACTTCTCTGTTATATTAACTTACCCAATGCATGCATCCACCGCCAAAACCTATTCCATTGAATTTGGTATTGTTTGCTTATGACCCAATCTAGTATTTAAACCACACCCCCCAACCAAGCCTCCTCTACCACCAAAGCTCCACATGCACCAAACACAAGTGAAGGCACATGAACTAAATTCATGTAAAAGGGGCAAGGAGACAATGCAACCAAGAACCAACCTGCAATGTTCCCAACCACTAATTCTTCAACCATTAAGGCCCCCTCTCTGACTAACCTTAGTCTGCAATCAACACCTATGGCTTCCAAGGTTTTGTTTGGAACTCAACACTTGGGATACAACAACCATTGACTTCTCTCTGCATCACTGCTCTTACACCTTCAAGAAAATATCAATGCTCATGATGTTGATACCTATGCCAAGCAAGCGAAGCAAACCACCTTGGATGACTCTTTCTCTAGAAGTATTTATGTGGGAAATGTGTTTGACACTTTCTAGGACCTTGAGGTTAACGAAGCAGAGATGCAAGATGTTTTAGGTTATTGATGAAATTGTTCTTGAAATGTATAGGGCCTCAGTGACCTTAAGAGAAAGCACATTGTTTTCCATTTGTTGACTTCTCTAGGTGGGATAGATCTTATTTGTATGCAAGAAGTCAAAACTATGGGTTTCATGCTTTGTATTTCCTGTCTCTCAATTGATCGAAGGACAAGTTTTTTTAATTCGAAACACACATAAGAAAAACGGGGGATCACAATACTTGTCTCTCCTCAAGTGTCTAGCAATGTTGTATGATGAAGCATAGACCCAACTCAAAGACTTGTGTGGATTCTTCGTAACCTAGATGACCAACATCCTGGCTTGAGCAAAACTTACTCTTCCAATGATGCAAAAGAGCATGCAACCTTTTGGTGTTGGATGGTTGATGACCTCCATGAGGCCTTGTGGCTCATCTATGGTGATATTAACATTGTAGAATATCAAGAAGATAAAGAGGGGGTGCTAGCTTTGAAGTACCAATGGTAAGCCATAGTAGTGCACCAATGATTAATGCCATGAATTCCTAAGGACATACTTAAATTATCAATCCATATGCATAAACCTTAGAGGAGCTACATTGTATATGCAACCACAAGGTCTTATCTTACTTATCAATATTTCATGCTCGTTGAGGAAAGTCTAACTAATTTATCAACATTGCATGCTCATTGAGGAAAGTCGAACTAATTTATCAACATTGCATGCTCATTGAGGAAAGTCTATTATACACCAAACCATTCAAAAGCGAGATCCATAGGAGCCATTGCTATGCTCTAAATAAAGTACACTAGCTACAACAAACCATTCAATGGCAAGAAGATCCAAAGCAACCATTGTTCCACTCTCATTTGAATGGATAGATTAACTCCAAAATCCATTAAAATAAAACTACAACCATTAAAGAAAATAAAACATTGAGTAAATAAATAAGTATCTAGAAAAAAAGCTATAAGTACGAACTTGAAAAGTACATAAATAAAAAACAATAATAGCAACTATTATAACCATTGAAAGAGAGGTTCAACAATCACTTGTAACTTTAGACATGGTCCTTGCTTTGATACAATCAAGGTGTTGAATCCCTAAACTAAAACCTAACTCATATATGCAACTAGAACAATATTTTCATTAATTAAAAGGAACTGGAATTAATCTACAACGCATAGCTTGAACCTGTCCAGACTAAAGGAAAAATAAACGTTGCATTGATGCAACAAATCTATATACTAATGGGTTCTTGGATCCTCTGAACGAATCCCGATCCCAAGGTACCCATGGCTCCATGCATTGATTTTCCTATATAAAACGAAATGTCTCTTAGCAATTACAAGCACTTTGAGTTCTAAACAATGCATTGACTTAAGAACCCATTGTTTTGTTGTTATGGATGGTTATCTGAAGCATCTCTAAATCGTACTTGATTAAATACAATACGCCACATGATGTGTGTTCCATTCCCACTCACTTGCCTGGTTGTAGGGTTTGAAGGACTTAGAAAATCACTGCACACACAAAAACTATTTGTATTCTATTATTCAATCAATATAAATACATTAAGCTTTGGCTTAAGATAGATAAGCTATCTTAATCATACAATCCATTTAGTTGAGATAATCTCTCAACATCACACATAAATAAGGTGTATATATAATAAACTCCTAACAATACATCTCACGTAGAAATTGCAATAATTAATACATTCTATAATCACAAGGAATATCAAATATTAAACACAAAACAAATAGAAGTTAATTATTTCAACATAAAAAACTATAAAACTAACATAACTTTAGGTAAACCTACCCACTAAAAATGCAACCTCCCATCATTAATGAACAATGATATATAAGCATGCCCTCTACACAATCTTATAAACTTTATCCCTAAAGAAAAAAACATTCTCCAACCTGTATTCTACACCCCCTTGAAATGTAATTACTTCCTTGCTAGCTCATACTCATAATATGGATAAAAATTTCATACCATATGTTAGGTGAGTTGCACATTATTTAAGGAAGGATCTCGCTCCACCTTCCATGTTTTTTAATTACAAAATAACGTGTAGCTATTAAAAAGTGAGATTTACTCTTTCTTTTTTTTAAACCTTTTTCTTAATTATTTAATCTTATCTTAAAACAATTTTATAGCTCTTTCCTTCATATAAGTATTGTCTCTACTACTATCCATGTGCTTTTTAACCTTTCTATTGTTTTTATGTTTCTAAAAGTCTCCAATCTCTACATAAATGGATACCAAAAGCTCTAGAAATTCATTAAATATTTGAACTTGTATATAGACGAAAGTGAACTTATATTTGGTAATTTAGTTATTAAATGGGATGAAATTGATAACTAAAGTCTGCAATTGAAAACTCTAAGGTTTCATCTATATTACTAGAGCCAAGTGAATTCGGAACATTGAAAGATGAAACCAATAATATAAAATTAATATAAATATTTCATCCGTATTTTCATTGTGTATCAAAGGTAATGTAATGGAAATCTTTATCTAGCCACAAATTTAGTCTTCTACCGCCCAATAGGGTAACCAAGGTCAACCAAGGTCTGTCTTAATCTAGACTTAAAGTTCAATTTAATCAACTCATATTATGTTAAGATATGAATGTTAAAAGCTAACTAAAAACACAAGTTGAATAATCTCAAGATTCAATGAGAAAAATAGTCAATAATATCCATCCATAATCCTAAAATCACAAGTTGAAGCAACTTTAGGCATTTATCCATATACAATAATTTTCAAAAACAGAAAAATAATTAACAATATGAAGAACTCAATTGAAAAACATTTATAACCTATGGAGCTTAGCCACTTTCGTACATAGATGAAAGTAACAACTAGGACAAGGGTCATGTATATAGAAACTCTATGTAATTGACTTGCTTGTGTAAACTCTTAATCACAATGAAATGAAATTCTAAAAGTTAGAAAGAACCATCATATGTACAAGTAAAGAACAACCCACTTTTTCTTAACATTCAAATCTTAATTCTTGTACATTGTATAAAATATTCAATGTGCATATGTTATTGTAAATTGCAATGTAACTATGAACAATCTGATTTTATTTTTAAATATAAATCATTATTTTAGAAGTACTCTATGTTAGAAATAAAGGGATGTGCCTACTTTTCCATAGACAATATAGCAATATTGTCACCCAACCATAGGCACAAAGGCCACCCTCGAGCACCCTAACCTTGACAGACAAAATAATTTTGGTAGCAGACTAATAGCCAACCAAGGCTAGCGCACCTTTCATCAAGGATAGCGCACCAAGCAAGAATAACCAGAAACCAAGCAGAAAGTCCAAACCATAACCAAGATGCCAGTTGCAGCAGTTGTCGCTGCACTCCCTCTCCAAACTTGTGCACCACTAGTCCTTATGCAGTTGTGGGAGTGAGAGTGACAAATGAGCTCTAGCACCCTCCATTTATACTTCTCTATCTCACTTGACTGGGTTAACTTCTCTTTCTGGAGGCTAATAACTCAATATTAAATATTATCTTGAGTCAACTTGTCTCCTAGGGTTATTATCCAACGTTTTAGGGTTTCTCCTGCTTCCCAGAATATTCTAGTCTTGTCAAAGGTTACACGTGGAGGTTAATACCTCCCACAACTACCATAATATCAACACTCCCTCCTAGCTAGAGAGGTATTAAAGGTAATGGTCTTGAGCACAAACAAACCATTCAACCAATAGCATCATCATAGCCACACAGACTATCTCATGATCATGTAGATCAACTCACAAGAAACATCATCACTATTAGTATCATCTGATAGCATCAACTGCACCATCTCTTGAAGCCATACTCCATTTGAGTAATTGGGCATGATGTTGAATAAGTCACTCACTCCACATAGTGATATAAGAACTATTCTTCTAATCCAGACATATGTACTAGAAGAATGATTGTTCCAATAGATGTTGGAAGCCACGCCATGGGATACAAGGACTGTTCTTCTAATCTAGACATACATCCTAGAAGAATCATTGTCATGGACCATTTTCCCTCCGGCCACTGCTGTGAACTCAGGGAAAATGTTTGTCCTGTACCAATCTCTCCACTCTAGTCACTACTGTGAACTCAAGGAGACAGACCATTCTTCTAATCTAGACATATGTCCTAGAAGAGTAGTTGTCCATGGTACATCAACAATCTGTCAACCTGGACCATTCTTCATAGGGAGAATGTATGTCCACCAGTAATCAGTCCCGCATGGACTATTCTTCGCCTTGAGAATGTATGTCCATCAGCATACTGATTATCCATCTAGCTGGAAATCATCTCCAACACTAGTGATAGTCTCCATGGCAATCAGAACAATTCCATCCAATAGAACACAATTGTGTCTATCCATAGTAGTACACAAATACTGTACAGTGGTACACAACCACACCTAGGAGTACACGACTACTAACCAGTGACACACAATGAATACCAATGAAGCACATCCACCATAGTAGCATATAACTACTGTCCAGAGACATATAGTCTTCACATCAATCATATCATCTGATATCATCCTGCATAAACAATATCATGATACAAATTGAGTCATCTGGGCCATTCTTCCACTCACATCTATGATATCTGGAAGAGTATCTTCCCTCAGAAAGTAAAACATCATCCATAGGATATCTGGACTATTCTTCCCAAGCATAGAAGAATAAATGTCCCTGGTTTATGAGCCTAGACCATGAAGCTAACCGGGCCATTCCTCCAACACTAATCATAGTGAAACCTAGAGAGAATGAGTCTACCCTAGGGAATGCTTGTCTCTAATTGTTGAACCTGGACCATTCACCTAACTAGGCCATTCCTCCGGCACTAATCATAGTGCAACCTGGACATAATGAGTCTGCCCTAGGGAATGAATGTCAGGACCATTTCCTATGGAAATGATTTTCCTGCAACAACCTCCAAAACAAACCATTCTTTGAAATTGCTCACAAATGTGAACTTCGAAAGAATAATTGCTCGGTGAGGCAAACCATTATACTTGAACACTACTCAGAGTGATTTCCAAGAAGAATGATTGTCCTAGATCGTTCCACCACACTAGCCACGAGGGGAATCATTGTCTATGGTAAATCAACAATCTATTGGACCATTTTCATTATGAAAATGACTGTTTGATCTAGACCATTTTCCGAATTGGAAAATGCCTATCCATCAGAAATCTTGGGCCAATTTCCGGACTGGAAGGTGACTGCCCAACCTAGACCATTTTCTGAACTAGAAAATGATTGCCCATAATATATCAATAACATATCAGTGCTCCCTCCCAACTTGGGAGTAATCTCCTCCTTTTTCAATAAGGAAGTCGTCTCCATGAGCCCCAACTTGTCCCTTAAGTACATGTTGGGCCCGAGATATGATCACTTTTATGACGATTATTATACACTTTTGTCGCATGTACATATGTGTTTTTCATATTTTGAAGGAGCTTTTTGAAGAATTTTATGTTAAAATGGTATGATCTCCACCAGGTACATGTGATTCATGTTTAATGTCATTATTGGGTATAATTCATCACATTTTATGATTACCAAGAGCTAATTCACGCTTTTTTGATGTTACAGGGTGAAAACGCACCACGTTTTTGCTTCCAACACTTGATCCGACACTCCTTCCAGCACTCGTTCCAGTACCCGATCCAGCACTCTGTCCAGCACTGCATATTGCACAAAAATGGAGGACGACTTGGTGGTTATGATATTGGCGACCAGTGATGGGCGAATCGGGAATGTGGGTTTTGTCTATGCTTGCCCCCTCCAGCTACTTAGCTCCCGACAACTCAGTTTTGGTTGTTCAGCTGAGCGATTATTGGCTCGCTTTGTTTTAGCAGTTAAGGCATCATTTATTGTAATTTGCCAAATTTAGAAGTGGTTTGACCCCCCTGTGGTCGACCACTTGGTCTGTAAGCTTATAAATACCACTAGGATGGTCAGATAGTTGTTAAGCAGTAGAAGCATCAGTGTGATAGATAAAAATACAATTTTACTTTGTTTTGCTATTTTACATTGCCAGATTACATAAGAACTGTGTTTTTGAGTTTTCATGGTGAATTCGAATTGCTGAGTTCGTGGTGTGCTTTTAGAAAGTGACCACGACTTGCTGGGGGGGGCACCAACAGTATTGTAATTGTTCTTTAGTTTGTTTATGCATTTTATGGTTTGGTTGTTCTCTTTATTTATGTACATGCATTTTTATTATGTTAATTAGTTTGTTGTTGTAGTTTAATTACTTTGATTCTCTATTGCAGGTTAGAATGAAGAATTGTGCTAACATGAATTGATCTTATAGATTAGGAACAGATTTGCAAATCCCTAGACTAACCCCATGCACAATTAGATATTAGATTATGCTTTCTTTTATGCTTTTATAGTCAAGTTTAAAACAAAGTTTTAATTAGATTAGAACATAGTTTTTATTTGGGTTCTCTTCGACAAGGATTTGATGGATGGATAGAGTTAATTCCAGTTTTTAATCATAGCTTGTTTTTTTTATTTTTATGTAGAATTGGCTTAGCTAGTTGTTGATTAATGTAGTTGTTAGTTTAATTTTTAGTGTCATGTTTTAAATTTCTGTTCTTAAGCATTTTCTTATTGTAGTTTGAACTTTGAATTGTTAGAATAGATGTAGCATAGTTTCAATTTATGTAATTTCCTTTCCTAGAATTAAATTGCAATTATATTTCTTAGTTAATGATTGAATCTAATTTTGCTTACATAGTATAGAAGTTTAATGATGATCTCGTTATGTTGTTTATGGTTTATACATGAATATGCAGGGTAATTGACGATTGCTTTTGTCATGGCTAAACTCTCCTTGGATTGTTTAATCCATACCTTTCACTTTGCTATTGAGATCAGTATTGAGCTTATACCGCTTGAATTGTCCTTTGTTGTCAATTGTCATCGAGATATCATCCGACACCGAAAACATTCACACAACCACCAGCATTATATTTGAATTGTCATATGTTAAAAGATAGTTTTCTTGTTTTCATAGGTTAAAGAATATTTTCTTGCTTTCATAGATTTAAAAAGATAGTTTCTTGCTTTTGTAGATCATAAGAGATAATTTCTTGCTTTCATAGCTTAGGAAATAGTTTTATTGTTGTTGTAGGATAGGTAGTCTTTTGCTTTGATAGGTTAGAGAACAATTTGCTTATCGTAGTTTAAGAATTAGTTGGTAGTTCTTCTTGCTTTCAATTAAATAGATTTCCTTTCATGAATTAAGAATATAGTCCACTTGCCTCTTAGGCTAGATAGTTGTTCAATGATAAGTTTTAATTTGATTACTTGCAGTAGAAGTTATCTTAAAGTAGTTAGTTGTCTATTTGATTTAATAGGTTAGCTAGTTGTTTTGCTTACTTGTCTATTTGCTTTAATAGGTTAGTTATTTGTCTTTGCTTACTTTTTTGCTTGCTTTAGTAGAATAGTTGTTTGCTTGTTTATTTACTTGCTTTCATAGGGTAGTTGCTTATTGAATGTAGGTTGGCAAGTTAAATTAGTTTGTTTTTATTATTTGCTTGGTGTTATGCTTAATAGTTGCTTTTGCTTATTATGAACTAGTTTGCTTTACATAGGGTTTTTATTTGTCTTCTTAGAACTATCCATCGATCCTTGGCCCAAAAGTAATTAGGTTACATAGTTTCAAGTTGCTTAGTAGGGTTTTCTCATTAGATAGCTTTGCTTGAGTAGATTAGCCTTAGATAGCCACTTCCTTAGTTAGACTATACTACTACCAGCCCTTCTAACTTGGGCATNACTTACCCCGGGTTGACAATTTAATTGAGGGTTTTTAGTGTGTTTTTAGTGCATATATAACACCCATCATTTTTGGCGTTGTTGTGGGGGAGTTGTCTCAAGGTAGGAAATAGTTAGAAAATAGATCATTTCTAGATCTTAGCATTAGATTGGTGGTGGGGGAACTTTAAGACGAGAGGTAAGAACCTGTGCATCTGCTATTGCAGGCTCCCCCAAACACAATTGTAGTTTTTCTTTTTGTTTTTGTTTACTTTCATGAATAGACCTAGAAACCAGATGGTAGTTTTTTCTTTTGTTTTTGCTTTCTTTCATGAATAGGCCTAGAGACCCACAAGGTAGATACATTAAATCTAAATCAGACCTTTCAACCAAGGTTCCTTCCAATCTCTTTGGGGGAAGGAACGTTCCGCTTATAAAATCCACAGACCAATACCGAAAAACAGGAGCTAGCTCAACTCAAAGAGATAAAATAGTCTCTGTAGAGACTAACACAGGGAGCACTATAGAACAAAAAATTGAAGCATCAATCATATTAAGACAGTAGGCAAGACCACTTGAGCCTTCCGTAGAACCAAACAATACAACCTTTGTTTTTACAACACCACCAGGAGATCCTAATTTTGAAGATATCATAGACCCTGAATAGGTGAATCTTTTGTTTGGTAGTTCAACCAATGCGATTATCTCTCAAACTGACACAAAAAATTTGGCACCAATAGTCTCAACCGGCTCGAGTAGAGTCCCATACATCCAATCCATAGGAAGACCTTTCCATCAAAGGGAAACCTTGTTTTCTTCAAAGATAAAACCACCAAGGTACTCTCTTTTTGGAAACCACGCCAATATGGATGATCAAGAGGACCATAACAATGTAAGACATGGGGAGGAAGAATAAACTGGAAACCAAACTGAAACTACCTTCGGGTTTCCGATTTTAGACACCACTCCAAATGTCAACATGAAGAATATTCCTCTCTCAGCACTGCCTACCTTTTAAGGTAAAAATAGTGAAGATCCAGGCACCTTCCTATTTGAATGTGACATCTTGTGTAGGATCTACAACTACATACAAGATGCCCAAAAATTAAAACTCTTTCCTGTCACCCTCAAAGACTCCACACTAAGATGGTTCATGGGGTTGGGAGAATCCAGTATTAGGTATTGGGAAGCCATGAAAGACATCTTTCTTAAGAATTACCAAGACTAATGCAAGACCAAAGAGTCTCGTAATGACATCTTTAAAATCCAACAATTAGAAGACGAGACCCTCGAAGACTATATGGAAATATTTGGTTATATCTCCTAGAAGTCAAAATACCATGACCTCCCAAAGGATGCAATTAGGGCTCTTTTCCTTAAAGGAATTTCAAAAGAATATCTAGAGATGCTTAATCTGATGGCATCAAGTGACATCTCTCATAAACCATTTGCTGAAATATGTGAAATGTGTAAAAATTACTCAAGGAATAGAGCCAAAACAGGAAAGAATTTCAGGACCCTTACAATAGAAGCTTAAAACTAGTTAGTTCAGGTGGTATCACAAGAGCATAGATAGGGAACCTTTTAGAGAACTTCAAGACATATATATTAAGCACAATAGGTTCCCAGTTGGACACCCTAAAAATAAAAAATAAATAAGAGGAGGAAAATGCAGCAATGAGCATATATTGCCCAAGATGCAGGAGGAAGCATTCCTCAAGGGAATGCCCATTAGATAACATTTCAGTTTGTGGCTTCTGTACAGAAGACCATGTGACTGAAAAATGCCCATCATTGCCTGGTTTATTAGCCATCTATAGGAGTGGAGATCTCGGGGAGTCTTCTTATTCACCTAGGAGGCCATGGAAGCCTAGGAATCAACCCACATACCTGAATCTATAGTCTCAAGTTCCACCCTATTATCAACAACAACAACAGTGGAACTCGCCAGGTTGGCAAAACTGGTCTACTCAGTACCAGCATCCTTGCTTTCAAGGATGGAGAGGAGGACATAACCAAGGAAACCCTCAAGCTCCACCTATCCCTATGTCCAACCATCATTATCCTCAATTCCCACCAAACACTCCACAACTTCTTCCAGGTTTTGTTCCACCACCTTTACCTTCTATTCCACAACAACAACCGCTACAATATCAAAATACAAGCTCCCCGAGACCAACATTATTACCAGAACAACCAGTGTCGAATCCCAATAATAATCCCCCTCAACCTCTTCACAATGTTGAGATGCAGGCCTTCCCGGCATATTATATTACTCATGTTCCATTACAGGAAATTCGACTAAGATCGAGAATAGTTCTAGAGAGGCAGAGACCTTCAGTAGTCATCCAGGAAGAAGAAGAAGAAGAAACCACCAAACAACACACAAATGACACTAGGTGGGAAGATGTTATTATCCTGAAGAATCAAGAACTCAAGCTTCCCCAAAATGAANGAAGGTCCCTCCTTATCCAGACCGATTGGTAATCGAGAAACCTACCACCCGACTGGAATTTGACATTTTGAATGAATTGAAAAATATTTGTGTTAATATTCCTCTGCTTCAAGCCATTAAAGACATTCCAATCTACAGTAAGGTAGTCAAAGAATTGTGTATCAAGAAGCCAGGTAGGAAGCAAAAACATCCCCCCACAATACACTTGATAGGAGGACTTTCTGAATACATATCAGAGCAACCAAAACTAGCAAAATATGGGAATCCAGGAAACCCCGTAGTGACCATAACCATTAATGAGGTCTCCATTGGAAACACTCTCATAGACCTAGGGGGGGCATCAATGTTATGACCGCTACTACCTTGGAACAATTACAGTTAC
>JASDQU010100578.1:110165-124767 GCA_032191745.1 Picea mariana | reverse complement strand
TGATGTCATGGTTACTTTAGCCTCATGGGAGTACCCCGTAGATTTTCTTGTCATTCATTCAAAGGATCCTGCCAAAGGCCATCTTGTCATTTTGGGAAGACCTTGGCTAGCCACAGCCAATGCATTTATTGGTTGTAGAGAAGGAGAAATGACCATCTTGAATGGTCTCTCTATCAATAAGCTCACCATTTACCCTCCAGTTCAACCTATTATGGAGAATATATGGTGGCTTGAATGTCCATACGAGAACAAGGATTGGGAAGAACCCGTATTGCCAAGTGACCATGCATGGGCACTTCAGGAGCACACAACAGAAAATGTGCTAAACCCGTTTATTTCTGCTATCACATGTGTGGATTTTCCACAGTCTTTTCCCCAATTTGAGTACATGTTTGGGGAATAATTTCAAGAACAATTAGACCCATCCATTTTGTCTTCGACATCTTTTATTTTCAAGATAGATGAGTCTGCCATGTCTTACACTATGCCCTACGAGATTAGTCCAGGAAATTTTTTACATATAAACTCTGGACTAGATGTAGACCAACAGAAACAGTTAGTAGATATCCTTAAAGAACAATCAGGAGCATTTGCCTGGGAATACACTGACATGAAGGGTATACACCCTGACACATGCATCCATCACATATATACCCAGAGGGAAGTAACACATGTTAGGCAACCCCAGAGAAGGATGAACCCAACACTCAAAGACACATTCAAGGAGGAGATCCAAAAGTTGTTAAATGTCGGATTTATCTATCCCATCTCCGACAGTAAGTGGGTATCCCTGCTTGTAGTGGTTCCAAAGAAAGTGACCGGGAAATGGAGAATTCGTGTTGATTTTTAGAAACTCAACAAGACCACTCTGAAAGTCTACTTTCCTCTCCCTTTCATCGACCAAGTTCTAGATACCTTGTCTGGAAAGAAGTATTTTTCCTTTTCAAATGGGTACAACGGGTACAACCAGATTCTTATAGCACCTAAGGACTAGGACAAGACTACCTTTACCCCTCCTTGGGGCACCTATGCCTATAGGGTCTTACCATTTGAATTGTGTAATGCTCCTGCCACATTTCAATGAGTAGTATTAGGGATATTTTCCGATCTTATTCATGATTGTGTGGAGGTATACATGGATGATTTCATAGTCTATGACAACACTTACCAAGAAGACTTAGACACTTAGAAAAAGTCCTCATTAGATGCCAGGAAATGAACCTATCTCTAAGTCATGAAAAATGCAAAATGTTGTTAACTGAAGGAGTGGTTCTAGGACATCATGTTTTGTCTGAAGGGATAAAAGTCGATCCTGCAAAGATTGAGTTCATCATTAGACTTCCACCCCCCAAGACTCATAAAGAGGTGAAAATCTTTCCTGGACATGCCGGATATTACCGACAGTTTATTCAAAATTTTACAAAGATTGTTGCACCTATGTTTGGATTATTAATAAAAGATGTTGATTTTGTTTGGACTGAGCAGTGTCAAACTTCTTTTGAAACCCTAAAAGCTAAGTTGTCTGTGGCACCAGTTCTTAGAGGGCCCAATTGTAATCTCCCATTTCATATATCCACTGATGCCTCCGACACCACAATAGGAGGGGTATTAGGGCAGAAAGAGGACCAGCAGTCCTATGCCATTTATTTCATAAGTAAGAACTTGTCCCTGCTGAGTTAAAATACACAGTTACTGAGAAGGAATTCTTGGTAGTTGTTCATGCTATTAACAAGTTCTGTCATTACATTACATGTTATGAAGTATTTGTACATACCGATCATTCTGCCATTAGATTCTTCATGAATAAACCTATAACTAATGTCCGAGTGACTAGGTGGCTCTTGTTATTGCAAAAATTTAATATTACTGTGCTTGACCAACCTGGAAAGGATAATGTAGTAGCTAATTTTATTTCCCGAATAAAAAATGAGAATGATGATATCCCTGTAGATGATAGTTTCCCAGATGAGCATCTTTTTTCCCTCTCTATCAATACCCCATGGTTTGCGGATATGGCAAACTATCTGGCCACTAGGAAGTTACCATCTCATTTGTCACCTCATGAAAAGTGGAAAATTATTACACAAAGTGCTAATTACTCTTGGGTTGGTCATGATCTTTTTCACACAGGTCCTAATTTGATTATTCGTAGATGTGTCCGAGAGGAAGAGGTACCTGAGATACTACGAAGTTTTCATGATGGACCATGTGGTGGCCATTTTTCTAACAAACATACAACATATAAGGTGCTACATTCGGGTTACTATTGGCTTAGCATTTTCAAAGATGTTGCCAAATATGTGAGGAGTTGTGATAATTTCCAAAGGATAGGAAGACCTACGTCAGATGACGAAATGCCTTTGCATGCCCAAGTTATGATAGAACCCTTCGAAAAATGGGCCCTCAATTTTATAGGACCAATTTCACCCATGTCCCATAGGAAGAACTATATTTTTGTTTGTACGAACTATGTCACCAAATGGATAGAGGAAAAAGCCCTATTCAGGGCTACAGAGAAGTCTGTTGTCGAATTCATCTATGAAGACATCTTTACCCTCTTCGGTGTCCCTCGTGAAATTGTTACCGACCAAGGCACTCAATTCACTTCCAAGCTAATGAAAGAGCTAACAGAGAAGTATGGAATTAAACATTGTAAATCTTCTCCATACCACCCGCAAGCCAATGGTCAGGTAGAATCTACAAACAAATTTCTAGAATCCATCTTGACCAAGACTATTCAGTTACATCACCGGGATTGGGCTGATAGGCTCCCAGAGGCTTTGTGGGAATACCAGACCACCTGGAGAAATACTACTGGGCACACTCCTTATGAGCTAGTGTATGGGAAACAAGTACTTTTACCAATAGAATTCCAAGTAAGGAACTTCCGTATTGCCGTAGAATTAGGATTGAACCTGGATGAGGCTCAGAAGCAATGAGCCCTACAATTGAATGAGTTGGATGAAATCAGGAAAGATGCCATCCAACGGACAATATTAGTCCAAAACTAGAGGAGAAAGTGGCATGACAAGTTTATTAAGAAGAAACACTTCCAACCTAGTGAATGGGCTATGTTGTTTGATTCCCGATTCAAAACCTTCAAAGGAAAACTCACCACCCAGTGGTTGGGCCCTTACGAGGTAGACACTATATATGACAATGGAGCTGTAAAAATTAAAACAATTAATGATGGACAAGTCTCCTTTGTGGTAAATGGACACCGACTTAAATTTTATCATAAGCCCATTTCCAGAGAGGATTTTCTACAGGTCATGTCAACTGAAAAGGCATTGGCCTTAGTAGATGGGGAAGTCCCCCCTTGTTCTTGAAAATTTTTCTAAATTTCCTACTGTATATATGAAAATAGTTTTTGAATTTTGTTAATAAGGCAATTCTAGAGATTTCTGTAAGTATTTATTTCACCAGGAGTACACAGTTTCAAGGATCTTTCTTCAAAAATTGTTGCACTTGAATTTTGTGTCTACTAAAGAATCAAATGAATATTGACTTACTGTAATTAGCCATATTTTTGCAAGAATTCTCATTTTTAGGCATTCTAAAGTAATTGCTCTTGAAACTCTTCACCACTGTATAAAGAAGTGATACCATAATTATCAAGCCTAGAGGTCTCTTGTACAATTTTTCCAAGAAACCTGAGTAAGTGAGTCAAGTGTATTTATCAAAGAGTAACAAGGAGGTCTAATTAGCGGTTAGTCATGGAAACATCGCAATAACTACAAAGAAAGAAAGTAAGTTGAGCCTAGAAATACCTTTCTGTTATTTCTCAATGGTACCATCCACTACACACTAAATAACTTGATTATATCATATATTTAGATAGGCCACATTCGCTTAAGCACCCCTTACATTGGGACAATCACTAAGTAATATAACGGAAAGTAATCCTCTAACATAAATACCATCCCAATTGGAAAAAAAAAAAGAGAAAGAAAAAGTTGTTTTCAGAGTTGTTTCCCCATCTTCTTGCATAAAGCAATCTTATACTAAAATCTTAAAAGATGGAGGTTCAGTCTCTGAGGGTTTAAGAGGCTAACCCGTCGGGATACTGAACGGGTCTGTTGGCAGCGGCTACCAGCCTGTGGTATGACTAGGTAAACCCGTCGAAGTACTGAATAGTCTTGCTAGTAGCGAGGCATTCTACCTAGCGAGGATGGTAATCTGACAAAAATAAACAATAAATTTAAACTTGTCCTGATGTACGTCATTACTTGTAGACAAAGCTGACATGAAGTATGTGTGGTTAAGTTAAGGTTAATGAATCTCATAAACTTGCCATTGGGAAATAACTCTAAGACTATCTTGAAACTCTCTTGCTTATCTCTTCTTATCTATATATAGGATCTCTTATCCTATAGGTGGGGCCATCTTCTAACCGTCTCGTCAGACCAATATGTGAAATTTATTTCTACACTTGACATACTATAAATCTTCAGCTATTGGGGGATACTAACTGGTTTCTATACTTTGGATTGTGAGGTGTCACAATACTTAGGTGTGGGGGAGGGGTTCATGAGCTAGTAAATGATCATTGCCTCGAGAAATAGATCTTTGCAAGAGTTTTTTGTATTATTTCCATGATACAGGTTATTACATTAATAGTCATTTTATTTTTAAAATGCTAAACTCATGTGTGCTATAAATTACTGAACATATGCCTAACAGACCTGATCACTTTTACCGGTTTATCTTTCATTACAGGCTGTACATTGTAGGTTTGACAATACATGTTTTTACTTGCTATAACATGTTCATTGTAGATTTGACATTATATGTCATATGCAAGAGGATTGAGTGAGCATGGTGGAAAAATTAACCACAATGGAGCATTCTGCCTCTGCTCATTAAACCACTGTGATCGTCAAAAACACTTCAAATTTGCAGGCTATCCATTACAGGAAGTGAAAATGTATTTAACTCAAAGGTACTGAATGAAGTACCGTATGAGGTGCCATATGAAATGTCGTATGAGGTGCCGAACAAAGTGCCATGTGAATTACACACGAGTAACTGTCCTATATTCCAAGTAACCAGAACTCAATTACATTCAATTGAATTAGTTGCAGACATTGATTGTAGATGCTACGTATGTTTATGATCAAATGTCCAAGTCAAAAGACTTGGACATTGATCTAACCACGCATCATTACATTGCCCCAAAACGAACCATTGAATTCGAAATTCCCACACATGGAAGCTCGCGTGCACATGTGTGCAACATACTCCACCATAAGCGCATTCAAAATCGGGCTGGGCAACCATTATCTCCATTTTCCCTTGTGATTTACTCTGCCCTGCGTTAAGGAATCACACCCAACCTCTGCCAATTCGTCCCCTGTTCAAATCGTGCTCAGACCGTGCCCAATTCGTGCCATCTCTTGGCCTGTTCGCACCCTTGCTTGGTTAATTTCACCTCTGTCACAATGCCTAGGAGATACGAACCTTCCTCCTATGAAAAATTGTTTGTCATTCCTGAATTTGCATAGTGCAGAGAAGTGTTTTTGCGCACAGGCTGGGGGCCATTTTTGTCTATCTTGCAGGGCCATGATAACGACCTCTCCATGCAATTTGCGGTCAGTTTCGATGTTAAGACAACACATGTAGGGTATCTTACCTTTGAAGTTTCAGAAGAGTCCATTGTTGCAGCTACAAAGCTCCCAAGGATGGGAGATATAAGATGGTTCAAAAACCACCAATTTCCGCGCTCAAGTTATAACAAAGTGTTTAAGCCTGAAATTGAGAGCATTTCAGGAGAAAAAGGGTATGCTAAGGAGTGGGTAAAGGCAGAATTGATCAATCCCCTCATCGTCATCACAAGGTTAATTACATGTGAAGGTATATACTCCACCTTCAAAGCTTGTCATTTCAAATTGTTGTCTCATTTTTTGTTCAACAAACCTTTGAACTTCCCCTTCTATTTTCTCAAAAGCTTGGAGAAGATGTCCTCTTAAGTGAGGAAGAATGTGACTAACCCCCACAATATTCTCTTCCACCATGGCTTGATCAAACTCCTCATTCTTGCCGAACTAGAGAAACAGGGGAAAAATAGGGATGCCTTTATCTACCAATTTGCAAACTCTCACTTGACAGTTAAGACCGACAAAAAGCCACTTAGCCTGAAAACTATCTCTCCGTCCAAGCCTCGCTCTCCAAGAAATCCAAACACTCTTGCACAAACCCTCTCTTTGTCGGAACAATAACAAAAGTTTGTTGATATCCCTACTTCTTCATCGGGTAAAAAGACCAAGAGCAAAGACCAAAAGAATCCTATTGTTAACCCCCCAATGCCTTCACTCTCTCTTGATCCTACACCTAAAAAGCTCCAAGAAGTAATGCAGCAAGACTTTCCCATCATTCCCACAAACAAGAGGGGAGCCAATCGATTTGGTAAAGGACCCTTTCGAAAGAGTACCCGAAGCACAAGAATCAAGCCTTATGCAAAACCTCCACCTGCATCGGACCCTATTCAAGTGTCCTTTGACCTTGAGAGCCCCCACAAGAAACCTAGGGAAGTTTCTGCAAATGGATTGGAGCCACTAAGGAAAACAAAATCAGAACCTACCTCACCTTACCGATCTCCCATCACTCCTACTTCACCCATTCCTACTCTAGATCCTAAAACTAATAGATTGTCCACATCCCTCAAAGGATCTAAGCCTTCCTTGGAGATCACCGATTCTACCCCAACCATAGAGGAGCTAAAAAAGGAAAACCATTAGCTTCTCCAACAGTTGGAGGAAAGGAAGACAATGGATACACACCTTCATCATGACAATGTATTCCTTCAAAAAAATTTTAACTCTCTTCAACGATTGGTCGATGAGATGACCAAATCCAACCGCAACCTCAGAGCACAACTGAAGCAACACAAGAGGCACAAGGCTAAGTCTTCGCAGCAAGAAGGAGAAGCTTCCAAATTTGATCCTCCTCAACAAGCCTAGTCACAAGGGGTAACTTATTTTTTTTTGCAGTGGGACCTACAAAATCATAAGTGTGGGGGTAATGTTGGGCCCGAGATATGATCACTTATATGACGGTTATTATACACTTTTGTCGCATATACATATGTGTTTTTCATATTTTGAAGGAGCTTTTTGAAGAATTTAATGTTAAAACGGTATGATCTCCACTAGGTACGTGTGATTCATGTTTAATGTCATTATTGGGTATAATTCATCACGTTTTATGATTAACAAGAGCTAATTCACATTTTTTTTATGTTACAGGGTGAAAACGCACCACATTTCTACTTCTGACACTTGATTCGACACTCCTTCCAGCACTCGTTCCGGTACCTGATCCGACACTCTGTCCAGCACTGCTTATTGCACAAAAATGGAGGGTGACTTGGCGGTTATGATACTGGCGGCCAGTGATGGGCGAATCAGGAACGTGGGTTTTGTTTATGCTTTCCCCCTCTAGCTACTAAGCTCCTGACAACTTAGTTTTGGTTGTTCAGCTAAGCGATTATTGGCTCGCTCTGTTTTAGCAGTTAGGGCATCATTTATTGTAATTTGCCGAATTTAGAAGTGGTTCGACCCTCCTGTGGTCGACCACTTGGTTTGTAAGCTTATAAATACCACTAGGATGGTCAGATAGTTGTTAAGTAGTAGAAGCATCAGTGTGATAGATAAAAATGCAATTTTACTTTGTTTTGCTATTTTACATTACCAAATTATATAAGAACTGTGATTTTGAGTTTTCATGGTGAATTTGAATTGCTGAGTTCGTGGTGGTTTTTTAGAAAGTGACCACGACTTGCTGGGGGGGTCACCAGCAGTCTGGTAACTGTTCTTTAGTTTGTTTATGCATTTTATAGTTTAGTTGTTCTCTTTATTTCCTCTACATGCAGTTTTATTGTGTTAATTAGTTTGTTGTTGTAGTTTAATTACTTTGATTCTTTGTTGCATGTTAGAATGAAGAATTGTGCTAACATGAATTGATCTTATAGATTAGGAACGGATTTGCAAATCCCTATACTAACCCCATGCGCAATTAGATATTAGATTATGCTTTCTTTTATGATTTTACAGTCAAGTTTAAAACAGAGTTTTAATTAGACTAGAATAAAGTTTTTATTTGGGTTCTCTTCGACAAGGATTTGATGGATGGATAGAGTTAATTCCAGTTTTTAATCATAACTTGTTTTTTTCATTTTTATGTAGAATTGGCTTAGCTAGTTGTTGATTAATGTAGTTGTTAGTTTAATTTTTAGTGTCATATTTTAAATTTATGTTCTTAAGCATTTTCTTATTGTATTTTGAACTATGAATTGTTAGAATAGATGTAGCATAGTCTCAATTTATGTAATTTCCTTTCCTAGAATTAAATTGCAATTATATTTCTTAGTTAATGGTTGAATCTAATTTTTCTTACAGAGTATAGAAGTATAATGATGATCTCGTTATGTTGTTGATGGTTTATACATGAATATACAGGGTAATTGACGATTGCTTTTGTCATGGCTAAACTCTCCTTGGATGGTTTAATCCATACCTTTCACTTTGCTATTGAGATCAATATTGAGCTTATATTGCTTGAATTGTCCTTTGTTGTCGAGTGCCATCGAGATATCATCCGACACCGAAGACATTCACACAACTACCAACATTATATTTGAATTGTCATAGGTTAAAAGATAGTTTTCCTATTTTCATGGGTTAAAGAATAGTTTTCTTGCTTTCATAGATTAAAAAAGATAGTTTCTTGCTTTTGTAGATCATAAGAGATAATTTCTTGCTTTCATAGCTTAGGAAATAGTTTTATTGCTGATGTAGGATAGGTAGTATTTTTCTTTGATAGGTTAGAGAACAGTTTGCTTATCATAGATTAAGAATTAGTTGGTAGTTCTTCTTGCTTTCAATTAAATAGATTTCCTTTCATGAATTAGAAATAGTTTTGAATTAAGAATATAGTACACTTGCCTCCTAGGCTAGATAGTTGTTCAATGAGAAGTTTTAATTTGATTACTTGCAGTAGAAGTTATCTCAAAGTAGTTAGTTGTCTATTTTCTTTAATAGGTTAGCTAGTGTTTTGCTTACTTGTCTATTTGCTTTAACAGGTTAGTTAGTTGTCTTTGCTTACTTGTTTGCTTGCTTTAGTAGAATAGTTGTTTTCTTGTTTATTTACTTGCTTTCATAGGGTAGTTGCTCATTGAATGTAGGTTGGCAAGTTAAAGTAGTTTGCTTTTATTATTTGCTTGTTGTTATGCTTAATAGTTGCTTTTGCTTATTATGAACTAGTTTGCTTTACATAGGGTTTTTATTTGTCTTCTTAGAACTATCCATCGATCATTGGCCCAAAAGTACTTAGGTTACATAGTTTCAAGTTGCTTAGTAGGGTTTTCTCATTAGATAGCTTTGCTTGAGTAGATTAGCCTTAGATATCCACTTCTTTATTTAGACTATACTACTACCAGCCCTTCTACCTTTGGCATATATTTTGCTACAACTCTAAGTTTACTTACCCCGGGTTGACAATTTAATTGAGGGGTTTTAGTGTGTTTTTAGTGCATATATAACACCCATCAGTGCACAATATTTTCATCTTGGACATAGGCTTTACCAAAATATATGTTATCTGCTCATCCGTGGAGATATACTGGAGAACCACTTCTCCCCTTTGGACTTTATCATAGAGAATATAATGCTTGATCTCAATGTGCTTCGACCTGTCATGGAACACTATGTTCTCTGAAAGCTTCACATAGCTCTGATCATCACAATATATCATGGTCGAATTCAACACCTGATCAGACAGTCTAGAAACCAACTTACAGAGCCACATTGCTTCTGTACAAGCATCACAAACTGTAATATATTATGATTTTGCAGTGCTGAGTGCAACAAACTTATGTTTCTTGCTAGCCCATAACATCATGGCAAAGCTCAAATCGAAACGTATCCAAGTAGCACTTCTTCTGTCATTTGCACTCCATGCCCAATCTGAATTGATAAATCCATGCAGTTGTATATCATAACTCAAACGTCCCACAAGGCATTATTTAGTTATTTAGTATATCATAACTCATAAACAAACTTTTAATTCTTCTTTTTAAATTATTTAGTTAACCTTAGATTATAATACCTTAACCCTATAATAAATTTAATAATCCACTTTTTACCTATTAACTAAACCCTAGAACATTAAAAAATGATAAAATAAAAAAACCCTAAATTAATAATAAACTATTATAACTTTAAATAAACAAATTAATAAACCCTAGAAATATTAGCAAATAATTAAATTTATTAAATAATTCTACTTTAAAACCTAGCCGACACTGAAAACTTTCTCACACTTCCAGTATTTATACTAGCTCTTCCCTTTTTCTTAACTCAGGCTCATTGTCCTGAAGATGGATCCTGATTTGGATCTGAAACGTCGACAATCTATTGACAACACTGTGGCTTTTCCGATCAAAACAGAAAATCCCAACCACAACAATCTCACTCATCAAACCCATTGTTTTGTTGTCATGGATGGTTATATAAACCATCCCTAAATCGTACTTGATTAAATACAATATGCCACATGATGTGTGTCTCATTACCACTCACTTGCATGGTTGTAGGGTTTGAAGGACTTAGAAAATCATTGCACACACAAAAACTATTCGTATTTTATTATTCAATTAGTATAAATACATTAAGCCTTGGCTTAAGATAGATAGGTTATCTTAGCCAGACAATCCATTTAATTGAGATAATATCTCAACTTCACACATAAATAGGGTGTACATATAACAAACTCGTAACCAAACATCTCACGTAAAGATCACAATAACTAATACATTCTATGATCACGAGAAATATCAAATATTAAACACAAAACAAGTAGGAGTTAATTACTCCAACAGAAAGAACTATACAACTAACATAACTTCAAGTAAACCTACCCACTAAAAATGCAACCTCTAATCAGTAATAAACTATGATGTATACACATGCCCTCTACGCAATCTTATAAACTTTATCCCTCAATAAAGGAGCATTCTCCTAACATGTATTCTACACCCCCTTAAAAGGTAATTACTTCCTTGCCCGTTCATAATATGGATAAAAATTTCATACCATATGTTAGGTGAATTGCACATTATTTAAGGAAGAATCCCAATCCAACCTCCATGTCTTTGTGATATAAGGAAGGATCTCGCTCCACCTTCCATGTATTTGTATTACAAAATAACATGTAACTATTAAACTATTAAAGAGAGATTTTTTATTAAAAAAGAATTAAAAATTATCAAGTATTTACTCTTATTTTAAAACTATTAAAACTATTAAAGAGTAGAATTTTTTTTTAAGAAAAAAATATTTTTTCAAATATTTAATCCTATTTTAAAACAATTTTATAATGTTTTTGTTTATGTAAATATATTGTTTCTACTACTATCCATGTGCTTTTTATCTTTTCTATTGTTTTTATGTTTCTACGAGTCTCCAATCTCTATATAAATGGATACCAAAAGCTTTAGAAATTCATTAAATATTTGAGCTTGTATATAGACGAAATTGATCTTATACTTATTAAATGGGATGAAATTGATAACTGAAGTTTGCAATTGAAAACTCAACTCGTAAAATAAGCTAAAAGAAATTCTAGTTCAATTATTCATAACCATATTTTCTGAGCTTGAGCTCTTAACAATTGGCATATTCTTAGCTTACGTTTCTATAGCTGCATGAAATATGTAAAACTAAATAGTCATGTAAGTGAAAAAGAAGTTAGAAAAGACGCATAATGAAAATACAAAGATTGATATCAAAATATGGAAATTGAGAGAGTATAAGAATCTGTATCACTCGTCCTTGTTGAATGAGAGCATGAGGTACCCTTATCTAGAGACAAATTTAGTCTTCTTTCACCACTCACTAGGGTAACCAAGTTCTACCTTAATCTAGGCTTGACTTCAATTTAATCAACTCTTATTATGTTAAGATATGAATGTTAAAAGCTAACCAGAAACATAAGATGAATAATCTCAAGATTTAATGAGAAAATTAGTCAATAATATCCATCCATAATCTTAAAATCGCAAGTTGAAGCAACTTTAAGCATTTGTCCATATATAAGAATTTTCAGAAACAAAAAAATAATTGACAATATGAAGAACTCAATTGAAAAACATTTATAACCTATGGAGCTTAGAAATTTCCGTGCATAGATGAAAACAATAACTAGGACAAGGGTCATGTATATAGAAACTCTAGGTAATTGACCTCCTTGTGTAAACTCTTAATTACAATGTGATCCAAGTGGATATTGGTGGGCATCCATCTATTCCAACTGGCTCATCTTGACAGTTTTTAGTTCAACACGTTCTTCTGTAATTCTTTGTAATTGTGGATTCTACACTTTCGGGGTTGTCTGAAGCCCTACACAATTTCCAGGTGGAGATTGGTGGCCGCCCACCTAATCCAACTGACTTATTTTGGAAGTTTTCATGTCAATACATCTTTATTTACTTCTAGGGCCGTTTTGGGGCCCTAAACAATGCTTTTTTGGCTTGCCACAATCAAACTATAAACAGAGTCAGATTTTGATGGCATAATGTGTAGTTCTCAAAAATACCTTTCCAACGGGCTATCACGCGCCTAAAAAAAAGGTCGTATACAAAAGTTACGACCCCGGGAAGTTGAGGTACCAACTTACCCATCGTGACCCACAATAACTTTTGGCGTTTCATCTTCTAAGGTTTGGTTTTTGGATGTCTAGGGTTTTGGAATTCATGAGTAATGTTAAAAAGGCCTCTGGAGCCTCATTGTAATGATTCTAGTTAAACAGATGCGTGTAGTAGCCACATCTCTTCTCAGAGATAACTACCACCATTCAAGCAAGTTGATTCACGCCGAGCCCAACAACAACTCATGGGGGACGAGAAGAAAGATGATGGAGTAGGAGATCATTTTAAATGGTTGCTTGAGGAATCCCTTGCGCGAAAAAGGAACGAAATGAAGGATAAATTTGCATAGATACTTCAATGGCTACCCACATGAGACACATCTTCATCAAGCGACCATGCAACCCCCTTCAAGTGTAACACACCCGACCCCTGATTATCTTTCCTAGGGATGGGACATCAAAATTTCTCTCTCCTTAACATCTCAAATCCTCTGTCCGAGGTCTTCATCATCTTCTACTTACCCGTAGTGTTCTAATGACTAGCTTCCCAAAGCACTTCGGCTTCCCCAAAGCTCTTCCCAAAGCTATGGCTTCCCAAATATCTTTGGCTGTTCTTGCCTCACACTACGGCGAATTATTCCTGAGGAAAAATCCTTCGAAACCATAGAAACAAGATCAACGGTTCTTCTTCCTCACTGAGATCTACACCCCAGTCTCTTCCTTCAAAAATTTCAGGCTTCGACACTTCGGGAAATTCCAAACAACCACCATGTGAATCCTCCGTAGTGAAAAATCTCGGAAGTTCACAATCCGACACAACGTGCCCTCAGAGAATCGACAGCTCTGATTCACTTCGGGACTCTGGGCTTCGGCAGTTCCTGAGTCTTCACACATGCAAATCTCTAGAGTGAAATCCTTTTGGAGTATCATATCTCCTGACACGCGTCCTCCACTACTAAAGGTTACAATGAACTCCGACGCTTTGGCATTCGGGAGTTCTCAAATTTCTCAACTCTCGCAACGAGCCTTCCTCTGGAGTGACAGATCTTCTGACACCTTTCCTCTGAGATCAACGACTCGTGTGAACTCTGAGCTCCGAGCCTTCGGGAATTATTGTTCCACTTTTTCTCCGAAGGGGCTATCCTCTAAAGTAACAGATTGGCCACCACACGTCCCCAAACGATGGATGATTGAGATCCTCTCCGTTACTCCGGGCTTCGAGGATTTTTGAAGCACCAAGATTCGAATCCTCTGGAGTGGCTCTCCTCCAGAGTTAACGATTTATTGAGTCCTGACACACATCCCAGTTTATGAACGGTTCAAATCTCTTCTGTCTCCCTGCGACTTCACGGGTCTTCAATGTTTAACACTTGCTTCCTTCCGGTGTGTTAAACCTCTAGAGTACAAGATCTGGTGCCATGTGTTCCCTGGCGTCAACGGCTAGGATGGAATCCCTACAATACTATACCCCAATTCCTCTGGAGTTCGAAGTCCCAGACTCCCAGAGTTCCGGTCACTTCACCAACCACTTTGGCTAGGAGGGCTTGTGTCGGGGGCTGACACGCATAAGGGGACAGGGGTGACACATGTTACATTCCAATGGGTCTATAGGGTATATGATACACACGAATCCAGGTGACACGTGGCGCTTCTACCGTGGGTTCACATCACCCTGGGTGACGTCGCTACGCCACATCACTCCGGACTGACAGCCTTCTAACATTCCTCAGATCTCACGGTCGAGATCCGGACATGTAGACCCATAGATCTTTGGCTCTTGTCACTTCGGGCTTCAACGTTCGATGGTTTTGCAATGTAGACTCCTACTTTCTCCCGAAGTTGGTCAACATCTAGCTGACTACATTGTGAATCCTACGGCTAGGAAGGAACCCAAAGGTTCCCTAGATCTACGGTCCTGGTTACTTCGCGACTTCGATGTTCGAGGGTTTTGGCTTTACTT
>JASDQU010100578.1:86907-101308 GCA_032191745.1 Picea mariana | reverse complement strand
CCATATGCAAAACCTTCCACTAGATGATCGGACGGTTGAGAAGGGGCCCCAACATACTCCCCAGATCAACGACTCACAACCTTTCGCGACTCCGACATTTAGGTATTTTTGATAGTTATGAAGTTTGACATCTCAGGGCTTTGAGATCCCGAAGCTCGAAAGTCATCAAGAGTTTGCTCCTTTCTAACTTAGCGCAGGGTTCCTAGACCCTGGTCATATGGACCCTCTGATGAATCTCGGGCTATAAGATCTACTCTTAGCCGAGGTTTGGTTAAGGCCATGGGCGTGAGCCTAAGGTCTCTTAGGCTACTGGTTTGAAGAAGGTGCCTTGCTAGCTTGCAGAACTTTAAGTTCTGAAACAGGGCGGGGTAATCTCGTGGAATTATCGAGATGGTAGCAGTGCCAAGAGGCCTTCTCTGACTCTGGAACTGTGAGGTAACTCCTTGGGGAAGAAACCTTCGAGGGTTAAACTGGAGCATATGGAAACTCAAGCAGAAGCATAAGTCCTCAAGGAGATGAATACATACACATCACTCGATCAGTCAATACAAAGGCCAATCTTAAATGTATACATACATGCATTCATTCATTATTCAATTTCAAAGCACAAAGCATGATAAAACTTATCAGAACCAGAAGACGTGATGCGACTGTTGAAAGGGGTTCTCGTTTCCACCCAACCATAACCTCAATCACTCCTAACGGCTTTACCAGTGGCCACCCCCGAGCTAGACCACGATGCTTTGAGATTGAATCTTTTCTTCCGGCTCAAAGAAAGTTAGGGACAAAGCTTACTCTCCTTCTCCCGACACAGAAATAGATAGGGACGAAGGTTACTCTCATTCTCCTGACTCAATCATAGATAGGGGTGAAGGTTAATCTCCTTCTCATGAGTCAGTCTCTATTTCCTGCAACCAGAACACACTCTTTTTCACAGTTCTTCCTTGGACCCGAGAGATCAGTCTCTCGTCTCTACACTCTTTGTAGGCCTTCCTATGCCCACCACGCCTTCCTTTCTTGCCTTCCTCAACAAGATTTCATGTGGAATGAATTCCCAGTTCGTGCTCAGGTGTGGAAGCCTTATAGATGGGTGGTCTACCCCATCCCCTCATTAACTCTTGAGGAGGTCTTCCCACCTACCATCCTGATTGTAATTCATTCTTGGGTCAGAGGGGTGTTCTGATCCTGAGCAATTAAATCCAGCAAAGTACTGGTCTGGTGGAGGTTAATGCAACCATTCCCGGTCCCCTTCACCATCTATTTCATAGTATTCATGGTCTCTCTTAGCACACCCCCCTTCCAGGAGTCATGCAACACTTATCCATTCACTAGTAAATAACAAAATTTATATTCACTGAACTTTTATGCAAAGGTCCATCAAATAAAACATTCACACATATTGAGTTTTCATAGTCTCTTGGCCCATATAGTTATATTTACAAACTGGGGGAAACATGGGTATTACAATCCCCTCCCCCTTAAAGGAACATCGTCCTTGATGTTCTATCTGTCAATGTGATCTATATATACAGAAGTAAACAAAAATGGATATACCTGTCTCATGGCATCCTCCACTTCCCTCATAGCCTCATCCGGGCCAAAGTGTTTCCACTGCACCTTGACCTGTGCAATGGTTTGGTTCCTAAGTGAGGTTTCCTTCCTGTCTAGTATGCATTAAGGTTTTGGCAGGAATTATCCCTCTGGCTCCACCTAGATCACAGACCAACCAATTATATGATTAGAATCATGTACATATTTCTTCAATAATGAAACATGGAAAACATTATGTGCCTTTATTGTGGGAGGGAGGGAGGGCTAGCCTATAGGCTACAGGTCCCACTCTATCCAAGATTTCAAAGGGTCCACAATACCAAGGTGCTAGCTTGGCACAAGCTCCCATTATCAGGGAACTCTTCCTAGGCCTAACTTTGAGATAGAAATGGTCTCCTGTATTGAACTCTTAAGAAGTTCTCTTTCTGTCGGCATAACTCTTCTGTCTACCCTAAGAAATTTTCAGATTTTATTTTATTTGAATCACTTGTTGTTCCATTTCTTTCAGCATGTCAGGTCCGATTGTAATTCTATCCACTGTATTACTCCAGCTGATTGGAATTTTGCACTGTCTCCCATAGAGGGATTCAAAAGGGCTCATCTTCAGTGACTCTTGATAATCTTTGTTGTAGGCAAATTCTACCAATGGCAGGTAGTCTTCCCACTTCTTAGGCTGATGCATTACATGCATCCTTAACATGTATTCTAATATCTAGTTTATTGTTTTTGTCTGTCCATCGGTTTGAGGGTGATAGGTTGTGCTAAACAACAATTTAGTCTCCAAACCAGCCATTAAAGACTTCCAGAATCTTGAAGTAAATTTTGTGTCTTTGTAAGATACAATCTCCCTTGGCATGCCATGTAGTCTAAATATCTCCTTCATGAAGATGTTGGCAATATCTATTGCCTTGCACGTTGACTTGACAGGAATGAAGTGAGCAGACTTGCTCAATTTGTCTACCACTACCATGATGGAATCATTCTGCTTCACCGATTTTGGTAATACAGTGATGAAATCCATGGATATGGTTTCCCATTTCCATTATGGAATTGATAGAGGTTGTATAAACTCTGTTGGGTGCCGGTGTTCTACATTAACTTGATGACATTCTAGACACTTAGCTAGATAGCCAGCTATGTCCTTTTTCAACCCAGGCCAACATAATTGTTTCCTAGTGGCCGTGATCATTTTTTAATAACCTGGATGACCAGTATATGGTCTCTTGTGTAGTTCATCCATTATGAAACTCTTCAAGTTGTCACAAATTGGAATATACAATTTGTTTTTGTAGGTCAACAAGCCTTCATCAAGCATCTGATAACCTTCATACTTTATCCCTGTGGGATCTTGCTTTAGGTATGACGTCACGGTCTTGAAAAATGTATCTTTTTCTTGAGCATTCCTGACTCTCTCCTTGACATTCGTTTCACAGGTTCTTACCGCTTCCAGGTGAATCATTTTCATACTTCTTTTAAGGGCATCAACCACCCTATTTTCCTTTCCTTTGATGTGTTTGATTTCAAAATCAAACTCACTAAGGAGAGCCATCTACCTAGCTTGTCTAGCATTGAGTTTTGGTTGATCAAACAGGTGCCTCAACCCATAATGGTTTGTCATAAGTACAAATCTCCTACCCAGGAGGTAATGCCTCCACATTTGTAAAGCATGCACTATGGCAACCAACTCTAGATCATGGGTCACATAATTGATTTCATGCTCATTCAATTTTTTGGATTCGTAGCAAATTACACACCCTTTTTGCATAAGGACTCCTTCAAGTCCTTCCTTACAGACATATGTACACATGAGGAAGTCAATATTAGGGTCTGCAATCTTCAACACGGGTGCATGGGTTAGAAGGTATTTTAGTTTCTAAAATATTTCTTCACATTTTGATGTCCAAGTGAACTTAACCCCCTTTTTATGAAGGGTGGTGATTGGACAACCAATCTTGTAAAATCCTTTTATAAACCTTCTATAGTATCTCGTTAAGCCCATAAAGGATATGATATCATATATGTCCTTTGGGGTAGGCCACTCCACGATAAACTTGATCTTGTCATGGTCTACTGTCACTCCTTCTTTAGATATAACATGGCCTAAGTAATGGACCTGCTTATGGAAAAAGTCACACTTGCTAAACTTAGCATAGAGATGATGCTTTCTTAGTACTTGAAGTACAAGTCTAAGATGTTCTTTATGCTCCTCTTTGTTCTTGGAATATATTAGGATGTCATCAATGAAAACCAATACAAATCTTTCTAGGAATTTGTTGAGTACATTATTCATCAAGCACATAAAAGTGGTGGGAGCATTGGTTAATCCAAATGGTACCACCACAAATTCATAGTGACCATACCTTGTCCTGGAGGTTGTTTTGTGGATGTCTTCATCCTTGATTCGGACTTGATGGTATCCAGACCTTAAGTCAATCTTTGATAAAATGGAAGCACCCCTTAATTGGTTGAACAAGTCATCGATTCTTGGTAAGGGATACTTGTTCTTTATGGTTGTCTTGTTGAGTTGTCTATAGTCTATGCACAATCGGAGTGTGCCATCTTTCTTTTTCACAAACAAGTTTGGTGCTCCCCATGGAGACATGCTAGGTCAGATGTAACCTTTGTCCATCATCTCCTTTAGTTGTATCTTGAGCTCAACTAGATCTAGTGTACTCATCCTATAGGGCATCCTAAACATTGGCACTGCTCATGGTGCAAGTTCTATCGAGAAGTCAATGTCTCTTCTTGGAGGTAGACCCAATACCTCTTCTAGAAACATGCCTCTATATTCTCTTAATATGGGGTGGTCCTCTAGGTTTGGTTTGTCATCCTCAACAGATTCTAACACCTGTATTTCATATAGGGAACATCTCTTTCTGCAATACTTTTTCATTTGAAGGGATGATATCCGTCTTACTAAGACATGCTTTTGAATCCCTTGGAGGGTTATTTTTCTCCCTTCTTCATTTTCACAGTCTAAGGTCTTATGGTAACAATCCAGCTTGGTTTTATAAGTGGCTAACCAGTCCATACCAATCAACATGTCATAAGATCCTAGGGGAAGTATGTTAAGGGTCGCTTGGGTGGGCAATCAATCCATAATGAATTGGCAAGTTGGTATGACCTCTACTACTTTTATTTTGGTGACAGTGGCTAGTTGTACCAACCATGGCTTAACATGTCCAACTGGTTGCAATTTATACTTATCAACAGTCTGAGGGGATACATAACTCAAATTAGAACCAGGGTCAATTAAAATAGAAACTAAATAAATGGAAATCATACCTTCCATATCCACCACCAAATCTTGGTGGCTAGCTTGTTTATTATCCATGACTGCATAAATCTGTGGCATTCTCCTAGCCACATTATTGACTATGGTAGCTTCTTGGATGTTGTAGACTCTCCTACTGTTTTGTTGTCTATGTGGGAAATCCCTCAACAAATAGTCTTCTCCACAACCCCAACATTTCAAGGGTTCTCTCTTTGGGTTATCATTCTTTCCTGGTGTTGATCCAAAAGGTTTATTTCCACTATGGGAGGGGAAATTCTGATGATACACACTTCTGGTAGGAAGGATCATCCTAGAACCCTCCCTGTAGTTCTTAAATATTGAGGATTTAAACCCCTTATTCTTGAATCTTGAACTACTCTTCTTCTTCCAGTCCTCGCAAGGTTCTGTCTGACTCTCGAATTGTTCATAACAATACCTTGCCTTCCGAATAGTCTCTTCTAAGGTCTTTGGCTCGTCAAATTCAATCATGTCCCGGTAGGGATGAGGTAACCCACTAATAAATCGTTGCACTTTTACCTTTTCATATTTTATGTAGGTTACATACCTTATCAACTCAAGGAATTTGTTGATATATATTCTTCTATGGTGAGTTGTCCCAACCTAAGTTCATAGAACTCCTTAGTCTTCCCATCAAAGTATTTCTCTGATAGATACTTCTCATTGAAGTATTTCTCAAACTATTTCCATGATGAGTCCTTCTCATGGATTCCTTTCACATTCCTTGGGTCTTCCCACCAAATGGAAGCCTTTCTATTCAAGTTGAAGATGGTTATTCGAGCCTTCAAGTTTTCAGAGTAGTCATGAACTCTGAAGTACTTCTTTAAACTCAGAAGCCAAGCTTCCACCTCTTCCCCTTTCTTAATCTCTCCATCGAAAGAGGGTGGTTTGGACTTCTTGAACTCTTCAGGATCATGACTATTGGAATGCTTTCGCCTCTTTCCTTTCCTTTGAGAATGTGATTTAGTCTTACTACTAGAAGACCCCTCGGGGTTGCCAACTTCCTCTCCAGAGGACTCTCCTGATGAGTGTCCCCTACCTCCAAGTTGGGCCTTCCTCTAGGTACTCCTATGAGTGTGACCACTTATGGGGAAACACTTTCGTATCTCAGGTGGGATTTGACTTCTCTTCGTATGTCGTTAGTCCACATGACTGGTTGCAGGTCCGTGATGTAGCTGCCTCTGTATATCGGATAAGCTCTGCAGTAAGACTACATTAATTTTCGTTTGTTTTTCTTGCTCCTTTGTTTTTTGTTTGTTTTTCTGCAGCAAGACTACATTAATTTTTGTTTGTTTTTCTTGACCCACATGACTGGTTGCAGGTCCATGATGCAACTGCCTCTATATATCGGATAAGCTCTGCAGCAAGACTACATTAATTTCGTTTGTTTTTCTTGCTCCTTTATTATTTTGTCGTTGTCAGCCTTGCAACTCTGTAATTTGGCCATGAGTCTCCTTACAGTTTCATCTAGATCCGAAGGGGTCTCCACCACCCTCCTGTCATTATATTCTTCATCTCTATTGTGGGAGCCATCCCCCACTTCATGGCGCATCACCATCCTTTATGCTTGTAGTTTCCCGTGATTTATCGAATGCTTGAGTGCTGACAAAACACTTGTTGTTAGCTAACAGTCTATTAGTTCATGAACAACACATAGTTCATATTTCTTAAATACACACAAACAATAGAAAGTTTTCATTCTTTTCTTCAGTAAAATTTTAACCAGACTCTTTAGGAAAGAGGTAAGACAGGGTGTCACCCTTAAAATAATTTAAAATATAATTTTTACGCAACTTTTCCATGAGCCCAAGAAGGCCAAGTGTTGTAACCATGCTTTGATACCAATTTGTAACACACCCAACCACTGAGTATCTTTACTAGGGATGGGGCATCAAAATTTCGCTCTCCTTAACATCTCAAATCCTCTGTCCGAGGTCTTCATCCTCTTCTACTTACCCGTAGCATTCTAATGATTGGCTTCCCAAAACTCTTCGACTTCCCCAAAGATATTCCCAAAGCTATATCTTCCCAAATCTCTTCGGGCATTCTTGCCTCACGCTGCGTCTAATTCTTTTGGAGGCACAATCCTCTGGAACCACAGAAACAAGATCAACGGTCCTTGTTCCTCATTGAGATCTACAGCCCAGTCTCTTCCTTCGGAAATTTCGGGCTTTGACACTTCGGGAAATTCTGAACAACCACCACGCAAATCCTCTAGAGTGACAAATATCCGAAGTTCACAATCCGACGCCACGTGCCCTCAGAGAATCAATGGCTCCAATTCACTTTGAGACTCCAGGCTTCGACAGTTCTTGAGTATTCACACATGCAAATCTTTGGAGTTAAATCCTTCCGGAGTATCAGATCTCCTAACACACGTCCTCCACTACTAATGGTTACAATGAACTCCTTGCGCTTCGGCCTTCGAGACTTCTCAATTCTCGCAATGAGCCTTCCTCCGGAGTGACGGATCTTCTGACACCTGTCCTCTGAGATCGACGGCTTGGGTGAACTCTGGGCTCCGGGCCTTCTGGAATTCTTGTTCCAGTTTTTCTCCGAAGGGGCTATCCTCCAAAGTAACAGATCGCTCACCACGCGTCCCCAAATGATGGACGATTGAGATCCTCTCTATTACTCTAATCTTTGAGGATTTTTTAAGCACCAAGCTTCAAATCCCCCGGAGTTTACGATATACTGACACACATCCCGATTTATGAACGGTTTAGATCTCCTCTGACTCCCTGCAACTTCATGGGTCTTCAACCTTTCACGCCTACTTCCTTCTGGTGTGTTAAACCTCCAGAGTACAGAATCTGGTGCCATGTGTTCCCCGATGTTAATGGCTAAGATGGAATCCCTACAATACTATACCCTAATTTCTCCGGATTCTGAAGTCCCAGACTCTCGGAGTTCTAGTCACTTCACCAACCACTTTGGCTAGGAGGACTCGTGTCGAGCATTGACACGTGTGAGGGGCCAGGGGTGACACATGGCACATTCTAATGGGTCTATAGGGTATATGATACACACGAATCCAAGTGACATGTGGTGCGTCTACCGTGGGTCCACGTCACCCTGGGTGACATCACTATGCCACATCACTCCAGACTGACAACCTTCTAACATCCCTCAGATTTCACAGTTGAGATCCGGACACATAGACCCATAGATATTCGACTCTTGTCACTTCAGGCTTCGGTGTTTGGGAGTTTTGCGATGAAAACTCCTCCTTTATCCTGAAGTTGGACAATGTTGGGGTGACTACATCGTGAATCCGACGGCTAGGAAGGAACCCAAAGGTTCCCTAGATCTACGGTCCTGGTTACTTCGCGACTTCGACATTCGGGGGTTTTGGCTTTACTGCCACTCCGTTCTCTCGAAGCAATATTTCATCGAAGCACTGTGTGCAGGTCCCTCCTCCTAAATGATCGGACAGTAGGCAGGGCTCCTAACGATTCTCCTGACTTAGTCATATATAGGGGCAAAGGTTACTCTCCTTCTCCTAAGTTAATCTATATTTCTTGCGACCAGAACACACTCTTTTTCACAGTTCTTCCTCGAACCCGAGAGCTCAATCTCTCATCTCTACACTCTTCACATGCCTTCCTTTTCCCACCACGCCTTCCTTTCTTTTCTTCCTCAACAAGATTGCGTGTGGTCCGAATTATCAGCCCGTGGTCAGGTTTATAAGCCTTACAGATGGGCAGTCTACCCCATCCCCTCATTAATTCTTGAGGAGGTCTTCCCACCTACCATCCTGATTGTAATTAATTCCTGGGTCAGAGGGTTGTTCTGATCCTGAGCAATTAAATACAACAAGGTACTGGTCTGGTGGAGGTTAACGCAACCATTCATGGTCCCCTTCACCATATCTTTCATAGCATTCGTGGTCTCTCTTAGCACACCCCCCTTCCAGCAGTCATGCAACACTTATCCATTCACTAGTAAATAACATAATTTACATTCATTGACCTTTTATGAAAAGGTCCATCAAATCAAACATTCACACATACTGAGTTTGCCATAGTCTCTTGGCCCATATAGCTATATTTAAAAACTGGGGGAAACAGGGGTGTTACATCAAGATACAAGTAAATTTTGATATTCCATTATTTGAAGGAATGATGGATGCAAATGTTGTAGATAAATGGTTGAATCTGCTCGAAGGGTATTTTTCAGTCCACAATTTTTCCGATGGGGAAAATATTACTTTTTCACTCCTTAAGGTCGTCCCCCATGTTAAGGACTGGTGGGATACTTACTCTAATCAAAGGTCCATAGAGGAATTTTCAATATTTGTGGTCGCCCCTACGTGGGATTCCTTCAAGGATGCCATTAAAGAACAATACTACCCTGTTGGAACCTACGAGGACCAGTACACAAGATGGACCATGCTGCGTCAGGAAAGGGACCAGACAGTACCATATTTCACCAATATTTTCCATACCCTGCGCACCAAATTGGGTATCAAAGACTCTGAACAACATATGGTGCTCAAATATCGCGACTGTATACATATATCATTAAAATAAAAAATGGATTTTCTAGACATCGCATCATTAGGCTCGACTTATAGATATGGTGTCAAGATCAAGCAGAAATTTAAGTAGATGAGGCAAGAGTTTGGATCTACAAACTCCTCACAACCAAAGCAGGGAAAAGGCAGCCCCAACCCACAACACAAGGGACAAATCAAAGATGGCCACTCTCAAGACAACCAATCCAAGCCGCAACCCAAGAAGGGTAATGATCCAGGGAATCAAATTTTGCTCAAAATTCAAAGTGCTCGGAATCGCTTCAAATTGAATGGGAGCATAGGCCTCGTCGTCACGAACCAACCGCAACTTGTTTGGGTTCAAACGAACGTCGGATGAGAGAGATATCGTGTTCTATTCAAATCGACAAACAGGCAAAAAAAATGTGTTGACTGTACAGTCCGTACGGATGCTGACGTGGAAAGACCATACGACACGTGGCAGAGCCGTACGACACGTGGCAGGGCCATATGACACATGGCAGGTGTTGGTTGGCAGGATTGTGGACAAGTTGGAGTATGACATGTGTCAATGGTGGCGAATGAAATGCTGACACGTGGTCCACTCAGTGGCCGCCACGTGTCACCCTGGCGTTGGTTTAAAATTTATGTTGTTGGTCGGATTCGACCCCACGACCTCTGAGCAGGGGTAATTCTTTGGGAAGGGCCACCCAATCGGTGCTCCACCATATGTTTCTTATTATATATATGGCAAAGAATTTATTTGAATTTAAATAAGTTTTGAAATGGGCATGGTCCGGGCCGGGGCTTAGCCCCGGCCCCCGGTCATATACGATGCAATGTAACCATCGGCGCGGTGTGCCCTCCAACCATTTACCATATGTTTAAACATAGCCCCTTTTCGTTTGGGACCCCGGTCTTATGTGTATATAATATAACCATGGCACGCGCCTTTTTGACCGTTTAAACCTTTGGCCCTTTGTATATATGTGTGTGGTCATATGGTGCTTCACATGCCCATGGTCCTAGGCGGTTAGGGGCTAGGTGCGTAACCATCCTACAGTTCGCACCATTGTGCGGTTGCACCCGATGCTGGGTTTTAACACATATATGTGTGTGGGGGCTAGGTTGAGAAGGAAGAGGTGCATTTTGGCGATCCAGAAACAACAAGTTTGAAGGGGGACTTCTAGGAATCCTATCTTCTTCAATTTTTGGCCAAACGAGGTGCCGAAAAAGCCCAGCTAGGGGTTTTTTCACATTTTGAAGCCATTGGAGCCATCTATTTGGCATTTTGAGCATTGTAAAGCACATATTTTAGCACTTTGATAAAATAATACAAAAGATCCATTGGAAGTTGGACCAGGAGATGTAGCCCAAGAGAGGGGTGAACTCCTTTATCATTTGTTGTGTTATGTGTTTTCTGTTCACTGTTATTTGTTGTTGTTTATATGCATCTTAAATGAGTAATTTCTATAAAATTTGTGTTTGCAAAATTGATCCAATTGCATAAGAACACTTGAATTAAAACTTGCAAATATTTTCAAGAATACAAGTCTTCATCATTTTTAGATCAGGTAATGAGAAGTCAAAGAAGGACATGGGAAATTAGTGTGAATATCATAAAATCCCTTGGCACAAAACCGAAGAATGTCCCTCCAAGCACTCACTACTAGTCGAGCTGAAAGATTTCGAGTCAGAGGCAGATTATGACTCTGAATCAAATCCAGAAGGAGGGAAGCAGATTATTGATGTCAAACCCAGTGCCACTGTCACTACCACCAAAGTCTAGCCAAGAGAACCAAAAGAACCAGAGGAAGGGGAATGCCTCTTTCACTCACATATGTGGATAAAGGGGGCTCTACTTCATTTCATTGTCGATAGCGACAATCAAAAGAACTTGATCTCAACAAAGGTTGTCAGGCAGCTGGACCTGCCGATGACACCACACCCGCAACCCTACACCATCGGCTAGCTTTGCTAAGGAAGAGATCTTTGCGTCAGCCAACAATGTCGTTTTCCCTATGACATCAAGCCCTTCAATGACTAAGTATTGTGTGATATTTATCCCCTTGAAGTTTGTGATGTTCTTTTAGGACAACCATATTTGTGGAAGCGACATGCTATGTATGAGTCTAGACCCCACAATGTTATTATTACTTTGGGAAGAAAATTGTACAAGATACCAGAGGTAGCGACGCCTACCACTATTTCTTTAATATTTGTTAAGTAATGTAGTAAGGTCATTTCAGAGACTGGAAAGTTCATCTTCTTTGTGATTCATGCTCACAGTAAGTAGAATGTTGTTGCCACATCTGTGACTTATATAAAGAGCCTCTCTTTGCAGCAAAAGCAAGTGGATGGGATCATGGAAGGGTACAGATACATCTTCTACTCACCCACTAGGGTACCAACACATTGTCAGGTCAAGTATCCAATTTATCTAACCCCTGGTGCACCTCTTCCTAATGGACCCGTCTGTTGTCGCTCGCTGATGGAAAATGACAAAATCAAGTGTCAGATCTAAGAGTTGCTTCAAAAGGGGCATATCAGACCCAAATCCTCCCCTTGCAGAAGCTCGATTGTACTCTTGCACAAGAAAGATGGGACCTAGCGGCTCTACATTGATTACAGAGCATTAAATGAAATCACATTTAGGAATCGGTACTCAATTATCTGAATTGATGACCTTCTTGAACAACTCAAGGGGAAAAATTTATTCAACAAGATTGACCTAAAGTCTGGCTACCACCAGGTTCCCATTGAATTGACTGATGTATGGAAGAAACCTTTCAAATCTAAAGAAGGTCTCTTCGAATGGTTGGTCATGCCCTTTGGCTTAACAAATGCACCAACAAATTTCATAAGGTTGATGGATGATGTATTGAGACCCTTCACCAACTCTTTTGTGGTGGTATATCTCGATGACATCCTCATCTTCAACAGAACTTGGGAGGAGCACATACAACATATTCAACAATTTTTGAGCACTCTACGGCAGCACACGATATATGCCAACTTGGAAAAATGCTCCTTTGGCATGAACAAAGTCCAATACTTGGGCTACATTATTGATGAACATGGGGTACATGTCGATCCAACTAAGATCCAATTCATGCATGATTGGCTAGCCCCAACCACACTAACCAAGCTTCATAGCTTCTTGGGACTTGCCAACTTCTACTAATGGTTCGACTTGGTATTCTCCCATATTGCATGGGACCTCAACCAAGTGACCAAGGGTGGTGGAAGGGAAAATTTTGCATGGGGGACGACACAACATAAATCATTTTATGATCTTAAGCATCACTTGTGTTCATCTCTATTACTCTCTTTATCTGATCTGCAACAACCATTTGAGATTGATACTGATGCATTTGACTATGTTGCAGGTGTAGTTCTCACTCAACATAGTCATCCAGTAGCATACCATAGTGAGACGCTCTCAGATACCGTCCGTAAATACCCCACCTATGAAAAGGATATGTATTCCATTGTAGAAGCATGCCATCAATGGAAACATTACATTCTGGGAAAGGAAACAATCATCCACATCGATCACAAGCCTCTGCAGTTCATACACACACAGGGGAAGTTGCAGAATGACTGCCATCAAAAGTTGTCCACATACCTGCAACAGTTCCATCTCAACATCAAGTATAATATAGGGAGAACAAATTGTGTCGTTGACTGCCTCAGTTGACCTCTCGTGGCCACACTCACCACCATGTTCCATTCATGTGGGCATGATGCATCTGAGTGGTTCCAACTTTATCAACGAGATCCTGACTTCGCCACCACCTATCATCTCTTGGGTACATGCACGAATGTCACCGATTTTCACATTCAGGATGGACTGTTATGCCATTTGGGCCACCTTTGTATTCATGTAAGAGAGCATGCAAAGATGATTTGGTAGGCTCACTACAGTCGGATGACAGGACATTTTGGCGTGGAGAAAACTGTGGTCGTTCTACAGAAACATTTTTATTGTCCAAAACTTTGATAGTACATCAACAATTATATCAGATCTTGCACTGTCTGTGCCATTTCCAATCCAACCATCAAGAAGCAAGGCTTGTACACCCCTCTTCCTACTCCCGAGAGTCCTTGTGAATCCATCTTGATGGATTACATGTATGGCCTTCCATCCACCAAGTAAGGCAATGATTGTGTATTTGTGGTGGTTGATCGGTTTTCAAAGATGGCCATTCTCACAGCCTGCAAGAAGAGCATCACAACGACGATAATGCCAAGCTATTCTTCGAACGAGTGTGGGTCCATTTTGGGATACCACAGACCATCATCTCTGATTTGGACAACATGTTCCTCAACACATTTTGGTCGAGCCTCTGGTCACTGTTGGACACTAATCTCACTAAATCCACTACCTTCCACCCTCAAATCGATGGTCAAACAGAGGTAATCAATTGGATGATTGTGCACATCATGTGCATGTATAACTCTAAGCATCCACGTACATGGAATGGGAGTCTTCCCTACATTCAACACAACTACAACAAGGCTCTCCATAGCTCAACTGGCCATAGAAAATTTCAAGTGGGGCTGAGATTCCAACCCTTGGTTCCCATTGATGTTGCACTACCTCTTGAAACCACACAGACATAATATTCCCATGTCCAATCTGAGGCCAACAAAGCCACCAGATCCCTTGAGTGGATTCAACACATTCGCTAACAGGTCCATGAGATTTTTCATAAATCCAATGTTAAGTACAAGCAGCGCCATGATCAACACCAGGTACCACACAAGTTTCAGGTGGGAGACAAGGTCTAGTTACATTTGCAGAAATAACGCCTTACAGGGCCCCATCAAAAGCTTCATCCACTTCGCTATGGGCTTTACACTATCACTATGCAGTGTCTTCTCATAATGCCCACCTTCATTGTTGTACTTGCCATCAATGACAAGCATTTGTTGTCTGTTAAATATTTGCCAACAATCTCCCCCTTTGGCATTGATGGCAACACAAGCATCCACATGCATTCAGACTCTCCTCCCGGACTCTTTTCTCCCCATTTTACATCAATGTCAAAGAAGAAACA
>JASDQU010100578.1:53627-65680 GCA_032191745.1 Picea mariana | reverse complement strand
ATTCTTCGAGATTATGACTCTTGGAATGCTTTCGCTTCTTCTATTTTCTTCGGGAATAAGAACTATTTCTGCTGCTAGAAGATCCCTCCGAGTTGCCAGCTTCCTTTCCAAAGGAATCATTCGACGCTTGTCCCTTATCTCTGGGGTGGACCTTCCTCGAGGTGCTCTTCCCAGTGTGGCCACTTAAAAGACCACGTTTTTGTATCTCAGGTGGACTTCGACTTTTCTTTGTCTGTCGTCGGTCCGCGGGACTGGTGTCAGATTCATGCTGCAATTGTCTTTGTATGTCAGATAAACTTTGCAGTAAGACTGCATTAATTTCCATTTGCTTCTCTTACTCTTTTATCATACTCTCGTTGTCGGCCTTGCAGCTCTGTAGTTCGACCATGAGGCTCCTCACAGTCTCATCTAGATATGGAGGGGTCCCTACCGCCCTCCTTTCGTTAGAATCTTCGTCTCTATTGTGGGATCCATCTCCCACTTCGTGGTGAGTCACCATTCTATGCGTCTGCAGTTTCCCGCAGTTGATCGTCCGCTTGTGTGCAAAAGAAAAACGCTTGTTGTTAGTCAATATTTTATTCATTCATAACCAACACATAGTTCATATTTTTCACATGCATACACACAATAGGAGTTTTCATTCTTAACTTCGACTTGTGATTAAGGGGGTTAAGATAGAGGGTTACTCCTTTTAAGAGTACTTCGAATGGAGTCTTTGCGCAACCCGTTCATGAGCCCAAGCAGGCCAAGTGTTGTAACCATGCTCTGATACCAATTTGTCACACACCCACTACGACATAATATATTTTTCGCCTTTTTCTTTCTCCTTCTTTATCGAGGGACAAAGTCCCCGAATTCCTACGAGGTCCTAGCGAAGGCTAGGTCTTCCGATTGGGACCTTCACTAAACCAATCCACTGGTTCTTTCATTGAAAATCCGTCGTGTACAACTCAAGCACCAAGCGCAAGCGTCACCTCCATGTGATCATTGGTTATGACCCCGGGCTAAGCCAAGAGGCGCCTTTCGCATTTCGCGACTCAGTGATGCCCGAGAGTCGAGTCTTTCGAGTCTTCAAACCCCGAAACCTGAAATCGTACCTTCACTGAGATCAATGACTGTGAATCTCTACCCTGATCCGACGGTCTTGGCCGTATCGGGCCTTCAGAAACCTGGAGTTTGAAATGCAAGAGAGTCGAGTTCTTCGACTCTTCAAACCTCGAAACCCAAAATCCTATTCACACTAAGCCGACTCAGAGTTTCACATACTGGGATTTCGCAACTTGCGAAGACGAGGGATCATACCCTTGGGTTTCCCGAGGGCCAAAATGCCGAAATCATTCCACACTATACTGCTTCGGAATTTCACATACCAGGATTTCGCGTACCGGGATTTCGCAACTTGCGAAGATGAGGGGTTTATACCCTTGGGTTTCCCGGGGGCCGAAAAGTCGAAATCAATTCACACTACACCGCTTCAGAATTTCACATACCGGGATTTCGCGTACCGGGATTTCACAAATTGTGAAGATGAGGGGTTTATACCCTTGGGTTTCTCGGGTGCCGAAACGCCGAAATCAATTCACACTACACCGCTTCGGTATTTCACATACCGAGATTTCGCGTACTAGGATTTCACAACTTACGAAGACGAGGGGTTTATACCCTTGGGTTTCCTGGGTGCTGAAACAACGAAATCAATTCACACTACACCGCTTCAGGATTTCACATACCGAGATTTCGTGTATTGAGATTTCGCAACTTGCGAAGATGAGGGGTTCATACCCTTGGGTTTCCCGGGTGCCGAAACGCCAAAATGCCATTTACTTCGCGACAGGGGCAAGGTAAAATCGCGGATTTACTACAATGGTAGTCTTTTCAAGGGGCTCACTCCGACTCTGGAATGCGAGGGAACTTTCTCGAAAAAGGGTGCCTTCAGGAGGATAAACCAGGGCATAGCACAAGTCAAGTTAGATGGGTCAATCCTCATGGGAAACAGACTTGTATCCTAAACTTATACATTCTATACATTAACCAATTTATAGTTATATCAGTATAAACATGCATCCATTATTTCCAATCAAAGCACAAGGCAAACACCTCAATACAGAAACTATTTACGAGCGTATAAAAATGAGCATGCGATCATGGAATTCAATTCCAAATGCAAGACATAACACTTATCAGAAATTTTGGACATGATGCGAATGCTGAGAGGGGTGCTCGTTTCCACCCAACCGTAGGCTCAGTGATTCCAACTGGATTTACCACTAGCCACCCCCAAGCTAGACCACGATACTTTGAGACTCATTCTCCTGCTTCCAGCTCAACGGAAGTTAAGGACGAAGGTTACTCCCCTTGTCCTCTGTTCATGACTCTTTGTATTTTCAGAGTTCCTCTGGTTCTCCTTTCGCGATTCCTGTCGCGCACGCTCTTCCTTCCTGCCCCCCCTTCCACACTTCTTTCCTTGCCCTTTTCCTGCGAGGTTGCGTGTGGCGCAAATTTCCCCGTCCGTGGTCAGGTTTGAGAGCTTCTATGGATGGGCGGTTCACCCCCATCCCCTCATTTACTCTTGAGGAGCCTCCCCACCTACCATCTTGGCGGGTAATTCATTCTGGGGTCAGAGAGTGAGTTTTGGTTTCCGAGCATGTACAAACCAGTACAGTTTCGGTTCGGTGGCAGCCATTCCCGACCCCTTCCACCACCTCTCATCAACCATCGTGGTCTCTTTCAACACATCCCCCTCCCAGCATCCATGCAACACATATTCATAACATAATTTACATTCATCGACCTTTCATAAAAAGGTCCATCAAATCAAACATTCACGTCTTTGAGTTTGCCATAGTTCTTGGCCAATATAGTTATTTTTACAGACTGGGGGAAACAGGGTGTTACACACCACAACTGATATTCTTCACCCAAGTCCTCCCCAATTTTAGCTTCATATCCAATCTTGGTTATCAACACCCTTGTGGTTTTGTTTCAAAACCATCTTAACTCATCATCTTGATCATTAAGGAAAATAGAACTATGTTTTCAAATATTTGTGTACCCTTTTCATTATGTTTCAAGGTCTTCATGGAGATCCAATTCCTCTGTTGTTTTCCAGTTTTGGATCCCAACTTATTGTACCACAAAACCCGATGCATTCTTAAAACTTTGAATTCCCTTATAGTGAAGTGTTGTTAGAAGGGGTTTTAACAACTTATGTTTCCCGTTGCATCCAATCCATGGATCCATTCCTATCTTCATTTTGTTGCCTTGCCTGATATTCCATGGTGCATAATTACCCAAGATATTGAAATATTTCACCAAACCTTTCCATGCATTTGAGACCCCTTTGAAAGACTTTCTTTCTTATTGAATTCAATCCTCTAGATCTCTTCGGACTTAGCTATCTTAGTCCATTTTACAAGTGGAATGCCTTCCACTTCTCTTTTTTCTTTCTGAAGAAAACTATAACACTTTTCCCTGATCCTATCCAAAATCCCTTTTGGGACATGAGCTATTGATAACCAATATATCAATATGCTTTCTGATACTACCTTTACCATAACTAACCTTCCTCCATGGGATAATCACCTATAGCACCAACAAGATATTATGTCTTCAATTTTTTTTAGTAACTAGAGCCAATCTTCTAATTTTGATCCATTAGGTTTTAGATGAAAGTTTGAGTATTTCACCACTATGTCAAAAGGAACCAAATTTCTAGGGAATACTTGTACTAAACACCTTTCCAATCTTTTACTCAAGCCACTAGCTACAATGGCAGCATGATTTTTTCATGTTAATATCCATCCTCATTGATTTGCAAAAATGATAGAGAGTGGTTTTGATGCATTGAACCTCCCTTAGATTACCTCTCCCAAATATCAAATTATCATCCACAAACAATATCTGAGTTACATCAATAGTCCATGCAATATTAATACCTATTATAGTCCCATCTCTTTTATCTTCAACCAACAGTCTATTCATAATTTTAACTACATTTAAGAATAAGAACGAGGACAAAGGGCATCCTTTCCTGATGCCTCTTGAAGCCCTAAAAAAACTTGATGGTGACCCATTAATGAGAACTGCAAAATTTGTCGATTCTAAATAGCACATGATCCAATTAACCATATAGAGGTTCAAACATGTTTGAAGAAGGACTAATCGAAGAAACATCCAAGTTACTTTATTGTAAGCCTTCGAAGGAACAATTTTCATAGTCACCTCTAACTGATTTCCAGATTTGATTGAATGAAGCACCTCTTCAACAATCCATGTTGGATCATGAATCTGCTTATTAAATAAAAAACCAAATTGTTCCTTTGAGATAACCTAAGACAAATATTATTTCAACCTGTTAGCAATAATCTTTGAAACAATTTTATATACCAAGTTGCAAAGAGATATTGGTTGAAAATCCCCTAAAGAGGTTGGATGATTTTTTTTTTTTGGAATTAGAGCGATGAAAGTAGAATTTAGAGCCCCCCTAAATTTTTCTGGATCTTCTTGATTCCTTGATCACCTGGATGAGATCCTCCTCCATTAGTTCATAAAAACCCAAACAAAATTATATAGTCTAGTCATTGGGACTTGGGATTTTTTCCTTATTAAAAGAAGATAAAATATATTTTAGTTCATCTTTGGTGACTTCTTCTTCCATATATGTGTTCATTTCCTCATCAAAGAACCTTGGAAAATCTTGACTATATCTAGAAGATTTCTACAACAATTGTAGAGTTGGATTCTTTAAACATAGCCTGATAGTGATGCTTTCTTGTAGCTTCTAGATCAATGAAAGATGAAACCTTCAGACCATTAATTCCATCCAATTCCCAAATCGTATGATAGTTTTTTTTTTTATATATGCAACATATTTATGAAAAATATTTGTATTTCCATCTCCCTCTGTAAGCCATATAGATTTTTTTTTGAGCCTCTATTCAACCTACTCCTGAGCTAAGAGTTCCTTCTTTTTTCCTTTAAGTTATTTTAATTTCATAAGTTCTTCATTGGTTAAAACCCCCTTTTCCTTCTTTTCAAATAATACCAACAAATCTTCTTCCACTCCTTTCAATTCTTTTTATGATTCTTTTGCCTTTTCTCTAGCCTAGGCAATCACCAATTTCTTTGTTTGGATCAAATTATTTGAGAACTAATACATTGCCAAAGATATTGAAGAGGCATCATGTTTTTTCAAATTTTTCTTGACGAGGTATCTAAACCCATCATCAGACAACCAAAAATGGTTAAATTTAAATGAAGCCGGTGGTTTTGATATGTATCCTCCATCTGAAATAGAATTGGTTGATGATCTAATACACATCCAACCCAAACCCATGACTTATACCTACTAGATTCCTCCAATATCATTTATGCTACCAAAATCTGATCCAACCTCTTTGAAATCCCAACACTGCCTCTTCTACCATTTCTCTATGTTGGGTTGACATTGGCTAGATCAACATCCACCATATTTAATCTTCAAAAAGACAAACAAATAAATTGACTAGGGGATCAGGCATGACCAAATCGCCCCAACATTCCCTTGAATTCAGGTTCATATTAAGATCTCCACCTACTATCACATTTTCCCTTGCGACCACATGTTGATCCTTCAGAGAATCCCAAAGGATCTTTCTGTCATTGTAAGGTGCATAAATATTTACCACTCTCAACTCTTTCCCTAAGCCTTTTTCCTTTCCATATAAGACGATACATGTAGGCATGCACAATGTATTAGAGAATTCAAAACTATTGTTCCAACTAGTCACAAGTTTTCCAGACATTCCTTGTGCATCAACATAGCATAATTGCCAGTCTTTCAAGAAAGGAGATAGAATTTCAACAACCAAAGACCCTAGACACATCGTCTCTTGGATAATAATAGTGTCGGGCTTGTAAATTGTCACAACCATTTAAGGGATAATATTTTGAGGGTGCCCCTGAACCCTCTCATATTAAAAGAGAGCACAATAATGGCGGAACCAATCTCTGGGGTTTTTCAGCTCTAAGCACCCCTTTTATAGTATGTTGTTTTCCTTCGTTTACCTCTTTTGAAGCTTGAGATTTTTCTTTTGACATATGAGACTTTCGTCCAACTATATCGAGCTTAGAAAGGAATAATGCTAAACAACCTTTAACCTCCCCTGCCCCCCCTCTTCAGTAGAAAATAACTTTCTAGGATGCAATTTGTAAGGTGGAGAGACCAAAGGTTGCTCAATTGGGATCACATCAGAGCCTTGAGTTCTCACTATAGAAAGTGCACCCTCCCTCATCTTCCAGGAAATACGTTGACCTTCTGGACTAATAGAATTCTAACCAATGGGCTCCAAAATAGATTCGACATAGACATGTGTAGAATCAATGGGCTCCAAAATAGATTCGACATAGACATGTGTAGAATCCAAAGCCTTTCCTAGGCACTGACCTACGGATGGAGAGGCCTCCCCGTTGACATCAAGAATAACATTTGTGAGAGAATGATTATGAGTCATACCTTTTCCATTGTTGCTTAGATGCTTATCCATAGAGTGAGCCTCCTTAGACTCCAAGTGAGGCCCCATGATCCCATGGCACTTAGAAACTCAATTAGTATTACTTTTTATTATATATTGTAGTTTTTTTCAATCATTTTTTTTTTTTAATTTTTCTACATTTTATGGATGATATTTTTCTTACATAAAACTCAAAATCTAAAATTAACCTACTAATTTTTTTAAAACTTGTTTTATTATTAATTTAATTACAATTATATTTATTATATAAATATTAATATCATAGAGCCTTTTAATCCAAATAAGAAAGGTTTCTAAATCTCTCCTAACATTGACAATGTGTTTACCAAGATTACACCATGGTACTATCCCATATTCTCGTGATGAATTCAATCTAACACGCAAATAAGGGAAGAACATTGACCATTATGATTTTCATGTGAATTCCAAGGGCATGAATATAATATCCCAAAAGAACCTAATTTCTCATTCTAAACTTTATATAAAACTTTATAGGGAAACAATCCTTGAAATAGTGAAGTATTGGCAATAAAAAAAAACACAATTTACATGACCATTAGAGCTATCTCATTGAATCACCAAAATCATATAGCAATAGAGCTATGTCAATGAGTCACCAAAATCATAGAACAATAGTAGTAGAGAAATGCAAGTGATTCTAATGCATCTAGGGATATTTGGTGTAGATTTGTATGTAGGGTAGAAAGTGTCAATCCTTATTTTTGTTAAAGTATACATGTTTAGAGCTCCCAGGGTGTAGAATAGTCAGTGATCGAGTGTATTGTTAAGGCACTATGTTATGTGAAGTCACTGGTTCGAAACACTCGACTTACCTTGTGCGTTGCATGAGGGGTTGTGTTGGCATGCATGGAGGTTATATTGGTAGCAGTTGGATAACACGACCCCATGTCATGTGATTACGTGCCCAACTAGTTGTTGATTCCGCCAGTAAAAAAAAAAAGTACACATGTTTACAAAATGTTTAAAAATAAATCAATAGAATAATAGTAGTAGAGATATGCAAGTGATTCAAATGTATTGAAGGATATTTGATGTATAGTTGTATGTTGCAAAGTGTTATTCTTTTTGTTAACTTTCTTTAATGAAGGTAAGTTTTTGTCCCTAACTCTTCTATGAGGTTAAGTGGTCGTGTCTCCCACAAGGTCTAATAGCCAATGTATGTCAAGGGTTTTTATCATCATTAATGAGAAGAGTTAAGGGGAAGTGTCCCAACTAAGTTTGGGACACCACCTCAAGACCTCACTATCATTCGTTGTAGACAACATTATGAATGGAAAGTTCGACATCTTGTGTATACCAAACTTTAGTATCCATGAACACAGTCTGGCATCCATCTACACATTTTAATTTTGTAAGTTTATCAATACAATCACATTTATTAAGCTAATATAGTAACTTAGTATATGTGATTATAAATATGGTTTTCTCTTATTGCATACAATGAAACGACTATATTTACGAGTCCATTGATGAAGAACTAAAGTATGCCTTGAGGTGGCCTTGAGGAAGGGTTACAAAACAATGGTCGACAATATATATCCCACTCCCAATGTAATTAATTGTTAATTATGTGCTATTTTTTTAGTTTATATATAGTTGGAATTATTTATTCATTAATTGAAATATATTATATTCTTCTAGACTAATGATGACGAGGGTGATTTGGAGGAACCAGAGGGAATTAACAAATGTTTAAGTTATATGTTTTCTTATTACATCTTTAAATGGTAGCAATTTAAAAAAAGTGAATTCATGTTATTTTACTATATTTTTACAAAGTGAGGATGAGGAGGGTTTAGAAGATAAAGAGGGCATTAATCCTAGTTAAATCAAGATTTGTTATCAAATTAATTTATTTTCCTTATATGTATACATATTTTTTCATGTAATATTATAAACAAAGTTGAAATTTCCCTGATGTGGCAGTGTACCACTTGTTTATAGGCATAAAAAATTACAAGGTTATTTTATGAATTAACTTAAAATACCACAATCTTGTTTATGCATACATGGTTTTTTGCTTCCACAGTGTGTGTAGTGTACCTAGGGAGGATAATATGGGGTACCTACGGAGGTACCCAAGGGGGATACTAATAGATAGGTAGCCACATAGTGTGAAAGCAATAATTGTCAGAAGGTTTATTAGAAGGTTCCTTCACTAGAAAGTTCCTAGGAGGTTAGATAGAACTATATAAAGAAGTAGAAGCAATTTAATGAGATGTATTGTGAAGAATATTGTAATTGTATCAAGTATGACTTGTGGAGTGTTTCCTTCCTTAAGGAATAATTAATGGTGTTACCCTACCTCAAGGGTTTTTTCTACAAATCTTATGTTCATTCTTTTGTTATCTATTACGTGGATCTGCAATGTTCAAGTTCAATTCTATCTTATATTTTCATATCTGTTGAGTTACAAATCAAGTGGTATCAAAGCTCTTTCGTGGGCCAAAAAAGGGAATTTTTTTTTCTTTCTTTTTTTAGATTTTTCAAGGAAAAAAGAGGATGGTAGTATTCAACTCAATTTATGTGTTCTTGTTGAAAAAATACATGATTTCAAAAAAAAACATCGAAATCATAATCTAGAAAGTAGAGTTACCTTTGATTTAAAATCAATTGTTTTAGGGTTTTTTTGGTGACCAGATTTTAGTCAAACCAATGTTAGTAGATGCAAAGTGATCATGTCATTTCATAATTGGAGTCATAATAGCCAATTAAATAAGTATTTCCCAAGTTATTCTCATTTTACTTTAGTTTCCTCAAACCCTAGACATATAAATGAGCTCCATTGAAAAGTAAGTTATTTTTATCAACCCTAGTTTTCGTGGCAATTTTTCTTCAAAGCAAGATGTTTTTATAGGAAAAGATGATGGTCTTAGTATTGAAAAATATATAAAATGCATAAATTCATTTTGGAGAATGGATCTATACATGAATTTAAAGGATGATGCTTGCATATGGTGGGATGGAATTAACTATGAAGAGAAAGAGGTGTTTTTAGATGAGAAATATGAGAAACTATACTTAGATAAATGTCTCATGCCAAGAAGAAGCAAAATTATATCTGTAGAGATTTATTTTCATATAACAACTTCATATTATAGGTTCATGGATGTATTCAACAAGATAATGTTATTGTTTCTATGAACCCTAGTTGCAAGCATAATTTCATCAATGTTAACTTGGCTAAAAGATTGCAAGTTCCTGCAAAGAATATTCAAAGAACACAAGTTGAGGGTGAGAACATTTACATTTTTAAATATTTGAAGCTTATTGTGGATAAATATGTGTTGAATTCAAATTTTCATGCTATAGATATGGATGATGTAGATATTGTTTTGGGATATCCTTAGACGGACTCCATTTGTACAATTAATATTAATTTGCAAAATAAGTTTTTGAAACTTTTCTATAAGAAAATGAAAATTACATTGCAGGATATTTCTCTTACTAAGCAAGAAGGGTCCATGGGGGCAAATGAAGAAGTCCTCACAGTGAAAATAATTACCAAGCTTGAGGTTGAATCAAAAGAAGACCTACATAAGCATATAAAGAAAATCCCCAGGGAGAGAATAAACATGAAGACAAATATAATGAGCTAAATTACTAAAAGGAACCCCATGTGTAAGAGTCCAAGCAACAAGAAATGAGAGCTAAGGTTGATGTATATCACCACCCACAACACCTAGAGAAACAATATTCATCAAGGAAAGGGCGTGAGCATCAACAAACATATTATGGACCACCATGGAACCAGAAAGGAAACCAATTAGGAGGCACGTTGAGGAATGATAACAATGCATGGAGATATGAAAGTAGCAAAACAAGCAACAATCAAAATCTAGATTGAGGTGGCAAGGAAGTAGTTGGACCCCATGTTAATATTTCACTAGGATGGATGGATGTTTGTGCTTGGTACCAGTTGGTTACATTGCTTAGTAGATCATATTGTACGGCTTCCTCCCATGTTTCAAGGATGAAATATGTGAAGGGGGATGGGATGTAGTGAAACTATGGAGGATAATATGGGGTACCTAGGGAGGTACCCAAGGGAGATAATAATAGATAGGTCCGTGCATAGTGTGGAATCAATAATTGTAAGAAGGCTTATTAGAAGGTTCTTTCACTAGAAAGTTCCTAGGAGGTTAGATAGAACTGTGTATAGAAGTAGAAGCAATGTAATGAGGTGTATTGTGAGGAATATTGTAATTGTAGCAAGCATGTTTTGTGGAGTGATTTCTTCCTTAAGGAATGATTAATGGCACTACCCTACCTCAAGGCTTTTTTCTACAAATATTATATTCATTCTTTTATTATCTATTGTGTGGATTTTTTTGATGTTCAAGTTAATATCTATCTTATATTTTCAAATCTATTGAGTTACACAATAGTGTGAAATTGATTGAATGTTAGTGGGGTAGTCTCTCTCTCTATATATAAGTCATCAATCTTACCAATATTTAGATATTATAAAAGTAATAACTACAAACAATAATAATAACAATAATTAAATAAACAATATTAATCAAATCAATCAAAATAATAAAAATATTAATAACAATTAATTAATCAAAATATAAAATCATTAATAATACAATTTTGACATTAAAATAACATAATTGTGATGTTAAAATGATGTCACCAAGATGCTAATACGACACAAAAAAATGTTCATTATAATACAATAAAAATGCCAAATAGATAAGTACATCACAAATATGATACTAAAAATGGAACATAAATGAAGTACTATGATGCTCATAAGGCATAAAGATGATGCAAAAGTTTCATTTTGAACATTAACAAACTAGAATATGTCACTAGTATGACACTAATATGATGCATAATGACTCCAAAGTGACACAAAAACATGTTTTTGATGAAAACAAAAAAAAAAGCAAACATGACTGTGAAAAGTTGTTTTTTCAAACATTATCAATGCCACCAAGACACAAATATCTCCCTACGTTGTATTTTTCCTCTCTAAAATTATGCTTCAAGGAGTGTGCTTCAGAAAGAGAGATGCAAAATTGACACAAATCTAACACATAGGGTGATGCCCCTCATGCATCGTGTTTTGTATCATACATATTTTATTTTTTTAATAGAAAAATGTTACGACAATGCAATGCTAAATGTGACACGACAACCATGTATCGTAATAGTGATAGATGCACAAGGTCATTGACTTCATTGACTTTTCCATTTTCTAAATTTAAAATCAAGCTTGGGCATTAGCTATTTAGTAATTTGATGATAAAAAAATTATGTTACAGATTAACTAGAAATGTTGATGCCAAGTGCATTAGTGAAATTTTTCAACATATAAGTAACACATACCAAAGTCTTCATGTAAATAGTTGAGAAGATACATTGCTAAACTAGTGCATTTATCGTAGACTTAAATTGGCCACACATTTACTTATAGTCACTCAATTGATTTGCTTGTGAGTTTCTTTGTTAGTTGAAAGCCACCTTGGATTTGTATTTCATTTTCCCATTATCAGCTATGTAAATAACCTT
>JASDQU010100578.1:28438-44879 GCA_032191745.1 Picea mariana | reverse complement strand
TCTCACAATTACCAACACTTCCAAACCATTTTCACAATGAGCTTCCAACTTGGCCACAAACAAGTAGGAGAAGATTGTGTACTCAATACAAAGCCAACCAAATAAATCAGGTTGCAGACATGTTTTCACTAGAAGATCAACAGATCTCACTCACCAGGGGATTTATTGGTCCATAAATTATCTTGTTGTAGCCACCAAACTGGATATCGTAGTCGATAACCAAGCTCACCATCCACATATCCCCATTGTTATCTATTGTCAAACACTTGAGTAGCTTATTAGTTTCTCTTTCTACGACAACATGAAACTTTTGAAATATCTAGAATACTTCATCTTTGCTTTTCATAGGGTAGGCACAAACCTTCCTAGATGCATCTTCTATAAATGTGACGAAGTATGAGGCTCCTCTTAATGACTTAATGTTTATTGGCCCAAACACATCAAAATGTATTAATTCTAACAAATTTGTTTTTCATTCATGGCCACTTCTAATAAACGAAACCCTTCATTGCCTACCATATATGCAATGCTCACAAAGGTCAATATTATAAGATTTCAAACCTGGAAGTAGATTTTTTCCAGCAAGGATTTTGAGTTAGGCCCTTCTCGCTCATGTGACCCAGACACTTATGCCACAAATATACTGAGATTGCTCATGTGACCCGGACACTTATGCCACAAATATACTGAGATTTCTTCTCTTGCAACAACAACCACACCCGATTTCTCTATTATTGTTATTACTGTACACAATTTTCCCGCCTTGGATCTTTTATCCATGAGCAACACCCCCTTACTAATTTTCTAGCCATTTTTTTCTAAAACTTGTGGAACAACCTTCATCATCCAATCGTCCTACAGAGATTAGACTCATGCAAATCTCTGGAACATGCCTAACATGTTTCAATAAAATATGTTGTCCATCCTTTGTATTAATCTAGACATCTCCCACTCCAACAATGCTACAAAAGTGATTGTTTCCCAAATTCATTTTACCGTCATCATCAAAACTATATGCAACAAAATTATTTTTTCTTGGGGTTTCATGGTGAGATGCCCCAGAGTCAAGAATCCAATCAAAGCTACAATTGGATGTATATAAACATGCATCTTGCATTGAAACAATAAATAAAACCTCATTATTTGAAACTGCATAATCTTTATGTTCTTGCTTCTAGATTTAAAACTCCTTTTTCTTGTGCCCCAATTTTCCACAGTGATAATAAGTTAGCCTACCTCTTCTTGATTTCGATTTGCCTCTTGACCTTGAACGCCTTTGATGATTTCGATCAATTTCCTCCATGATTAGCTGGAGTTAGAGCTTCTCCTCCCTAATTTTTTGTAATTGATTTTTGTTGTAGCTCCTCATTCATTAAGTTGCTACTAACATCATCGAACTTCATGGTTCCCACAAGTGCCAAAGTGTTCATAGCTACAATCAGATTCTCCCAGTTGTCCGACATAGAGCACATTAGTAAAATGGCTCTAATATCATCATCAAAAATGATTTTAACAGAGGCGAGCTAGCCAGTAATTATGATGAACTCATTTAAGTGCTTCCTTACTGAAGTGCCCTCCTTCATCTTTACATTGTTTAATTTCTTCATCAAGAAAACCTTATTTGATGTTGTTTTTTTCTCATATAAATCATGCATCTTTTTCCATAGACCTTGTGTTGGCTTCTCTCCAATCACATTGAAGTAAACATTCTTTGCTAGACACTTACAGATTGTGGAAATGGCCTTTTTGTCTAGCTTGTGCCAATCTTCATTTTTCATTTATGAGGGTTTCTTTGGAATTCCCTCAACTGGAAAATATCCATCCCTCAAAATGAGTATGTCCTCCATATGTGACTTACATAGGGAAAAATTATCCCCGTTCAACTTTTCCATGTCACTTAGAGTTCTTGTCTCCATGCTAAATTGGTGTCGCTGAATTAAACCTTCAACAATTTGAAGCAAGTAGCACTGGAATCTTCTTGATGGCTATAAAATCAGTCACAAGACCGCAAGTCACCAAAAGCAAGTACGATTTTTCACCAAATTAGCATACCAAAGTCATCTTGTGGCTTGCGATTTCTCCTTCTGTGCTGGCGGAAAAATTCTCCCATGATTTCTCCTTTTGCGCTATGGGAATTCCAACGTCGTCGCCTTTCTCACAACAATTGGCTCTAATACTAGTTCTTAGGGTTTTTGTAGAGTTAAACTCGCCCAAAATCTTTGCACAATCGAAAAATTGTAGATCACTACAACCTGAAATCGCACAAGAGACACATGTGCACTGAATGGAAGTCTCTCGCCTCACTGAAACCTGAGTGGGTTGTTTTACGAGCTAGCTCTGAACCAGAGATCGGAGCAAAAATAAACTAATTTACAACATGTTATAGCTTATGCACAGAGAAATAGAGGAATCATAAAAACAGAGGAGCAGAGGAAAGAAACAGAGCAAGATGGCAAACATATCCTCAATTTCTCATTTGCTCGATTACACAATGCTCAAATGGCAAAGAATTTATATGTATTTATAGTTTTAATTCTAAGCATCTCGAGCCTTTGATGTCATAAAATTCCATGATACAATTCTATATAGAAAACTTTGGGTCAGAAGCGAAGAAGTTTATGGGCGTCTCTATTCTAAATCTAGCGGGAAAGTTTTGCTCCTTTTGACTTTTGATAGTGATAATTGTTTCAACAATTTCTTGAATTTTGCTTCACTATTAACATGCAAAGTTGCTTTATACTCTTAGGTGTGCACCATTTTATATAGACATTGTTTTCACACAACAATTTTTTTTTTGGTAAGTAAAATTGTATTAACTTAGATAATCAGAAAACCAATACATATATCTATGCTTGTAGCTGGTTCTGCCAAATAGATGGAAACTAGGACCTGGTACAAACTTAAGAAAGCATCCATTTTACAACCGAGTACATATATAACAAAATGCATAACTATGCAAACTATTGTTCCTCTGTTGAGTCTACCTAGAACTAAAAACATGGCCATTTTGATCAAAATAGAGACTAGACTGGTACAAAATCATGTGCTAGAGGTATCAAGTATCCTTGTTGTCGTTGCCATTTGGAGGGTGAGGCCAAGCAGGTGCAAAGGCATAAGGTTCACTGTAGGTTGGGCACCTGCTTTTAACAGGCTCGCTCGATAACGAATCAAAGGAGGCATCCAGACGACGACCAATGATGTCCTAGCGAAAATGGTACTCGACAACATCTCTTCTCAGGTAAAAAATTAGCTACAATTGATCCGATGAGAGGATGCACAGAGTTGGTGCCGCTTACTCGAAAATCACACCTGGGAAGAGCTCGGTATCTGGGCAAGCTACAACGGGAACCATGTCGCCAATGGTTGATGGAGGAGTCTCTTTAATCATTGGGAAACTGACTTGTTCTTCCATCACCAGGGTGGGAGCAACCCCCCCTCCTGTCAAGGAGAATTGATAATTGAACCCTGTAGATATGAGGAATCAACTAATTAAGAAGCGTGAAGAAACCTGGGAGGTACCCGAGGGAACTCCTCTTCCACAATGACTAGAATATTTTCTTCGATGTCTCTATTCTAAACAGTAAAAGGCGAGGCACTAGAAGGCGAACCTAGGGAGAATGGGCCAAGGAAATGGGGTTAAATAGATGAGGGAGACCAAGCCCACTGAATTCATCGAGATTTGAATCTCTAATAATATGGACCACGCTTCGGCTTGCCTCTTTGAGGCAACATAATGAGCGGAGGATGAGCAGAAGGAAAAGAGATGAAATACCGATGAATCAGGGAACAATGAGGTAAGAGAGTCCCTCTATGAGAGGAAGACACCATCCACAATGCCTAGGTTAACAATGGGGCACGAGAACCATGCATTACCTTTAATAAGCAAGCCATTTCGGTTGTGGAGAGCTCTATTGAACTTGAGAGGACAACCTTCATCCTCCTTGTACCAGCGCTGAAGCATTTTGGCGCCCTGTCTATTCTCTCCATTAAATTTAGCAGTGGCCGCTGGAAACAAGAGCAATGTTTTAATTTAGGCTGGCTAGGGCGAGATTCAGTATTTTATACATTTTATTTTTTTAGAATTTCATGTTCAATCAGGGATAGAGAAGTATAAATTGAAGTTGGTTTTCAACCAATTATAAAATAGAATAATAAAAATTAATATTAAAATTATAATTTATATTTTTTAAAATATTAAATTTAACACACAAATAATATTATACAAAAGGATAAATTGAAATTGGTTTTCAACCAATTATAAAATAGAATTAATGAAAATTAATATTAAAATCGTAATTTATATTTTTCAAAATATTAAATTTAACACACAAATAATATTATGAAACCTTTGAAAATATTATAAATTTTTTTATTATTATGATTGCAAAGTAAAAATAATTTGAGTGGAAATAAAGCTATATTTCTTCCCATAAGTGTATTCCCTCCACAACTATATTCCCTCCATTGGCAAAGACTAATAACACCAGTCTCACAATTAAATTGTAGCTTTCACTGCATTGGATTTCAAATAAATAATATTACTTTAATGTTTATGTATGACGAAACTGTGTGGATTTCAGGATTTCTATACTTAAAAGAATTTTATTTTTTTTTAAATTTTCACATGTAATTATATTTGATTATGAAAATGAGTAGATTTCAAGATTTCTATATTTAAAATAATTATTTTTTTAAAATTTTCATGTATAATTATATTTGATTAACCTATAGTATTGCTATTATTATTTATTATAAATATCTTTTTACTTGTTATAAGTAATTTTTGATGTAAGTGTTATTTATATAAGATGATGACAACATTTTTATTATATTGAATTGTAAAACTAACATTGTTGGATGCAACAATGTTCACGAGTCACGTGGAGACTTTAAACTACCCAAGACAATATTTTTATCATATTGAATTGTAAAACTAATATTGTTGGATGCAACAATGTTCACGAGTCATGTGGAGACTTTAAACTACCCAAAATAAAAGTTAATGCTATGGGAGAACTAACTCTCTAATTGGTTTGGAGTGATTACATAATCACTTTTCAATTTAAAAATAAGTAAAACAATAATAATGATGTTTACAATTCATCCTTATCCATAATAATGATGTTGGATGCAAGACCTGGTGTTCGAGGTTCGCAAGGAAGTGGACGACCTGCGTTTTTGCTTGGAAGTCCTGGACAAGAAGGGGTCACAAATATTGCAGCTGCTCTCCTCTCTGCATGGCGCTCGCCACCCCACATAACTGACATCAAATGCACCAGTGGACTTAGAGGCGATATTGGTTCTGATTCTACAACTGTCTCCAGTGGACGACGCAGCATCAGGTTCGGCTTTGGTTCTCCAGGCACCCACCTTGGATACTGTGGCATGCAACAAGTCCACGACATGAGTTGCAACTGCTGCACAGGTGCCAGACCGCATGGCATGCTGGTTGTTTTGTTTATATTTTTCCACCTGTATTTTCGGTTAAAATATGTTTTGATTGTCTTGTGTCGGTCTTAGAGGGTTTAGAAGCCTGGGCGAATCAGTTTCCCCATGGGGCGATTCCACTCCAATTGCTTAATTATGTTATATGACTGGTTATCTGAACTAATGGTTTTTGACTTGGGAGGTTGGTTGAATTGGTTCCCCCCTGGGAAATTTAGTAACTACAATCCTTAGACAAACATGGCGATACTGTAATTTTTGGTGCTGAAAGGATTTTTATAAAAATACTTACTTATAAAAAATAAAAAATGATGTTTACAATAAATCAATTCTCCTTTGTTAACTATGTTCTCTAAACCTTTTCCATAATTGTTATATAGATATGTTTTTATAAGGATATGGATACTAGAAATGGAAGATATAAAAAAATTCAAGAAGAGTTGTAGCTTCTACATAATAAGAGATATCAAAACAGTCAAGAAGAGTTGTAACTTCTACATACTAAGAGTGTTGGTGGCCAAGTGCATGGGGAATGAAGCACAAGAAAAACATGCATTCCCACGACTAGAATCTACTACTAAGAAACAAAGTCAATGTATGGGGACAATAATGTGAAACAACCCCTAGTGATAAGAGGGTAAACTCCAAACTCTACAAAATAATAGCAGAAGGGGTTGATCTCTTAGATCTAAAGAGTTTATATAGCATGCAAATAAGGACTCTCTTAACACGAGACTACTATGTTTGTAGAAGTCTAATATATCAAACTTCACATCTATATAATAAATTTGGTTATACAACCTTGTAGGAAAGGTTATCCAAGACCATGTATCTTAGAACAAAAGAAAAAAACATCATCTCTCTAGACAAACTAACGCAAAATAACCTTATTGATCTTGGATAAGTATATCCATATTGAATTTTTGTTTCAAAGAAAAATACATTGAGATAAATATAATATGTAATAACATCCAATGCCTTTCTTTATAACAATGATATCATTGGAAAAAAAACAAGCTCACAATAATAACATTAAAAATAATAAAAGTTTCATTTTCCTGAAATTTTAAATAAATAACTTCTCCAAACTCATTAATATATTTGGAAAAAAAAGCATTCATAAACATAGAGTAACACTATTTAACACTAAAGCTCTCGAGGGCAGCTCAATTGGAAATTGTCATGATATGAAGTGTTATGTTCGATGAGGTTTCGAGTTCAAGTCCCCCTGATTTACTTATGCCTGTGGAAGGGGCATATGTATGGCACATGGAGGTTATAGTGGTGGCCCAATTGCTCCATCCCAACAAATTCTAGGAGAGCCTTGATGTGCTCCATCAAAGAAGCCCTAAGGCTTTGTGAAATCAATACTAGGATTATGTAGTACCCTTTGGGATTTCTGATTTGATGTCTTCCAGCCTGCCCCAAACAAGAGTATAATTTGGAGAATTAGTCATTCTAATTGAACCTCCAATCCTTATAAAACATATTATTTCTCGATAACCAAATTCCCCATAAAACATAACAAGGTAGAGCTTTAAATGATAAGGTAGACTTGTCTAAAAGCCAATAGTCCATACATTCAAGTAATATCTCTTTATCTCAATTGATTCACAGATTATAGCTATGGATAATATATTTCCAAGCAATGTTTGTAAAAGAGAAACTTACAAAAATATGATCAACAAACTCACTTTTATTTTTACATATAATGCACCAGCTAGGCCCTATCAAATTCCTCTTTTCTCCATTATCTCAGGTTAGTATTATATTTTCCAAGGCAAGCCAAAGGAATAAGGACTTTCAAGCTTCCACACCTCCTTCCACCACAACTAACATTCTTCACCCAAGTCCTCCCCAATTTTAGCTTCATATCCAATCTTGGTTATCAACACCCTTGTGGTTTTGTTTCAAAACCATCTTAACTCATCATCTTGATCATTAAGGAAAATAACACTACGATTTCAAATATTTGTGTACCCTTTTCACTATGTTTCAAGGTCTTCATGCAGATCCAATTCCTCTGATGTTTTCTAGTTTTGGATCCCAACTTATTGTACCACAAAACCTAATGCATTCTTCAAACTTTGAATTCCCTTATAGTGAAGTGTTGTTAGAAGGGGTTCTAACAACTTATGTTTCCCGCTGCATCCAATCCATGGATCCATTCCTATCTTCATTTTGTTGCCTTGCCTGATATTCCATGGTGCATAATTACCCAAGATATTTAAATATTTCACCAAACCTTTCCATGTATTTCACCAAACCTTTCCATGCATTTGAGACCCCTTTGAAAGACTTTCTTTCTTGTTGAATTCAATCCTCTAGATCTCTTCGGACTTAGCTATCTTACTCCATTTTACAAGTGGAATGCCTTCCACTTCTCTTTTACCTTTCTGAAGAAAACTATAACACTTTTCCTTGATCCTATCCAAAATCCCTTTTGGGACATGAGCTATTGATAACCAATATATCGATATGCTTTTTGATACTACCTTTACCATAAATAACCTTCCTCTATGGGATAATCACCTATAGCACCAACAAGATATTATGTCTTCAATTTGTTTTAGTAACTAGAGCCAATCTTTTGATTTTGATCCATTAGGTTTTAGATGAAAGCTTGAGTATTTCACCACTATGTCGAAAGGAACCAATTTTCTAGGGAATACTTTTACTAAACACCTTTCCAACCTTTTACTCAAGCCACTAGCTACAATGGCAGCATGATTTATTCATGTTAATATCCATCCTCATTGCTTTGCAAAAATGATAGAGAGTGGTTTTGATGCATTGAACCTCCCTTAGATTACCTCTCCCAAATATCAAATTATCATCCACAAACAATATCTGAGTTACATCAATAGTCCATGCAATATTAGTACCTATTATAGTCCCATCTCTTTTAGCTTCAACCAACAATCTATTCATACTTTTAACTACAATTAAGAATAAGAACGAGGACAAAGGGCATCCTTTCCTGATGCCTCTTGAAGCCCTAAAAAAACTTGATGGTGACCCATTAATGAGAACTGCAAAATTTGTTGATTCTAAATAGCACATGATCCAATTAACCATATAGAGGTTCAAACATGTTTGAAGAAGGACTAATCGAAGAAACATCCAAGTTACTTTATTGTAAGCCTTCGAAAGAACAATTTTCATAGTCACCTCTAATTGATTTCCATATTTGATTGAATGAAGCACCTCTTGAGCAATCCATGTTGGATCATGAATCTGCTTATTAAATAAAAAACCAAATTGTTCCTCTGAGATAACCTAAGACAAATATTATTTCAACCTGTTAGCAATAATTTTTGAAACAATTTTATATACCAAGTTGCAAAGAGATATTGGTTGAAAATACTCTAAAGAGGTTGGATCATTTATTTTTTTTGGAATTAGAGCGATGAAAGTAGAATTTAGAGCCCCCTAAATTTTTCTGGATCTTCTTGATTCCTTGATCACCTGGATGAGATCCTCCTCCATTAGTTCATAAAAACCCAAACAAAATTATATAGTCTAGTTGTTGGGACTTGGGATATTTTCCTTATTAAAAGAAGATAAAATATATTTTAGTTCATCTTTGGTAACTTCTTCTTCCATATATGTGTTCATTTCCTCATCAAAGAACCTTGGAAAAACCTTGACTATATCTAGAAGATTTCTACAACAATTGTAGAGTTGGGTTCTTTAAACAGAGCCTGATAGTGATGCTTTCTTGTAGCTTCTAGATCAATGAAAGATGAAACCTTCAGACCATTAATTCCATCCAATTCCCAAATTGTATGATAGTTTTTTTTTTTATATATGCAACATATTTATGAAAAATGTTTGTATTTCCATCTCCCTCTATAAGCCATATATATATATATTTTTGAGCCTCTATTCAACCTACTCCTGAGCTAAGAGTTCCTTCTTTTTTCCTTCAAGTTATTTTAATTTCATAAGTTCCTCATTGGTTAAAACCCCCTTTTCATTCTTTTCAAATAATACCAACAAATCTTCTTCCACTCCTTTCAATTCTTTCTGTGATTCTTTTGCCTTTTCTCTAGCCTAGGCAATCACCAATTTCTTTATTTGGATCAAATTATTTGAGAACTAATACATTGCCAAAGATATTGAAGAGGCATCATGTTTTTTCAAAATTTTCTTGACGAGGTATCTAAACCCATCATCAGACAACAAAAAATGGTTAAATTTGAATGAAGCTGGTGGTTTTGATATGTATCCTCCATCTGAAATAGAATTGGTTGATGATCTAATACACATCCAACCCAAACCCATGACTTATATCTACTAGATTCCTCCAATATCATTTATGCTACCAAAATCTGATCCAACCTCTTTGAAATCTCAACACTGCCTCTTCTACCATTTCTCTATGTTGGGTTGACATTGGCTAGATCAACATACACCATATTTAATCTTCAAAAAGACAAACAAATAAATTGACTAGGGGATCAGGCATGACCAAATCACTCCAACATTCCCTTGAATTCAGGTTCATATTAAGATCTCCACTTACTATCACATTGTCCCCTGCGACCACATGTTGATCCTTCAGAGAATCCCAAAGGATCTTTCTGTCATTGTAAGGTGCATAAATATTTACCACTCTCAACTCTTTTCCTAAGCCTTTTTCCTTTCCATATAAGACGATACATGTAGGCATGCACAATGTATTAGAGAATTCAAAACTATTGTTCCAACTAGTCAAAATTTTTCTAGACATTCCTTGTGCATCAACATAGCATAATTGCCAGTCTTTCAAGAAAGGAGATAGAATTTCAACAGCCAAAGACCCTAGACACATCGTCTCTTGGATAATAATAGTGTTGGGCTTGTAAATTGTCACAACCATTTAAGGGATAATATTTTGAGGGTGCCCCTGAACCCTCTCATATTAAAAGAGAGCACAATAATGGTGGAACCAATCTCTGGGGTTTTTCAGCTCTAAGCACCCCTTTTATAGTATGTTGTTTTCCTTCGTTTACCTCTTTTGAAGCTTGAGATTTTGCTATTGACATATGAGACTTTCGTCCAACTATATCGAGCTTAGAAGGGAATAATGCTAAACAACCTTTAACCTCCCCTGCCCCCCCCCTCTTCAGTAGAAAATAACTTTCTAGGATGCAATTTGTAAGGTGGAGAGACTAGAGGTTGCTCAATTGGGATCACATCAGAGCCTTGAGTTCTCACTATAGAAAGTGCACCCTCCCTCATCTTCCAGGAAATACGTTGACCTTCTGGACTAATAGAATTCTAACCAATGGGCTCCAAAATAGATTCGACATAGACATGTGTAGAATCCAAAGCCTTTCCTAGGCACTGACCTACCGATGGAGAGGCCTCCCTGTTGACATCAAGAATAACATTTGTGAGAGAATGATTATGAGTCATACCTTTTCCATTGTTGCCTAGATGCTTATTTGTAGAGTGAGCCTCCTTAGATTCCATGTGAGGCCCCATGATCCCATGACACTTAGAAACTTGATTAGTATTTTTTTTTATTATATATTGTAGTTTTTTTCAATCAGTTTTTTTTTTTTTAATTTTTCTAAATTTTATGGATGATATTTTTCTTACGTAAAACTCAAAAACTAAAATTAACCTACTAAATTTTTTAAAACTTGTTTTATTATTAATTTAATTACAATTATATTTATTATATAAATATTAATATCATAGAACCTTTTAATCCAAATAAGAAAGGTTTCTAAATCTCTCCTAACATTGACAATGTGTTTACCAACATTACACCATGGTACTATCCCATCGTCTCGTGATGAATTCAATCTAACATGAAAATAAGGGAAGAACATTGACCATTATGATTTTCATGTGAATTCCAAGGCCATGAATATAATATCCCAAAAGAACCTAATTTCTCATTCTAAACTTTATAGGGAAACGATCCTTGAAAAAGTGAAGTATTGGCAATAAAAAAAACACAATTTACATGACCATTAGAGCTATCTCATTGAATCACCAAAATCATATAACAATAGAGCTATGTCAATGAGTCACCAAAATCATAGAACAATAGTAGTAGAGAAATGCAAGTGATTCTAATGCATCCAGGGATATTTGGTGTAGAGTTGTATGTAGGGTAGAAAGTGTTAATCCTTATTTTTGTTAAAGTATACATGTTTAGAGCTCCCAGGGTGTAGAATAGTCAGTGATCGAGTGTATTGTTAAGGCACTATGTTATGTGAATGCATTGGTTCGAAACACTCGACTTACCTTGTGTGTTGCGTGAGGGGTTGTGTTGGCATGCATGGAGGTTATATTGGTAGCAGTCAGATAACACGACCTCATGTCACGCGAGTACGTGCCCAACTAGTTGTTGATTCCACCAGTAAAAAAAAAAAGTACACATGTTTACAAAATGTTTAAAAATAAATCAATAGAATAATAGTAGTGGAGAAATGCAAGTGATTCAAATGCATTGAAGGATATTTGATGTATAGTTGTATGTTGCAAAGTGTTATTCTTTTTGTTAACTTTCTTTAATGAAGGTAAGTTTTTGTCCCTAACTCTTCTATGAGGTTAAGTGGTCGTGTCTCCCACAAGGTCTAATAGCCAATGCATGTCAAGGGTTTTTATCATCATTAATGAGAAGAGTTAAGGGGAAGTGTCCCAACTAAGTTTGGGACACCACCTCAAAACCTCACTATCATTCGTTGTAGACAACATTATGAATGGAAAGTTCGACACTTGTGTATACCAAACTTTAGTATCCATGAACACAGTCTGGCATCCATCTACACATTTTAATTTTGTAAGTTTATCAATACAATCACATTTATTAAGCTAATATAGTAACTTAATATATGTGATTATAAATATGGTTTTCTCTTATTGCATACAATGAAACGACTATAGTTACGAGTCCATTGATGAAGAACTAAAGTATGCCTTGAGGTGGCCTTGAGGAAGGGTTACAAAACAATGGTTGACAATATATATCCTACTCCCAATGCAATTAATTGTTAATTATGTGTTATTTTTTAGTTTATATATAGTTGGAATTATTTATTCATTAATTGAAATATATTATATTCTTCTAGACTAATGATGATGAGGGTGATTTGGAGGAACCAGAGGGAATTGACAAATGTTCAAGTTATATGTTTTCTTATTACATCTTTAAATGGTAGCAATTTAAAAAAAATGAATTCATGTTATTTTACTATATTTTTACAAAGTGAGGATGAGGAGGGTTCAAAAGATAAAGAGGGCATTAATCCTAGTTAAATCAACATTTGTTGTCAAATTAATTTATTTTCCTTATATGTATACATATTTTTTCATGTAATATTATATACAAAGTTGAAATTTCCCCGATGTGGCAGTGTACCACTTGTTTATAGGCATAAAAAATTACAAGGTTATTTTATGAATTAACTTAAAATATCACAATCTTGTTTATGCATACATGTTTTTTTGCTTCCACAGTGTGTGTAGTGTACTTAGGGAGGATAATATGGGGTACCTACGGAGGTACCCAAGGGGGATACTAATAGATAGGTAGCCACATCATTTGAAAGCAATAATTGTCAGAAGGTTTACTAGAAGGTTCCTTCACTAGAAAGTTCCTAGGAGGTTAGATAGAACTATATAAAGAAGTAGAAGCAATTTAATGAGATGTATTGTGAAGAATATTGTAATTGTATCAAGTATGACTTGTGGAGTGTTTCCTTCCTTAAGGAATAATTAATGGTGTTACCCTACCTCAAGGGTTTTTTTCTACAAATCTTATGTTCATTCTTTTGTTATCGATTACGTGGATCTGTGATGTTCAAGTTAAATTCTATCTTATATTTTCATATCTGTTGAGTTACAAATCAAGTGGTATCAAAGCTCTTTCATGGGCCAAAAAAGGGAATATTTTTTTTTTTTCCTTTTTGTAGATTTTTCAAGGAAACAAGAGGATGGTAGTATTCAACTCAATTTATGTGTTCCTGTTGAAAAAATACACGATTTCAAAAAAAACACCGAAATCGGAATCTAGAAAGTAGAGTTACCGTCGATTTAAAATCAATTGTTTTAGGGTTTTTTTGGTGATTGCCACATGGTTTGCAAATCATATATATTTTGATAGAATGACCAGATTTTAGTCAAACCAATGTTAGTAGATGCAAAGTGGTCATGTCATTTCATAATTGGAGTCATAATAGCCAATCAAAGAAGTATTTCCCAAGTTATTCTCATTTTACTTTAGTTTCCTCAAACGTTGGCCATATAAATGAGCTCCATTGAAAAGTAAGTTATTTTTATCAACCCTAGTTTTCGTGGCAATTTTTCTTCAAAGCAAGATGTTTTTATAGGAAAAGATGATGGTCTTAGTATTGAAAAATATATAAAATGCATAAAGTCATTTTGTAGAATGGATCTATACATGAATTTAAAGGATGATGCTTGCATATGGTGGGATGGAATTAACTATGAAGAGAAAGAGGTGTTTTTAGATGAGAAATATGAGAAACTATACTTAGATAAATGTCTCATGCCTAGAAGAAGCAAAATTATATCTGTAGAGATTTATTTTCATATAACAACTTCATATTATAGGTTCATGGATGTATTCAACAAGATAATGCTATTGTTTCTATTAACCCTAGTTGCAAGCATAATTTCATCAATGTTAACTTGGCTAAAAGATTGCAAGTTCTTGCAAAGAATATTCAAAGCACACAAGTTGAAGGTGGGAACATTTACATTTTTAAATATTTGAAGCTTATTGTGGATAAATATGTGTTGAATTCAAATTTTCATGCTATAGATATGGATGATGTAGATATTGTTTTGGGATATCCTTGGACGGACTCCATTTGTACAATTAATATTAATTTGCAAAATAAGTTTTTGAAACTTTTCTATAAGAAAAAGAAAATTACATTGCAAGATATTTCTCTTACTAAGCAAGAAGGGCCCATGGGGGCAAATGAAGAAGTCCTCACAATGAAAATAATTATTGAGTTTGAGGTTGAATCAAAAGAAGACCTACATAAGCATATAAAGAAAATCCCCAGGAAGAGAATAAACACGAAGACAAATATAATAAGCTACATTACTAAAAGGAACCCCATGTGTAAGAGTCCAAGCAAGAAGAAATGAGAGCTAAGGTTGATGTATATCACCACCCACAACATCTAGAGAAACAATAGTTATCAAGGCAAGGGCATGAGCATCAACAAACGTGTTATAAACCACCATGGAACCAGAAAGGAAACCAATAGGGAGGCACGTTGAGGAATGATAACAATGCATGGAGATATGAAAGTAGCAAAACAAGCAACAATCAAAATCTAGATTGAGGTGGCAAGGAAGTAGTTGGACCCCATGTTAATATTTCACTAGGATGGATGGATGTTTGTGCTTGGTACCAGTTGGTTACATTGCTTAGTAGATCATATTGTACGGCTTCCTCCCATGTTTCAAGGATGAAATATGTGAAGGGGGATGGGATGTAGTGAAACTATGGAGGATAATATGGGGTACCTAGGGAGGTACCCAAGGGAGATAATAATAGATAGGTCCGTGCATAGTGTGGAATCAATAATTGTAAGAAGGCTTATTAGAAGGTTCTTTCACTAGAAAGTTCCTAGGAGGTTAGATAGAACTGTGTATAGAAGTAGAAGCAATGTAATGAGGTGTATTGTGAGGAATATTGTAATTGTAGCAAGCATGTTTTGTGGAGTGATTTCTTCCTTAAGGAATGATTAATGGCACTACCCTACCTCAAGGCTTTTTTCTACAAATATTATATTCATTCTTTTATTATCTATTGTGTGGATTTTTTTGATGTTCAAGTTAATATCTATCTTATATTTTCAAATCTATTGAGTTACACAATAGTGTGAAATTGATTGAATGTTAGTGGGGTAGTCTCTCTCTCTATATATAAGTCATCAATCTTACCAATATTTAGATATTATAAAAGTAATAACTACAAACAATAATAATAACAATAATTAAATAAACAATATTAATCAAATCAATCAAAATAATAAAAATATTAATAACAATTAATTAATCAAAATATAAAATCATTAATAATACAATTTTGACATTAAAATAACATAATTGTGATGTTAAAATGATGTCACCAAGATGCTAATACGACACAAAAAAATGTTCATTATAATACAATAAAAATGCCAAATAGATAAGTACATCACAAATATGATACTAAAAATGGAACATAAATGAAGTACTATGATGCTCATAAGGCATAAAGATGATGCAAAAGTTTCATTTTGAACATTAACAAACTAGAATATGTCACTAGTATGACACTAATATGATGCATAATGACTCCAAAGTGACACAAAAACATGTTTTTGATGAAAACAAAAAAAAAAGCAAACATGACTGTGAAAAGTTGTTTTTTCAAACATTATCAATGCCACCAAGACACAAATATCTCCCTACGTTGTATTTTTCCTCTCTAAAATTATGCTTCAAGGAGTGTGCTTCAGAAAGAGAGATGCAAAATTGACACAAATCTAACACATAGGGTGATGCCCCTCATGCATCGTGTTTTGTATCATACATATTTTATTTTTTTAATAGAAAAATGTTACGACAATGCAATGCTAAATGTGACACGACAACCATGTATCGTAATAGTGATAGATGCACAAGGTCATTGACTTCATTGACTTTTCCATTTTCTAAATTTAAAATCAAGCTTGGGCATTAGCTATTTAGTAATTTGATGATAAAAAAATTATGTTACAGATTAACTAGAAATGTTGATGCCAAGTGCATTAGTGAAATTTTTCAACATATAAGTAACACATACCAAAGTCTTCATGTAAATAGTTGAGAAGATACATTGCTAAACTAGTGCATTTATCGTAGACTTAAATTGGCCACACATTTACTTATAGTCACTCAATTGATTTGCTTGTGAGTTTCTTTGTTAGTTGAAAGCCACCTTGGATTTGTATTTCATTTTCCCATTATCAGCTATGTAAATAACCTT
>JASDQU010100578.1:1329-25326 GCA_032191745.1 Picea mariana | reverse complement strand
TCATGTTTTCCAACAATAAACAATTAACTATATCTTATAGTTACAAAGATATGAACATAGAAGAAACTCTTTTTTTGAATATTTTTCTTTCCATGTTTGTGTTTCTTGGTGTTTCATTTTTTGAGTAGTAATGCAAAACTAAGAAATATTTTAATATTTATTTTAGTATTTTTGTGAAAATGATTTCAAGTTCTACACTTGTAGAGAAAATGTAGATGTTTAGAGAGTTTCATTTTCCTAGTTGCATTCACAATTTAAAATATTTTGATGGGTTTCTATGGAGAGTCATGAATGAATTTTCTCCCATGTGAAATGAGATAATTTATAGAGAAACAATGTCTTGAATCGGTCGACCTAAAAAACATAGAAGACAAACAAAGCTTGATGATGCATTTAACTTGAGTCAACATGATGCAAATGTTGAAGAATATGTTGATTTTGAAATTGATATGAAGATTCAAGAAGGAGGTCCTCTAGAAAAGAAAGGAAAAGGAATAGATCCCAAAAGATCATTCAAACATGCATGGAAGTTTATAATGCACAAATGCTCTTATCTAATAATAGGTCCAAATGGTAAAGAGTGCATCAAGTGTTTATGGCGTGCTAAATTCAAAGGAGATACACCATTTGCAAGGGAAGGTAGTAGCGAAATCCAATCAAATGGATTAAATGTTCATGCATCATCTGAGGCTCATAAATTTTCAATTCAACTATTGGAATATGAATTGAGGCAACCATGTTTACCCATCATAAAGCATATTGAACTTATGTTGGATGTTGAAAAATCCATAATGATTAGTGTTATGGAAACTATGTGTTTTGTGGCTATCAATAATTTACCTTTATAAAAGTACAAAGACTTATGTGACTTGCACAAGTACTGATATTACATCTGATAAACAATTTTTACTTGCATCAAAATACATTTACTAGGAAATTTTTTTATGTATCCCTTTTTATTCCATTTTGGTTGATGAAAGAACAGATAGAACAATGGAGCAACACTTGAATGTATATATAACATATCTAGTGGATAGAGGAAGAGGGTCACACACGGAAAAATTTATTCGACTTCTGAAAATCAAAGACAACACTACATAATCCATGTATGAAGCACTATTAGGGTTATTATCCGAGATAAAGTTATCAAAACATTAAATGGTAGGAGTTGGGTTAAATGGAGCTTCATCTATGAGAGATATTTGTGAATATTTGGCTGTTAAGTTGTTTCATGAAGTGCCTCATTTGTTATGTATTCATTGTGTAGCACATACTGGGGCCTTAACTATAATAGAGCTTCAAATTATTTTCCCCAGTTTAATTATATTGAAAAACTAGTGAATAAATTATATTCATGGCTAGGAAAATCTCTAAAGAGGCATGGAGAATTTAAGAGTTTGTGAGAATTATTTCAAATTGACAAGCTACAAGTATTTCAAATTCATTAAATCCAATGTCTTTCTAGGGATTTCTCGGGGACAAGTGATGAAAAAGCTTGTTAAAATCATGTCAACATTGTTACAAGAATGGAAACATGATGATACAAAGATGTATGAAATGGGAACAATATTTCAAATTTTGTTTTGTATCCATTTGCATGTTGATGTTCTTACTAAATTGAGTCAATGATTTCAAGATGAACATATTGATATAACATCCATTGGTATGCTATTAGATGTGCTTATTGTTCTTCGCAGGAGATTCTTGTGAGGTATATTTGGAGTTGCTTCTCAACGTGTTTCATATTTCTTGAAGAAATTGGAAAACAAAAAGTTGGAGTTTATTGATAATACATGTGATTTGGATGTGTATTCATTAAGATTTGAACCTATTTTGAATTCACTTGGCTCTAGTAATATGGAAGATTATATTCACTTAGGCAAATTATTTATCAAAAAGTTGATTGATTGTCTCAATGATAGGTTTACATATTTTCTTGTATACAATGTAGCTAAAGTTTTTAGTCCCTATTGTTACTTTGAACAAGAGAATGAAAGAGATTCTGAAACAAAATAATGGTTGTTATGCCTTTGTGAAAAATTTGATATTGGAGACTCACCAATAATTGATACTGAAAAATGTGAAGGTGAAATGGAAAGCTTTGGTGTCACTCTACATCAGGAATGTCCAAAGAGAAACATGTTTGGAGCATGGGAACAATGGTGGAGGTGAACTTGAGTGGTGTGATTTTTTTCCACATTTGATTAAATTGTGGCAAATTGTTCGTATTCTTCCAACAAGCACTGCTAGTTGTGAAATATGATTATCTAAGTTGAACCATATAAAAAATGATGATAGATCTAGACTTTGTTTAGAAACCTTAGACACTAATGTTTTTATCTCTATCAACATCTTAGAAATTGCATGAGGTAGATTGGAACATAATTTATGAAACTTGGACAAGAATGAAGTTGCAACGGTCTATTCCATTAGGTTGAACAAGTTGGTGATGGCACAATATTTTAATCAATGTTGTAATGTCTAATGTTTTTATAGTTTGATGTAAGACTGTTAACACTATATAGTGCATTATTTTCAACGTGGGTCCAATAAGTTACCATATGTTCAATGGGATTTATATCACAATTATAATAGAATTTGCACACATTTAAACATGCTAGGATAGTAGTTTGATATGAAGGAGAGAGTACTTCTAAAATATTGCTTTATATTTAAAAAAAAATCAAATTGTTCATAGTTACATTGCAATTTACAATAACCTATGTGCTTTGGAGATTTTATACAATGTACAAAATTAAGATTTGAATGTTAAGAAAAAGTGGGTTGTTCTTTACTTGTACATATGATGGTTCTTTCTAACTTTCATAATTTCATTTGATTGTGATCCGGATTTATGAGCGGAACAAAATGAATAGCAGACTGAATACAATAACAGAAAGATACAGAGAACAACAACATATATCTAGTGAACAATAACTTCTATTGAATAAATAAAATAGGATAAAATTGTAAAACTATAGAACTGAAAACAACTTGCTAGCTATCTTTGAGAAGAGATGTGGTTGCTATGCGCATCCATTTGAGCATAATCATTACAATGAGGCTCCAGAGGCGTTTTTAACATTACTCATGAATGCCAAAACCCTAGACATCAAAAAATTTAACCCTAGGAGATGAAACACCAAAAGTTATGTGGGCCTTGATGGGTAAGTTGGTACCTCAACTTCCCGGGGTCGTAACTTTTGCACACAACCTTCGTTTTAGGCGCGTGATAGCCTGCTGGAAAGGTATTTTCAAGAACTACACATTATGTCATCATACTCTGAATCCATCCACAGTTTGAATGTGTCAAGCCAAAAAAACATTGTTTAAATCCCCAAAACGACCCTGGAAGTACAAAAAGATGTATTGACATGAAAAATTCCAAAATAAGCCAGTTAGATTAGGTGGGTGGCCACCAATCTCCACCTGAAAGCTGTGTATGGATTCATACAACCCCGTAAGTGTAGAACCCACAATTACAAAGAATAAAAAAAGAATGTGTTGAACTAAAAATTGTCAAGATGAGCCAGTTGGAATAGGTGGGTGGCCACCAATATCCACCTGGATCAGTCGTCCCCTCCTAGGAAGCAATGGTATCCCTTGTGTTGAGTGCCCCCTTCAGGTGAAGAAATTTCTGTTGAATTTGGCCTCGGGTGAGCCAATTGCCTTGGTGCAGGAGCTACCTTGCCTTGACAACTTGATAAAGTTGGATCCTTTGTTGGCGAATTCCCTTGACCTATGTGTCCACTATTTGATCAGTGGATGTGTGTTTCATGCAGTCAGGGTTGAGATTTGTTGGTGTCAATTTTTCTGCGATCTTTGAGGTGTCCAATAATGGTGGAAAATATGGTTGGAGGAGGTCCACATTGAACATTGGGTGCAAGCCAAGGGAGTGGGGAGTGTTGAGCTCAAAAGCATTGTCACCCACAACCTTGGTGATAGTGTAAATCCCATAGCGAAGTGAATGGAGCTTCTGATGGGGCCCTGTAAGGCGTTGTTTCTGCAAATGTAACTAGACCTTATCTCTCACCTGAAACTTGTGTGGTACCCGGTGTTGATCATGGCGCTGCTTGTACTTAACATTGCATTTATGAAAAATCTCATGGACCTGTTAGCGGATGTGTTGAATCCACTCAATGAATCTGGTGGCTTTGTTGGCCTCAGACTGGACATGGGAATATTGTGTCTGTGTGGTTGCAAGAGGTAGTGCAACATCAATGGGACCCAAGGGTTGGAATCTCAGCCCCACCTGAAATGGGCTATGGCTGGTGGAGCTATGGAGAGCCTTGTTGTAGCTGTGTTGAACATAGGGAAGACTCCCATCCCATGTACGTGGATGCTTAGAGTTATAAATGCACATGATGTGCACAATCATCCGATTGATTACCTTTGTTTGGCCATCGGTTTGAGGGTGGAAGGTAGTGGATTTAGTGAGATTGGTGTCCAATAGTAACCAGAGACTCGACCAAAATGTGTTGAGGAACATGTTGTCGCAATCAGAGATGATGGTTTGTGGTATCCCAAAATGGACCCACGCTCGTTCGAAGAATAGCTTGGCATTATCGTCGTTGTGATGCTCTTCTTGCAGACTGTGAGAATGGCCATCTTTGAAAACCGATCAACCACCACAAATACACAATCATTGCTTTACTTGGTGGATGGAAGGCCATACATGTAATCCATCAAGATGGATTCCCAAGGACTCTCGGGAGTAGGAAGAGGGGTGTATAAGCCTTACTTCTTGATGGTTGGATTGGAAATGGCACAGATAGTGCAAGATCTGATATAATTGTTGACGTACTGTCAAAGTTTTGGACAATAAAAATGTTTATGTAGAACGACCACAATTTTCTCCACACCAAAATGTCCTATCATCTGACTGTAGTGAGCCTCCCAAATCATCTTTGCACGCTCACTTACCTGAATACAAAGGTGTCCCAGATGGCATAACAGTCCATCCTAAATGTGAAAATCGGTGACATTCGTGCATGTACCCAAGAGATGATAGGTGGTGGCAAAGTCAGGATCTCGTTGATAAAGTTGGCACCACTCAGATGCATCATCCCCACATGAATGGAGCATAGTGGTGAGTGCGGCCACGGGAGGTCAACTGAGGTAGTCAGCGACACAATTTGTGCTCCCTATATCATACTTGATATTGAGATGGAACTATTGCAGGTATGTGTACAACTTTTGATGGCAGTTATTCTGCAACTTCCCCTGTGTGTGTATGAACTACAGAGGCTTGTGATCGATGTGGATGATTGTTTCCTTTCCCATAATGTAATGTTTCCATTGATGGCATGCTTCTACAATGGAATATATATCCTTTTCATAGGTGGGGTATTTACGAACGGTATTTGAGAGCGTCTCACTATGGTATGCTATGGGATCACTGTGTTGAGTGAGAACTACGACTACAACATAGTCATATATATCAGCATCAATCTCGAACGGTTGTTGCAGATTGGATAAAGAGAGTACTAGAGATGAGCACAAGTGATGCTTCAGATCATAAAATGTTTTATGTTGTGTCATCCCCCATAAAAAATTTTCCCTTCCACCNAATATGGGAGAATACCAAGACAAACCATTAGTAGAAGTTGGCAAGTCCCAAGAATCTCTGAAGCTCGGTTAGTGTGGTCGAGGCTAGCCAATCATGCATGAATTGGATCTTAGTTGGATCCACATGTACCCCATGCTCATCAATAATGTAGCCCAAGTATTGGACTTTGTTCATGCCAAAGGAGCATTTTTCCAAGTTGGAATATATCGTGTGCTGCCGTAGAGTGCTCAAAACTTGTTGAATATGTTGCATGTGATCCTCCCAAGTTCTGTTGAAGATGAGGATGTCATCCAGATATACCACCACAAAAGAGTTGGTGAAGGGTCTCAATACATCATCCATCAACCTTATGAAATTTGTTGGTGCATTTGTTAAGACAAAGGGCATGACCAGCCATTCGAAGAGACCTTCTTTAGATTTGAAAGGTTTCTTCCATACATCAGTCGATTCAATGGTGGTGGTAGCCAGACTTTAGGTCAATCTTGTTGAAGAACTTTTCCCCCTTGAGTTGTTCAAGAAGGTCATCAATTTAGATAATTGGGTATTGATTCCTAAATGTGATTTCGTTTAATGCTCTGTAATCAATGCAGAGCTGCCAAGTCCCATCTTTCTTGTGCACGAGTACAATCGGGCTTCCATAAGGCGAGGAGTTGGGTCTGATATGCCCCTTTTGAAACAACTCTTAGATCTGACACTTGATTTCATCATTTTCCATCAGCGAGCGACAATAGATGGGTCCATTAGGAAGAGGTGCACCAGGGGTTAGATAAATTGGATGCTTGACCTAACAGTGCATTGGTACCCGAGTGGGTGAGTAGAAGATGTCTCTATACTTTTCCACGATCCCATCCACTTGCTTTTGCTGCAAAGAGAGGCTCTTTGTATAGGTCACAAATGTGGCAATGACCTTCTACTTACAGTGAGCATGAATCACAAAGAAGATGAACTTCCCAGTCTCTAAAATTACCTTACTACATTACTTAACAAAGATTAAAGAAATAGTGGTAGGCGTCGCTACCTCTGGTATCTTGTTCAATTTTCTACCCAAAGTAATAATAACATTATGGGGTCTAGACTCATACATAACATGTCGCTTCCACACATATGGTTGTCCTAAAATAACATCACAAACTTCAAGGGGATAAATATCACACAATACTTAGTCATTGAAGGGCTTAATGTCATAGGGAAAACAACATTGTTGGCTGACACAAAGATCTCTTCCTTAGCAAAGCTAGCTGATGGTGTAGGGTTGCGAGTGTGGTGTCATCGACAGGTCCAACTGCCTCAAAACCTTTGTTGAGATCAAGTTCTTTTGACTGTCGCTATCGACAATTAAATGAAGCAGAGCCCCCTTTACCCACATATGTGAGTGAAAGAGGCATTCCCCTTCTTCTGGTTCTTTTGGTTCGGTTGGCTAGACTTTGGTGGTAGCGATAGTGGCACTGGGTTCGACATCAACAATTTGCTTCCCTCCTTCTGGATTTGATTTAGAGTCAGAATCTACCTGTGACTCGAAAGCTTTTAGCTCAGCCAATAGTGACTGCTTGGAGTGACATTCTTCGGTGTTGTGCCAAGGGATTTTATGATATTCGCACCAATTTCCCATGTCCTTCTTCGACTTCTCATTACCCTTCTTGGGTTGTGGCTTGGATTGGTTTCCCTGAGAGTGGCCACCTTTGCTCTGTCCCTTGTGTTGTGGGTTGGGGTCGCCTTTTCCTTGCTTCGGTTGTGAGGAGTTTGCAAATCCAAACTCTCGCCTCGTCTACTTAAATTTCTGCTTGATCTTGACACCATATCTATAAGTCACACCTAATGATGCGATGTCTAGAAAATCCATTTTTTATTTGAATGTATCTATGTATACAGTCGCGATATTTGAGCACCATATGTTGTTCAGAGTCTTTGATACCCAATTTGGTGCACAAGGTATGGAAAATATTGGTGAAATATGGTATTGTCTGGTCCCTTTCCTGAGGCAACGTGGTCCATCTTATGTACTGGTCCTCGTAGGTTCCAATAGGGTAGTATTGTTCTTTAATGGCATTCTTGAAGGAATCCCACGTAGGGGCGACCACAAATATTGAAAATTCCTCTATGGACCTTTGATCAGAGTAAGTATCCCACTAGTCCTTAACATGGGGGACGACCTTAAGGAGTGCAGAAGTAATATTTTCCTTGTCGGAAAAATTGTGGACTGAAAAATACCCTTCGAGCAGATTCAACCATTTATCTACAACATTTGCATCCATCATTCCTTCAAATAATGGAATATCAAAATTTACTTGTATCTTGATGTAACACCCCTGTTTCCCCCAGTTTGTAAATATAACTATATGGGCCAAGAGACTATGGCAAACTCAATATGTGTGAATGTTTGATTTGATGGACCTTTTCATAAAATGTCAATGAATGTAAATTATGTTATTTACTAGTGAATGGATAAGTGTTGCATGATTGCTGGAAGGGGGGTGTGCTAAGAGAGACCACGAATGCTATGAAAGAGATGGTGAAGGGAACCATGAATGGTTGTGTTAACCTCCACCAGACCAGTACTTTGTTGTATTTAATTGCTCAGGATCAGAACAACCCTTTGACCCAGGAATTAATTACAATCAGGATGGTAGGTTGGAAGACCTCCTTAAGAATTAATGAGGGGATGGGGTAGACCGCTCATCTGTAAGGCTTCTAGACCCAACCACGGACTGGGATTTTGGGCCACACATAATCTTGTTGAGGAAGGAAAGAAAGGAAGGCGTGGTGGGTAGAGGAAGGCATGTGAAGAGTGCAGAGACGAGAGATTGAGCTCTCGGGTTCGAGGAAGAACTGTGAAAAAGAGTGTGTTATGGTCGCAGGAAATATAGACTGACTAGGGAGAAGGAGAGTAACCTTTGCCCCTATATATGACTGAGTCAAGAGAATTGTTAGGAGCCCCGCCTACCTTCCGATCATTTAGGAGGAGGGACTCGCACATAGTGCTTCGGTGAAATCTTGCTTCGGGAGAACGGAGTGGCAGTAAAGCCAAAACCCCCAAATGTTGAAGTCGCGAAGTAACCAGGACCATAGATCTAGGGAACATTTGGGTTCCTTCCTAGAAATTAGATTCACGATGTAGTCACCCCAACATTGGCCAACTTCAGGATAAAGGACGAGTCTGCATCGCAAAACTCCCCAACACAGAAGCCTGAAGTGACAAGATTTGAAGATCTATGGGTCTACATGTCCGGATCTCAACTATGAAATCTGAGGGATGTTAGAAGGTTGTCAGTCTGGAGTGATGTGGTGTAGTGATGTCACCTAGGGTGACATGGACCCACGGTAGATGCACCATGTGTCACCTGGATTCTTGTGTATCATATACCCTATAGACCCATTAGAATGTGACATGTGTCACCCCTGGCCCTTGACACGTGTCAGCCCCTGACACGAGTCTTCCTAGCCAAAGTGGTTGGTGAAGTGACCAGAACTCCAGGAGTCTAGGACTTCAGGCTCCAGAGGAATTGGGGTATAGTATTGAAGGGATTCCATCCTAGCCATTGACGTTGAGGAACACAAGGCACTAGATTCTGTACTCCGGAGGTTTAACACACTAGAAGGAAGTAGGCATGAAAGGTTGAAGACCCATGAAGTTGCAGGGAGTTGGAGGAGATCTGAACCGTTCATAAACTAGGACGTGTGTCAGTATATCGTAAACTTCGGAGGATAGCCACTCCAAAGGATTTGAAGCTTGGTGCTTCAAAAATCCTCAAAGACCGGAGTAACAGAGAGGATCTCAACTGTCCATCATTTGGGGATGCGTGGCGAGTGATTTGTTACTTCGGAGGATAGCCCCTTCGGAGAAAAACTGGAAAAAGAATTCCAGAAGGCTCGGAGCCCAGAGTTCACCCAAGCCGTCGATCTCAGAGGATAGGTGTTAGAAGATCTGTCACTTCGGAGGAAGGCTCATTGCAAGAATTGAGAAGTCTCGAAGGCTGAAGCACAAGAAGTTCATCATAACCGTTAGTAGTGGAGGACGTGTGTCAGAAGATCTGATACTCTGGAAGGATTTCACTCCAAAGATTTGCATGTGTGAATACTCAGGAATTGTCGAAGCCTGGAGTCTCGAAGTGAATCAGAGCCATCGATTCTCTGAGGGCACATGGCGTCGGATTGTGAACTTCGGATATTTGTCATTCCATAGGATTCGCATGGTGGTTGTTCAGAATTTACCGAAGCTTCGAAGCCCAAAATTTTCGAAGGAAGAGACTAGGTTGTAGATCTCAATGAGGAACAAGGACCGTTGATCCTGTTTCTGTGGTTCCAGAGGATTGTGCCTCCAGAAGAATTGGCCACAGCGTGAGGTGAGAATGCCCAAAGAGATTTGGGAAGCCATAGCTTTGGGAAGATCTTTGGGGAAGCCGAAGAGTTTTGGGAAGCCAGTCATTAGAACACTATGGGTAAGTAGAAGAGGATGAAGACCTTAGACATAGGATTTGAGATGTTAAGGAGAGAGAAATTTTGATGCCCCATCCCTAAGAAAGATACTCAGTGGTTGGGTGTGTTACAAATTGGTATCAGAGCATGGTTACAACACTTGGCCTTCTTGGGATCATGGACAAGTTGTGTAAAAACCATATTTTAAATTACTTTAAGGGGGACACCCTGTCTTACCTCTTTCCTAAAGAGTTTGGTTAAACTTTTATTGAAGAAAAGAATGAAAACTTTATGTTGTTTGTGTGTATTTAAGAAATATGAACTGTGTGTTGTTCATGAACTAATAGACTATTAGCTAACAACAAGTGTTTTGTCAGCACTCAAGCATTCGATAAATCGTGAGAAACTACAAGCATAAAGGATGGTGATGCGCCATGAAGTGGGGGATGGCTCCCACAATAGAGACAAAGAATCTAATGAGAGGATGGCCATGGAGACCCCTCCGGATCTAGATGAAACTGTAAGGAGCCTCATGACCAAATTACAGAGTTGCAAGGCTGACAACAACAAATTAATAAAGGAGCAAGAAAAACAAACGAAAATTAATACAGTCTTGCTGCAGAGCTTATCCAATATACATAGGCAACTGCATCATGGACCTGCAACCAGTCATGTGGACCAACGACAAACGAAAAGAAGTCAAATACCACCTAAGATACGAAAGTGTGGCCCCATAAGTGGTCACACTCATAGGAGTACCTAGAGGAAGTCCCAACCTGGAGGCAGGGGACACTCATCGGGAGAGTCCTCTGGAGAGGAAGCTGGCAACCCCAAGGGATCTTCTAGTAGCAAGACTAACTCACATTCTCAAAGGAAAGGAAAGAAGCGGAAGCATTCCAAAAGTCATGATCCTGAAGAGTTTAAGAAATCCAAACCACCCTCTTTCGATAAAGAGATTAAGAAAGGGGAAGAGGCAGAAGCTTGGCTTATGAGTTTAAAGAAGTACTTCAGAGTTCATGACTACTCTGAAAACTTGAAGGCTCGAATAACCATCTTCAACCTGAATGGAAAGGCTTCCATTTGGTGGGAAGACCTGAGGAATGTGAAAGGAATCCATGAGAAGGACTTATCATGGAAATAGTTTGAGAAATACTTCAATGAGAAGTATCTATCATAGAAATACTTTGATGGGAAGACTAAGGCATTTTATAAACTCAAGCTGGGACAACTCACGATAGAAGAATATATATCAATAAATTCCTTGAGCTGATAAGGTATGTACCCTACATAAAATATGAAAAGGTAAAAGTGAAACGATTTATTAGTGGGTTACCTCATCCCTACTAGGACATGATTTAATTTGACGAGCCAAAGACCTTAGAAGAGACTATCCGGAAGGAAAGGTATTGTTATGAACAGTTCGAGAGTCAGACAGAACCTCGCAAGGACTGGAAGAAAAAGATTAGTTCGAGATTCAAGAAGAAGGGGTTTAAATCCTCAAGATTTAAGAACTATAGGTAGAGTTCTAGGATGATCCTTCCTACTAGAAGTGTGTATCATCAGAATTTCCCCTCCCATAGTAGCAATAAACCTTTTGGATCAACACCAGGAAAGAATGATAACCCAAAGAGAGAACCCTTGAAATGTTGGGGTTGCGGAGAAGACCATTTGTTGAGGGATTGCCCACACAGACAACAAAACAGTAGGAGAGTCTACCACATCCAAGAAGCTACCATAGACAATGATGTGGCTAGGAGCATGCCACAGATTTATGCAGTCATGGATAATAAACAAGTTGACCACCAAGATTCGGTGGTGGATATGGAAGGTATGATTTCCAACTATTTAGTTTCTATTTTAATTAACCCTAGTTCTAATTTGAGTTATGTATCCCCTCAGACTGTTGATAAGTATAAATTGCAACCAGTTGGACATGTTAATCCATGGTTGGTACAACTAGCCACTGTCACCAAAAGAAAAGTAGCAGAGGTCATACCAACTTGCCAATTCATTATGGATTGATTTCCCACCCAAGCGACCCTTAACATACTTCCCCTAGGATCTTATGACATGTTGATTGGTATGGATTAGTTAGCCACTTATAAAACCAATTTGGATTGTTACCATAAGACCTTAGACTATGAAAATGAAGAAGAGAGGAAAATAACCCTCCAAGGGATTCAAAAGCATGTCTCAATGAGATGAATATCATCCCTTCAAATGAAAAAGTATTGCAGAAAGAGATGTTCCCTATATGCAATACAGGTGTTAGAATCTGTTGAGGATGACAAACCAAACCTAGAGGACCACCCCATATTAAGAGAATATAAAGGCATGTTTCCAGAAGAGGTACTGGGTCTACCTCCGAGAAGAGACACTGACTTCTTGATAGAACTTGCACCATGAGCAGTGTCAATGTCTAGGATGCCCTATAGGATGAGTACACCAGAGCTAGTTGAGCTCAAGATACAACTAAAGGATATGATGGACAAGGGTTACATCCGACCTAGTGCGTCTCCATGGGGAGCACTAGACTTGTTTGTTAAAAATAAATATGGCACACTCCGACTGTGCATAGACTATAGACAACTCAACAAGACAACCATAAAGAACAAGTATCCCTTACCAAGAATCAATGACTTGTTCAACCAATTAAGGGGTGATTCCATTTTATCAAAGAATGACTTAAGGTCTGGATACCATCAAGTTCGAATCAAGGATGAAGACATCCACAAAACAACCTCCAGGACAAGGTATGGTCACTATGAATTTGTGGTGGTACCATTTGGATTAACCAATGCCCCCGCCACTTTTATGTGCTTGATGAATAATGTACTCAACAAATTCCTAGACAGATTTGTATTGGTTTTCATTGATGATATCCTAATATATTCCAAGAATAGAGAGGAGCATGAAGAACATATTAGACTTGTACTTCAAGTACTAAGAAAGCATCATCTCTATGCTAAGTTTAGCAAGTGTGACTTTTTCCGTAAGCAAGCCCATTACTTAGGCCATGTTATATCTAAAGAAGGAGTGACAGTAGACCATGACAAGATCAGGTCTATCGTGGAATGGCCTACCCCAAAGGATGTATATGATATCAGATCCTTTATGGGCTTAGCTGGATACTATAGAAGGTTTATAAAAGGATTTTCCAAGATTGGTTGTCCAATCACCGCCCTTCATAAAAAGGGGGTTAAGTTCACTTGGACATCAGAATGTGAAGAAATATTTTAGAAACTGAAATACTTTCTAACCCATGCACCCGTGTTGAAGATTGTAGACCCTGATATCAACTTCCTCGTGTGTACATACGTCTGTAAGGAAGGACTCAGAGGAGTCCTTATGCAAAAAGGGCGTGTAATTTGCTACGAATCCAAAAAATTGAATGAGCATGAAATCAATTATGTGACCCATGATCTAGAGTTGGTCGCCATAGTGCATGTTTTAAAAATGTGGAGGCATTACCTCCTGGGTAGGAGATTTGTAATTATGACAGACCATTGTGGGTTGAGGCACCTGTTTGATCAACCAAAACTAAATGCTAGAGAAGCTAGGGAGATGGCTCTCCGTAGTGAGTTTGATTTCAAAATAAAACACATCAAAGGAAAGGAAAATAGGGTGGTTGATGCCCTTAGAAGAAGTATGAAAACGATTCACCTGGAAGTGGTAAGCACCTGTGAAACGAATGTCAAGGAGAGAGTCAGGAATGCACAAGAAACAGAGACATTTTTCAAGACTGTGACGTCATACCTAAAGCAAGATCCCACAGTGATAAAGTATGAAGGTTATCAGATGCTTGATGAAGGCCTACTGACCTACAAAAACAAATTGTATATTCCAAGTTGTGACGACGTGAAGAGTTTCATAATGGATGAACTACACAAGAGACCATATACCGGTCATCCAGGTTATCAAAAAATGATCACGGCCACTAGGAAACAATTATGTTGACCTGGGTTGAAAAAGGACATAGTTGGCTATCTAACTAAGTGTCTAGAATGTCAGCAAGTTAAGGAAGAACACCGACACCCAGTAGGGTTGCTACAATCTCTACCAATTCCATAATGGAAATGGAAAACCATATCCATGGATTTCATCACTGTATTACCAAAATCGGTGAAGAAGAATGATTCCACCATGGTAGTTGTAGACAAATTGAGCAAGTCTGCTCACTTCATTACTGTCAAGTCAACGTGCAAGGCAATAGATATTGCCAACATTTTCATGAAGGAGATATTCAGACTGCATGGCATGCATAGGGAGATTGTATCTGATAGAGACACAAAATTTACTTCAAGCTTTTGGAAGTCTTTAATGGCTGGTTTGGAGACTAAATTGTATTTTAGCACAACCTATCACCCTCCAACCGATGGACAGACAAAAACAGTAAACCATATATTAGAATACATGTTAAGGATGCATGTAATGCATCAGCCTAAGAAGTGGGAAGACTACTTGCCATTGGTAGAATTTGCCTACAACAACGATTATCAAGAGTCACTGAAGATGAGCCCTTTTGAATCCCTCTATGGGAGATAGTGCAAAATTCCAATCAGCTGGAGTAATCCAGTGGATAGAATTACAATTGGACCCGACATGCTGAAAGAAATGGAACAACAAGTGATTCAGATAAAATAAAATCTGAAAATTGCCCAGGATAGATAGAAGAGTTACGCTGACAGAAAGAGAACTCCCAGAGAGTTCAATACAAGAGACCATTTCTATCTCAGAGTTAGGCCTAGGAAGAGTTCCTTGATAATGGGAGCTTGTGCCAAGCTAGCACCTCAGTATTTTGGACCCTTTGAAGTCTTGGATAGAGTGGGACCTGTAGCCTATAGGCTAGCCCTCCCTCCCACAGTAAAGGCACATAATGTTTTCCATGTTTAATTATTGAAGAAATATGTACATGATTCTAATGATATAATTGGTTGGTCTGTGATCCAGGTGGATCTAGAGGGAGAATTCCTCCCAAAACCTCAATGCATACTAGACAGGAAGGAAACCTCACTCAGGAACCAAACCATTGCACAGGTCAAGGTGCAGTGGAAACACTTTGGCCTAGATTAGGCTACGAGGGAAGTGGAGGATGCCATGAGACAGGTATATCCATTTTTGTTTACTTCTGTATATACAGATCATGTTGACAGATAGAACATTGAGGATGATGTTCCTTTAAGGGGGAGGGGATTGTAACACCCATGTTTCCCCTAGTTTGTAAATATAACTATATGGGCCAAGAGACTATGGCAAACTCAATATGTGTGAATGTTTTATTTGATGGACCTTTGCATAAAAGTTTAGTGAATGTAAATTTTGTAATTTACTAGTGAATGGATAAGTGTTGCATGACTCCTGGAAGGGGGTTGTGCTAAGAGAGACCATGAATACTATGAAATAGATGGTGAAGGGGACCAGGAATGGTTGCATTAACCTCCACCAGACCAATACTTTGCTAGATTTAATTTCTCAGGATCAGAACACCCCTCTGACCCAGGAATGAATTACAGTCAAGATGGTAGGTGGGAAGACCTCCTCAAGAGTTAATGAGGGGATGGGGTAGACCGCCCATCTGTAAGGCTTCCACACTTAACCATAGACTAGGAATACGTTCCACATGCAACCTTGTTGAGGAAGGCAAGAAAGGAAGGCATGGTGGGCAGAGGAAGGCCTACAAAGAGTGTAGAGACGAGAGATTGATCTCTCAGGTCCGAGGAAGAACTGTGAAAAAGAGTGTGTTCTGGTTGCAAGAAATAGAGACTAACTCGGGAGAAGGAGAGTAACCTTCACCCCTATCTATGATTGAGTTGGGAGAAGGAGAGTAACCTTCGTCCCTATCTATTTCTATGTCGGGAGAAGGAGAGTAACCTTTGTCCCTAACTTTCTTTGAGCCGGAAGAAAAGATTCAATCTCAAAGCATCGTGGTCTAGCTCGGGGGTGGCCACTGGTAAAGCCATTAGGAGTGATTGAGGTTATGGTTGGGTGGAAATCAGCACCCCTTTCAACAGTCGCACCACGTATTCTAGTTCTGATAAGTGTTTTCATGCTTTGTGCTTTGAAATGGAATAATGAATGAATGCATGTATGTATACATTTAAGATTGGCCTCTGTATTGATTGATCGAGTGATGTGTATGCATTTATCTCCTTGAGGACTTATGCTTCTGCTTGAGTTTCCATATGCTCCAGTTTAACTCTCGAAGGTTTCTTCCCCAAGGAGTTACCTCACAGTTCCAGAGTTGGAGCAAGCCTCTTGGCACTGCTACGGTCTCGGTAATTCCATGAGATCACCCTGCCCTGTTTCAGAACTTAAAGTTCTACGAGCTAGGAAGGTGCCTTCTTCAAACCAGTAGCCTAAGAGACCTTAGGCTCGCACCCATGGCCTTAACCAAATCTTGGCTAAGAGTAGAGATTATAGCCTGAGATTCATCAGAGGGTCCAGATGACCAGGGTCTAGGAACCCTGCGCTAAGTTAGAAAGGAGCAAACTCTTGATGACTTCTGAGCTTCGGGATCTCGAAGCCCTGAGATGTCAAACTTCATAACTGTCAAAAATACCTGAATGTCGAAGTCGCTAAAGGTTGTGAGTCATTGATCTGGGGAGTCTATTGGGGCCCCTTCTCGACTGTTCGATCGTCTAGTGGAAGGTTTTGCGTATGGTACTTCAGAGAAGTTCCACTTCGGGAGAATGAAGATTCTATAGCATCAAATCCCCGAATGCAGAAGTTATGAGGTAAAGGAGAACCGTAGATATGGGGAAGATCGTTAGGAGCCCTACCTACCATCTGATCATTTAGGAGGAGGGACCCACACACGGTGCTTTAGCAAAATCCTGCTTCGGGAGAACAGAGTGTCAGTAAAGCCAAAACCCCCGAATGTCGAAGTCGCGAAGTAACCAGGACCGTAGATCTAGGGAACCTTTGGGTTCCTTCCTAGCCGTAGGATTCATAATGTAGTCAACTCGATGTTAACCAACTTCAGGAGAAAGTAGGAGTTTGCATTGCAAAACTCCTGAACGTCGAGCCCGAAGTGACAAGAGCCAAAGATCTATGGGTCTACATGTCCAGATCTCGACCGTGAGATTTGAGGAATATTAGAAGGCTGTCAGTCCAGAGTGACATGGCATAGTGACATCACCTAGGGTGATGTGAACCCATGGTAGACGCACCACGTGTCACCTGGATTCATGTGTATCATATACCCTATAGACCCATTGGAATGTAACATGTGTCACCCCTGTCCCCTTACATGTGTCAGCCCCCGACACAAGCCCTCCTAGCCAAAGTGGTTGGTGAAGTGACCGAAACTCCAAGAGTCCGGGACTTCAGACTCTGGAGGAATTGGGGTATATTATTGTAGGGATTCCATCCTAGCCGTTGATGCCAGGGAACACATGGCACTGGATCTTGTACTCCAGAGGTTTAACACACCGAAAGGAAGCAAGCGTTAAACATTGAAGACCCGTGAAGTCGCAGGGAGATAGAAGAGATTTGAACCGTTCATAAACTGGGATGCGTGTCAGGACTTAGTATATTGTTAACTCTGGAGGAGAGCCACTCTAGAGGATTAGAATCTTGGTGCTTCAAAAATCCCTGAAGCCCGGAGTAATGGAGAGGATCTCAACCATCCATCATTTGGGGAAACGTGGCAGGTGATTTGTTACTTTAGAGGATAGCCTCTTCGGAGAAAAAGTGGAACAATAATTCCCGAAGGCCTGGAGCCCGAAGTTCACCTGAGTCGTCGATCTTAGAGGAAAGGTGTCAGAAGATCTGTCACTCCGGAGAAAGGCTCATTGCGAGAGTTGAGAACTCCTGAATGCCAAAGTGCCGGAGTTCATTGTAACCTTTAGTAGTGGAGGACGCGTGTCAGGAGATATGATACTCTGGAAGGATTTCACTCCGGAGATTTGCATGTATGAAGACTCAGGAACTGCCGAAGCCCGGAATCCCGAAGTGAATTGGAGCCATTGATTCTCTGAGGGCACGTGGTGTCGGATTGTGAACTTCAAATATTTGTCACTACGGAGGATTCACGTGGTGGTTGTTTGGAATTTCCCGAAGTGTCGAAGCCCGAAATTTCCGAAGGAAGAGACTGGGTTGTAGATTTGAGTGAGGAACACAGACTGTTGATCTTGTTTCTGTGGTTTCGAAGGATTGTGCCTCAGGAATAATTGGCCACAGCGTGAGGCGAGAATACCCGAAGATCTTTGGGAAGCCATAGCTTTGGGGAAGCCGAAGTGCTTTGGGAAGCTAGTCACTAGAACACTACGAGTAAGTAGAAGATGACGAAGACCTCAGACAGAGGATTTGAGATGTTAAGGAGAGAGAAATTTTGATGCCCCATCCCTAGGAAAGATAATCAGGGGTCGGGTGTGTTACACTTGAAGGAGATTGCATGGCCGCTTGATGAAGATGTGTCTCATGTGGGTAGCCATTGAAGGATCTATGCAAATTTATCCATCATTTCGTTCCTTTTTCGCGCAAGGGATTCCTCGAGCAACCATTTAAAATGATCTCCTACTCCATCATCTTTCTTCTCGTCCCCCATGAGGTGTTGTTGGGCTCACAGCGTGAATCAACTTGCTTGAATGGTGGTAGCTATCTCTGAGAAGAGATGTGGCTGCTACACGCATTTGTCTGATCATAATCATTACAATGAGGCTCCAGAGGCCTTTTTAACATTACTCATGAATTCCAAAACCCTAGACATCCAAAAACCAAACCTTAGGAGATGAAACGCCAAAAGTTATTGTGTGTCACGATGGGTAAGTTGGTACCTCAACTTCCCGGGGTCGTAACTTTTGTATACGACCTTCGTTTTAGGTGCGTGATAGCCCGTTGGAAAGGTGTTTTCGAGAACTACACATTATGCCATCAAAATCTAACTTTGTTTATAGTTTGATTGTGGCAAGCCAAAAAAGCATTGTTTAGGGCCCTAAAACGACCTTGGAAGTAAATAAAGATGTATTGACATGAAAACTTCCAAAATAAGTCAGTTGGATTAGGTGGGCGGATACCAATCTCCACCTGGAAATTGTGTAGGGCTTCAGACAACCCCGAAAGTGTAGAACCCACAATTACAAAGAGTTACAAAAGAACACGTTGAACTAAAAACTGTCAAGATGAGCCAGTTGGAATAGTTGGGTGGCCACCAATATCCACTTGGATCACATTGTAATTAAGAGTTTACACAAGTAGGTCAATTACCTAGAGTTTCTATATACATGACCCTTGTTCTAGTTATTGTTTTCATCTATGTACTGAAATTTCTAAGCTCCATATGTTATAAATGTTTTTCAATTGAGTTCTTCATATTATCAATTATTTTTTTGTTTCTGAAAATTCTTATATATGGACAAATGCTTAAAGTTGCTTCAACTTACGATTTTAGAATTATGGATGGATATTATTGACTAATTTCTCATTGAATCTTGGGATTATTCATCTTGTGTTTCTGGTTAGCTTTTAACATTCATATCTTAACATAATAGGAGTTGATTAAATTGAAGTCAAGCCTAGATTAAGGTAGAACTTGGTTACCCTAGTGGGTGGTGGAAGAAGACTAAATTTGTCTCTAGATAAGGGTACCTCATGCTCTCATTCAACAAGGACGAGTGATACCGATTCTTATACTCTCTCAATTTCCATATTTTGATATCAATCTCTGTATTTTCATTATGCGTCTTTTCTAACTTCCTCTTCACTTACATGACTATTTAGTTTTACATATTTCATGCAGTTATAGAAACGTAAGCTAAGAATATGCCAATTGTTAAGAGCTCAAGCTCAGAAAATATGGTTATGAATAATTGAACTAGAATTTCTTTTAGCTTATTTTACAAGTTCAGTTTTCAATTGCAAACTTCAGTTATCAATTTCATCCCATTTAATAAGTATAATATCACTTTCGTCTATATACAAGCTCAAATATTTAATGAATTTCTAAAGCTTTTGGTATAGAGATTGGAGACTCTTAGAAACATAAAAACAATAGAAAAGATAAAAAGCACATGGATAGTAGTAGAAACAATATATTTACATAAACGAAAACATTATAAAATTGTTTTAAAATAGGATTAAATATTTGAGAATTTTTTTTTTTTTTTAATAAAAAATTCTACTCTGTAATAGTTTTAAAATAAGATTAAATATTTGATAAAAAAAAAAATTTAATAAAAAATCTCACTCTTTAATAGCTACATGTTATTTTATAATACAAAGACATGGAAGGTGGAGCGAGATCCTTCCTTATATCACAAAGACATGGAGGTTGGATTGGGATTCTTCCTTAAATAATGTGCAATTCACCTAACATATGGTATGAAATTTTTATCTATATTATGAACTAGCTAGGAAGTAATTACATTTCAAGGGGGTGTAGAATATATGTTAGGAGAATGATTCTTTATTGAGGGATAAAGTTTATAAGATTGCATAGAGGGCATGCATATACACCATAGTTCATTACTGATTAGAGGTTGCATTTTTAGTGGGTAGGTTAACTTGAAGTTATGTTAGTTGTATAGTTCTTTCTGTTGGAGTAATTAACTCCTACTTGTTTTGTGTTTAATATTTGATATTCCTCGTGATCATAAAATGTATTAGTTATTGTAATCTCTACGTGAGATGTTTGGTTACAAGTTTGTTATATGTACACTCTATTTATGTGTGAAGTTGAGATATTATCTCAACTAAATGGATTGTATGGCTAAGATAACCTATCTATCTTAAGCCAAAGCTTAATGTATTTATACTAATTGAATAATAAAATATGAATAGTTTTTGTGTGTGCAATGATTTTCTAAGTCCTTCAAACCCTACAACCATGCAAGTGAGCGGTAATGGGACACACATCATGTGGCATATTGTATTTAATCAAGTATGATTTAGGGATGGTTCATATAACCATCCATGACAACAAAACAATGGGTTCTTAAGTCAATGCGTTGGCTAGAACTCAAAGTGCTTGTAATTGCTAAGAGACATTTCATTTTATATAGAAAAATCAATGCTATGGAGCCATCAGTATCTTGGGATCAGGATTCATTCAGAGGATCCACGAACCCATTAGTGTATAGATATGTTGCATCAATGCAAGTTAGTTTATTTTTCCTTTAGTTTGGATAGGTTCAATGCAATAATGCCCTGTGGGATGTTTGAGTTATGATATACAACTGCATGGATTTATCGATTCAGATTGGGCAGGGAGTGCAAATGACAGAAGAAGTGCTACTTGGATATGTTTCAGTTTGAGCTTTGCCATGATGTTATGGGCTAGCAGGGAACATAAGTCTATTGTACTCAACACTGCAAAATCATAATATATTACAGTTTGTGATGCTTGTATGGAAGCGATGTGGCTCTGTAAGTTGGTTTCTAGACTGTTTGATCAGGTGTTGAATTCGACCATGATATATTGTGATGATCAGAGCCATGTGAAGCTTTCAGAGAACACAGTGTTCCATGATAGGTCGAAGCACATTGAGATCAAGCATTATATTCTCTATGATAAAGTCCAAAGGGGAGAAGTGGTTCTCCAGTATATCTCCACAGATGAGCATATAACATATATTTTGGTAAAGCCTATGTCCAAGATGAAAATATTGTGTACTGATGGGTTTTATATATCCACTAAAAACACACTAAAAACCCTCAATTAAATTGTCAACCTGGGGCAAGTAAACTTAGAGCTGTAGCAAAATATATGCCAAAGGTAGAAGGGCTAGTAGTAGTATAGTCTAACTAAAGAAGTGGCTATCTAAGGCTAATCTACTCAAGAAAAGCTATCTAATGAGAAAACCCTACTAAGCAACTTGAAACTATGTAACCTAAGTACTTTTGGGCCAAGGATCGATGGATAGTTCTAAGAAGACAAATAAACACCCTATGTAAAGGAAACTAGTTCATAATAAACAAAAGCAACTATTAAGCATAACAACAAGCAAATAATAAAAGAAAACCACTTTAACTTGCCAACCTACATTCAATGAGCAACTACCCTATGAAAGCAAGTAAATAAACAAGCAAGCAACTATNAAAGAAAATAGACAAGTAAACAAAACACTAGCTAACCTATTAAAGAAAATAGACAACTAACTACTTTAAGATAACTTCTACTGCAAGTAATCAAATTAAAACTTCTCATTGAACAACTATCTAGCCTAACAGGCAAGTGGACTATATTCTTAACTCAAAACTATTTCTAATTCATGAAATGAAATCTATTTAATTGAAAGCAAGAAGAAATACCAACTAATTCTTAATCTATGATAAGCAAATTGTTCTCTAACCTATCAAAGCAAAATACTACCTATCCTACAGCGGAAATAAAACTATTTCCTAAGATATGAAAGCAAGAAATTATCTCTTATGATCTACAAAAGCAAGAAACTATCTTTTTTAATCTATGAAAGCAAGAAGACTATTCTTCAACCTATGAAAACATGAAAACTATCTTTTAACCTATGACAATTAAAATATAATGCTGGTGGTTGTGTGAATGTCTTCAGTGTCAGATGATATCTCGATGGCACTTGACAACAAATGACAATTCAAGTGGAATAAGCTCAATACTGATCTCAATAGCAAAGTGAAAGGTATGGATTAAACAATCCAAGGAGAGTTTATCCATGACAAAAGCAATCGTCAATTACCCTGTATATTCATGTATAAACCATCAACAACATAACAAGATCATCATTATACTTCTATACTATGTAAGCAAAATTAGATTCAACCATTAACTAAGAAATATAATTGCAATTTAATTCTAGGAAAGGAAATTACATAAATTGAAACTATGCTACATCTATTCTAACAATTCAAAGTTCAAACTACAATAAGAAAATGCTTAAGAACATAAATTTAAAACATGACATTAAAAAGTAAACTAACAACTACATTAATCAACAACTAGCTAAGCCAATTCTACATAAAAATGAAAAAAACAAGTTATGATTAAAAACTGGAATTAACTCTATCCATCCATCAAATCCTTGTCGAAGAGAACCCACATAAAAACTCTATTCTAGTCTAATTAAAACTTTGTTTTAAACTTGGCTATAAAATCATAAAAGAAAGCATAATCTAATATCTAATTGCACATGGGGTTAGTCTAGGGATTTGCAAATCCGTTCCTAATCTATAAGATCAATTCATGTTAGCACAATTCTTCATTCTAACATGCAACAGAGAATCAAAGTAATTAAACTACAACAACAAACTAATTAACATAATAAAACTGCATGTACAGGAAATAAAGAGAACAACTAAACTATAAAATGCATAAACAAACTAGAGAATAGTTACTAGACTATTGGTGCCCCCCCCAGCAAGTTGTGGTCACTTTCTAAAAGAACACCACGAACTCAGCAATTCAAATTCACCATGAAAACTCAAAAACACAGTTCTTATATAATTTGGCAATGTAAAATAGAAAAACAAAGTAAAATTGTATTTTTATCTATCACACTGATGCTTCTACTACTTAACAACTATCTAACCATCCTAGTGGTATTTATAAGCTTACAGACCAAGAGGTCGACCACAAGAGGGTCGAAACACTTCTAAATTTGGCAAATTACAATAAATGATGCCCTAACTGCTAAAACAGAGCGAGCCAATAATCGCTCAGCTGAACAACCAAAATTGAGTTATCGGGAGCTCAGTAGCTGGAGTGGGAAAGCATAAACAAAACTCACATTCTCGATTCTTCCATCACTAACCGCCAATATCATAACCACCAAGTCGCCCTCCGTTTTTGTGTAATACGCAGTGCTGGACAGAGTGTCGGATCGGGTACCGGAACGAGTGCTGGAAGGAGTGTCGGATCAAGTGTCGAAAGTAGAAATGTGGTGCGTTTTTTTTAAGCCCTAATATTGGATCATTACCCCTTAATTGGGGCATATTATATTAGTAATGTTATTTTATTTATGTCGGCTTTAGGCCATTAGTTGTAATTATACCTCCTAGTCTCCTATATATACCAAGGAGACATTTTCATTTTGAATCATCTT
>JASDQU010100577.1:256740-272825 GCA_032191745.1 Picea mariana | reverse complement strand
TTCAGTTCACTTCAACAATTATAGATAGAATGATTTCTTTACTACAACACTAAATGCTTTTGGAATTGAGCATATACAGTGCGTGGCTATCTTTGAAACAAAAGACTTCCATGGGTTGATAATTTATGTTTCACTTGGTTGTTTGAATTTAATTAAGCAATTATAGTGACCAACAATGATGATCCCAATGTTTCATGGTGACAAAACCAATGCAACATCTAAACTCAACTTAACTAGTCAAACTGAAGTGTCAACTGAAAGAGAATATTCTCCAGGTGGAATATTCTCCCCTAAAATATAGGAGACTGGATAATGACCAATTATGACTAATAAACAAGGAAAAACCTAGGAAAAAGAAATCCTAGGTGTGTGTGAAGTAACTCCAACAAATACCCATGAGTGGAACAGGAAAAGAGAATACCAAGGGAACAAATTTCAATCAGAAATAAGGGAACCAAAATTAATCTTATTCCACCATAACCATTTCCATGTCATAGCAAGAGAAAGAAACACATTTGAAGCAATGCTAGAAAAACTTCTAGATCAAAATTGTGTGTGGAGTTTTTGAAATATCCAACATTTCAAGTGGACACTCCACCCATCATCAAGGACATAGGAAGTTGATATGCTATAAAAGAGTGTTGGGGTTTGTAAATATATAGGAATTAATCGTCCATTTTTTTTTTGAAATTAGTTGTTAGCATTAGGTAATCAATTAGATTAAGATAAGGGGGTTGTTAGGAATGGACGAAGAGAATACTTGAAAATAATAAAAAATATTAAATTAAGAATAAAGTATTAAATTAAATTAGAATATTAAAAAGGTAAAAATAATTAAGTATATTAAATTAATAAAATATTAATTTAAATTAAATTAGAAAAATAATAAGGTATTAAAAGAAAGTATTAGAAAATAATCATGTATTAAAATAAGGGTTGGGTTAAAGCCATATGTATGAGGGAGTAGCTGGGGGGGAAATCGAAACCAACAATCTAATGGTCAAGGTGATGAATGGTGGGTTTCCAAGACTGGATAAGTTTGTAGCCATCTTCGCGGTTAAGGTTATTATGATTTTTTTCGATTTCCACGGCTTCCCAAATGAGACGGGAGGAATAATGAGGGGCTGGGGATAATATTTTAGTTTGGTCAAATAAAATAAAATGATTTGATTTAAAATAATGTTTGGCGATAACTGATTTTGAGATTTGGTTATGGGTAGTATCAACTATATTCTATTTGAGCTTGAATTTAAAGGTTCTTCTAGTTTGGCCTATGTAATATTTCCCATGGGAGCAAGGGATCTGGTAAACTCTTGGACCAAGCATAGGGTCATATTTATCCTTTTCTACTTTGAAAAGTTGTTTAAAGGTTTTGTAGGGCTTGAACATAGTTTTGATATTCTTCTTAGCCAAGAGTTTCACAATGTGATCGGTGGTGCCTTGGATGTAAGGGAGAGAGAGGAGAGTGCGAGGAGGAGAGGAGAGATAAGAGGTTTTTGGGTTTTGTTTTCTAGTTGAGCGAAAGGCTTGGTTAATTTGAGAGAGAGAGTATCCATTGGAAAAAAGGGATTCAGGTAAATGGGTCTTTCCTCTGCAAGGAATTAGGGGGAGGATATACATATGGCACAAGTAATATGGGTTTTTAGGACAACAAAATTTTGAGTTGGGTTATGGTGGGAATTGGGGTTAAGATATCTATCAATGTGATTTTTATTTCTATAGACTTGGTGGGAAAGGGAGCCATCAAGAAGATGAGAGATGAGAACATCCAAAAAGGGGATGAAGCTGTCTTTTGGGGTTTCCATAGTGAATTGGATGTGGTGGGGAAGGTTGTTAAGATGATTGCAGAAAGAGACCAAGTTGGCATGGCCATGAGGCCATATGATGAAAGTGTCATCTACAAGTCAAAACCCACATTTGGGTTTGAGATTAAAGTTGCTTATGGCTAGAGATTCAAAATGTTCCCATAAATATATTAGTCACCACTAGGGAAAGGGATGACCCCATGGATGTACCTTTGGTTTGTTCATAGAAATCCCCCTTAAAGGTGAAGAAGGTAGAGGAGATGCATATTTTGATTAGGTTAATATTTTCAGGGTCGACCAATTTGGAGATTAGGGTTAGGGCTTCTGAAACAAGAATTTTGGTGAATAGAGAGATCACATAAAAAATGACCATAAGGTCATCATCATCAAGGTGAAGGTTACCGATTTTGTTAATGAAATTTGTGGAATCTTTGATAAAAGAGGAGGTTTTACCCATGAAGGGTTGAAGCTTGTGGGAAATAAATCGAGAAAGGGCATGGATGGGGGCTCCTATGGAACTTACTATAATCTTGAGAGGAATATATTTTTTGTGAATTTTGGGTTGTCCATAAATATTAGGGGTTTGGGGGTTATGATGAAGGAGACGCTTTTGGATAGAAGGACCCAAAGAGGAAGATTTGATGGTGTTGGTGACGAAGTTGGTGATGGTGTTAATAGGTTTTTTATTTAGAGATTCATAGGTTGAGTAAGAAAGGAGGTCAAGTAGTTTAGAATCATAGTCAGAGGATTTCATAATCATAGTGGCATTCAGATCTGAAAATCCTTTAGACACCACTCATTTCTTTACATATATACATGCAGTATCTAACTTGATCCAAAATAATTTACTGATCGTATTGAGGTGGTTTGTAGAATTACGATGATGTGCTCTTTATCCAAAAAATCATAAACTAATGATTAGTTTGCAAAATAATGAGATGACACAATAGAAAATAAAAGAACTCAAATTACATATATGGATGACATACATCACGTCATCTTCAAAGTCCCTTTAGATAGCATCATTGTTCTCCATCATCTCAAAAGACCAAAATACATGGCAACATGTGCTTGCATAGAGTCATTCAAATGGAATCTCTTTAATTCCATAACTCAAAACAAGAAAATAAGTTTACCATTAAAATCCTTGTGAATTGTAAGAAATTTGACTATAAAGTCGACCAATTTCCTAACTAACTTAATTTCTCCCTCTTTGGCACGCAAAACAATGTGCTAAATGCTCATTAATGGAAAATTGAGATAAATGTTTTTAAAAATGACCTCAAATAACAAAATAGACCTTAAATTCATGATCCTTGCAAAAAATCGTGAAAAATGAGTATAAAGTTCCCTATGTTTTGTCAATATACCTCATGGCACGCTTTACGAGACAACCATACTTGGCCTCTTCTTAGCACGTACTTTGAGACATTTGTACGGCCTAGAAATCCATACCTTGCATTGAAAATTATTCCACCTAGGAATCCATGCAGACCTGGGAATGTGTTCACATTGGCATCCATGCCCAATATATAGGCTCGAGCCCTCCAACCTCCATCTGAATTAGTTGGCAACTTTATTACTAAAATTAGTGAAATCTCCACTAAGTATCGTGCAGTTTGCATGGTGGTTAAAAATTCAGAACAAAACCCAAAGGTTCTGGGTTCGATCCTCTATGGCACGCATTTGATGGTTTTTATATAGTATATAGTTAGAACTATATACTATATATATAGTATATAGTTAGAACTATATACTATATATATAGTATATGTGTGGTATACTAAAACCCCCAGCGCAAAATATTTGTGTATAGTTTTAAAATATATTGAGACACATAATATGGTTAGGCCCCTCGTATGGTCCTAGTACTTTTTTTCAATACATTATATGTAGCCAAGGGTTGAGGGCTTAGGCCCTAGACCCTTTTAAACCGTCGTTTGAACTTTTTTTACAAACTTAAATATATATTACAACATATATCGGTATGAACCAGTGTGGTGGCACATTGGTAATGGGGCTTGTGTTATAACTTTGGGAGGTTGCAGGTTCGACCCTTATTGACTCCTAAATCATTTTGATGAATCATGCCAATATAGGCCAATGGGAGGTCACCACGTGGTGACCTCTCATTGGCTTGTCCATGCCACATGTTGACCTGTAATTGGACTACTTTTGCACTATTTTTCAACCTATAATTGGACCAATTGGATTGTACCTTGCCTAGTTAGTTTCCTTCAATCATGTGCCATGTGTCACCCTTGCAGTGGTGACACGTGTCACTCTTCTTTCCCATGTGGTCTTTGACCTTTGACTGGAACTTTGATTGCTCTTAACTTTTGCATACAGACTTTGTTTGACTTGTATTTTGTGCCATTGGAAAGATGATGATAAGCTCTATGCATTAATGCTAATTTTGAGATAACTTGGGATGGTCAAATTTTAAGAATTTATGGACTCCCTCAGACCTCTGTGAGCATTCCAGATCCTCCTAGACCTCTTTGAGCATTCCTTAGATCCTTCTGGATCACCACCTTCCCACTGAAAAAGTTTGGACCTCCAAAAGTGTATATACTCAACAACTTAGTGATGATAATTCACTCTTCCATCTTGTTGAATCTTTTGGAATTTAGTCTTCATCTTGGGTCTTCAATCTTAGGTATTAGATCAATGCACTTATGTCTACTTCTCTTTAATATAGCTCTGAATCTATCCTATGACACTATCACTAATAGCTATGGTTCTGGCTCATAGATTCCCTGACAAAAAAAGTCTTGTACCTGTATCCTATATTTCAACATCCATTCCCATATCCTATTGTTGAATATAGTCCATCTCGACTAATATGAAACCAAGTCAAATGTTGATCTATGCCTTGCCCATTTGGAATCTCTATTCTTGTACTGTTGATGTATCTGTAGGAGTCCTTGAATGAATACTCTATCCATTATCTCCCCCACCTTTGTAACATCCCCAACCACCCACAGGTCGGGGTATGCTACCTGCAAGCCCACCCTTGGACTTCTTACTCTTTACCGACACCTTCTTTATTTATTAAGGATGCATAAGATAAAAGATTTAATGACATGCACAACAATAACCAACAAGCATGCATATTCTAAAGATTCAATTAAACGATAATTAAATGCATAGCGGAAATTTTATACATTCATATACAGGTAAATAATACCATAATAGAGAGCACTTATCTTTATAAAACATGACACCAACTGGATGCAGACCAAGGACGTTCCACCCAACCATAGACACCACTGTTCCAAATATAAACAACAGTGTCACCCCTGAGCCAGGGCTATGAATCCACAAGGAAGATTCCATAGTGTACTTGGGTTCCCAAGCCAGTCAACTCTCAAGCTCTCACAGGTTTCCCAACACCCACAAAAATCCTAGTACCCAAATCTCCTCTACCCAGCTTGCACCACCAGAGAGAACGAACCTCCACCCTTCGCTTCCACACAGTCCCTTAGGAAGCCCTTATCCTTATTCAGGTCTCCAACGCAACTGGTCCATAATATCAATGCTGGAACTCTCAGGACTCACAACTGTGAACAATGCTGGACATAGGCCACAACATCTCATACATGCAGGCCTCAAGTCATGGCTGGATCACACCAGTGACCACTACAACCAACAATACTGTGGATAACCTTCGACAGTTCAGTTACCTTTCCCAAGACAAGGCACAGATGAGGATGGATCGATGAATGGGTAAGTGAGTGCATGAGAGTGCCTGAGGGTGAGAATGGTATAACGCAGAGGTGATGAATCAAGTAAGCCAATGACCAACCCCCAAAATTAGACTAGGGATGGGTTTAAGTATTTTCGTGGGGAAATCAAGAACCTCATGGCCTTCCCCAAGAAACTCACGTAACCAATCCACTCCCTTAGGAAAAAAGGTAATTAACATAGGAATAAACATTTAGCCCCTCAAGCCCCCTCTCTTGTGGAATCATAGCCCCCTATAACTCTAGTCCTTTTCTGTCTAGCATCTAGCGATGTGTTTATTATTACTAATGATCAAAACATTACATTTATTGGGCATACTGGCCCTTTAATAATTGTTTGGGCACTCAGACCTCTCATCATTGTAACAATACATTATTTAAAATGGGGGTTCTAAACCTAGGGTGTTACATCCCCTCCCCCTTATCTTGGCACTGTCCTCAGTGCATATACAAAATAGAGATCAAAATCTTAAATTTATTCAAAAAGCTGTGGGTACTCTGCCCGCATGGCATCTTCATGCTCCCAAGTAGCATCTTCATGACCATAGCAGGTCCACTGAAATTTTACCAGCTCTATAACTCGATTCCGAAGCATTTTGACCTTTTTGTCCAATACTTGCACTGGCTGAACTTGAAAGTCTCCCTCCGTCTCTACCTGAATCATATGCTAATCAATAACATGGTGAGGGTGATGTACATATTTCTTTAGTAAATATACATGAAATAAATTATGCACATTCATGGAAGCAGGCAATGCAAGCATGTATGCAATTGGCCCTATCCTATCCAATATTTCAAATGGACCACAGAATCTGGCTGCCAGCTTTGTACAACTACCCAATTTCAAAGAGCTCTTCTTGGGCTTCACTTTCAAAAGTACATGCTCCCCTACTTTAAATTATCTAACTGTCCTGTTCTTGTCTGCATAAACTTTCTGTCTATCCTGTGCTGCCTTTAAATTCTGCTTGATCTTGACCACCTGGTCTTCCATGTCCTTGAGCAACTCCGACCCAAGTACCACTCTATATGTTGGGTTGTCCCAACTCACTAGAGTATTGCATTTCCTACCATACAAGGATTCAAATGGGCTCATTCTCAATGAAGATTGATACCCATTATTATATGAAAACTCAACCAAGTGTAAGTAATCTTCCCACTTAGATGGCTTATCCATCACATACATTCTCAACATGTCTTCAATTATTCGATTGACTCTCTCTCTTTGCCCATCTGTTTGGGGATGATTTGCGGTGCTAAAGTTTAGTTTTGTGCCAAATCCTTTAAACAAGCCCCTCTAGAAATTGGAGGTAAACTTCGTATCTCTATCCAAGACGATTGTCCTAGGTATCCCATGTAACCTAGCAATTTCCTTCATGAAAATTTCTGCAATATTGGCCTTTGTATGCGTTGTCTTCACAGGAACAAAATGAGAAGCCTTTGTTAATTTGTTAACCACCACCATGATTGAATCATGTTTCTTATTCATTTTGGGTAATCCCTTGATGAAATCCATGGTGATCACTTCCCATTTATTCTCTGGGATTGGCAATGGCTGCAACAAACCTGCTGGGTGCCTATGCTTAGCCTTCACCTTCTAACATTCCATACATCGAGCGATGTAATCAACAACATCCTTCTTCATTCCCGGCCAAAATAATTGGCTTCTTACTTCTATAATTGTTTTCTGGTAATCGGGATGTCCAACATAAGGAACACCATGCATTTCCTTCAGTACCAAATTCCTCAGTTCTCTGAAACTAGGAACATAGATTCTATTTTTATGCATGAGTAATCCATCTTCCTTTATCTCATACTCCTTTATTTTATGTTGTACATCTCCTTGCTGTAAGTTTTTTTTTATCTGTAGGTAATTCTGATTTGTAACAAGACCATCTAAAATTCTTCTCTTCAAGTTTGAATGATGCATACTGACAGCAATAGCATGCATGAAATGCATTCTCCTGCTTAGTGCATCGACAACTTTATTATCCTTTCCCTTGATATGCTTGATATCAAAGTCATATTCACTTAAAAATTCCAGCCATCTTGTTTGCCTGACATTCAAGGTCGGTTGTTCAAAAAGATACTTCAGGCCAATGTGCTCTGTTCTTAATTCGAATTTCTTCCCCATGAGATAATGCCTCCACATCCTCAAGGTGTGAACAATGGCAGCAAGTTCCAAGTCATGCGTGGCATAGTTCTTCTCATGTTCCTTAAGCTTTTTGGACTCGTACCCAATGATATGTCCATTTTGCGTGAGGACTCTCCCAATTCCTTCCTTACAAGCGTCTGTACATACCACAAAACGTTCATTTGGGTCAACAATCTTTAACACAGGTGCACTAGTAAGTAATGACTTCAACATATTAAAATTATTTTCACACTTGATTGTCCATTCAAATTTAGTTCCCTTCTTTTGAAAAGAAGTGATGGGATGAGCAATCTTAGAGAACCCTACTATGAACCTTATGTAGTATTCAACTAATCCCATAAAATATCTGACGTCTGACATATTTATGGGTGTTGGCCATCCTCTAATGGATTCGATCTTCTATGGATCTACTGTTATACCATGCTCTGAAATAATGTGTCCCAAGTAATGGATTTTATTTTGATAAAAAGAACACTTACTCAACTTGGCATACAACTGATGTTCTCTCAGTACTTGCAATACCAGTCTTAAATGATGTTCATGCTCCTCTTCAGACTTAGAATAGATACGTATTTCATCCAGGAATACTATGAAAAACTTGTCCAAATAATTTCTGAGTATGCCATTCATTAAGCACATGAATACAGTTGGTGCATTGGTTAGTCCAAATGGCACCACTACAAATTCATAATGCCCATACCTGGTCCTAAAGGTTGTCTTATGAACGTCTTCTTCCCTGATTCTTACCTGATGGTATCCTGCCCTCAGGTCAATCTTTGAAAATATATTTTCTCCTCTTAGCTGATCAAAGAGGTCAACAATTCAAGGTAGAGGATACTTGTTCTTTATAGTGTACTTGTTCAGCTATCGGAAGCCAATACACAACCTCAAGGTTCCATCCTTCTTTTTGACAAAACATACTGGTGCTCCCCAAGGTGAAACACTTGGACGTATGTACCCTTTCTTCAACAATTCCCCCAACTGCATTTGTAATTCTTTTAACTCAGGTGTGCTCATTCTGTAAGGTGTTTTTGACATTGGGGAAGCTCCTCGCACTAAGTCAATTAAGAAATCTATCTCCCTTCTTCGTGGCAATCTAGGTATTTCTTGGAATACATCTTCAAATTCTTGTAGTACCGAGAAATATTCAAGGCTTGGCCCCTTTGTATCAACTGGCTCTTCCGCATGAGCTGCATACAGTTGACATCCTTTTCTAAAACATTGTTTCAGCTGTAAGGCCGAAATCTCCCTTATAGAGATGGTTCTTGGAACTCCTTTCACAGTGCTTTGTTTTCCATTTCCATCAAGACATGTAAATGTATTATTATGACAATCTAGGAAAACATGATGCCTATCCAACCAAACCATCCCAATCAGAACATCATAAGGCCCCAATGGTATGATATTTAGATCAGTACTAGTATTCACGCCATTAAGACTTATGGAACAACTTTTGACCATATCATGGATTCTCCTTTTGGTTCTAGTGGCTAACTGAACCAAACTTGCTTTTCCAAGTTTACTTTTCTCCAAATGTAATTTATCCACTATCTTAGGATCAATGTAGTAATGACTTTCTCCTGAATCAATCAAAATAGAAATAGGCTGATTTATGATCTTACCTTCCACCTTGATCATATTGGAATGGTACTCTGCTTATTGATCATTTAAAGCTGCATAGATTCTTCCCATATATTCAACTATTGTAGCCTCTTGGACATTGTGCATAGTCTTCACTCTGTCTTTTCTATGTGGGAAATCCTTGTACATTTGATATTCTTTGCATCCCTAGCATTGGATTGGTGGTCTTCCCCTTTTCCCCAAGGAATCTTCTTTCTTGGATTCCCCCTTAGCATACTGATCTCGACGATTTCTATTAGGCACATTCCTATTGAAGGGAGGTTTGAATCCTTTCCTCCTCTGATTGGACTTCTCATTATTCTTTTTCTTCCAATATTTCTGCAGGGATTCTCTTCCCTGGACTTGATCATATAGGTATTTAGTCTTTCTGATGGCCTCAGTCAAGGTCCTGGGTTCATCATACTTGATCTTTTTCTTATAAAAGGATGACAATCCACTTAGAAATCTTTGTATTTTCACTTTCTCATCACCAATGAACTTGACATATTTTAACAATCCCAAGAACTTCTTCTTGTACTCTGTGATAGTCATGCTTCCCAACCTAAGTTTGAAGAACTCCTGCATTTTCTTGTCATAGAAATGCTCTGAGAGGTACTCCTTTTGGAAGTACTTCTTGAACTATTTCCAAGTGATCCTACTTTCATTAACATGTTCCACTTGCTTCAGTTGGTCCCACCACATCGTAGCCTTCCCTTATAAATGGTAGGTGGAAATCCTGGCTTCTAGGTTTGATGAATAGATATGAAACTGAGAATATCTCTGAAGCCCAAGAAACCATGCTTCAGCATCATCTTCCCTCTCTCTTTCACCATCGAAGGAAGGTGTCTTGAGATTCCTCAGCTCTCCTTGCAAAATATCTACCTCTTGTTTCCTTCTTTGTTGTTTGACAGGGGACACCTCCGGACTGCTTATGGGATCATCCGATGCATCAAACTTTCTTTCTGAGCAGGGAGGTGAGTGGTGTCCATGAGATCTTCTAGCACTTCTGAAATAACCAACTCTTCCATGAGCATCTCTTCTTTCATGACACTTGCCTCCTTCCTCTTGTGTTGAGTTTGATCCCTTCTTCATTTGCCTCTGCAACTGATTTAAGCTCTGCAACAGTTGAACATTTATCTGACTTTTCTCTCTCATAAGTCTCTCATTGTCTTCTTTGTAGATATGCATTGCCATCTTCAGGATTCTTATTGTTTCTGTTAACGTTTCCTTCTCTCCTTTTTCCTTGCATCAGTTGGACTTTGTCTCTGCATTACCAACTCTGGTATTTTGGCCTTCGGCCTCCTTATCATGACTGGAGGATCCCTCACCTTATTCCATTTCCTCAATACACATCTTGAGTTGATGTGTTTAAACCCCTTAATTCTGCAAAATGTGCAAGCGACCATTTTGTTAGAATTATGCATATGATAAACAAAATTGCCAAACCATGCTACAAGTCTCTTCTCTTATTTTTGTTCATGGAGACCATATCCCCATTCTCTCAAAATAACAGTGTCCTGTTATCCTTGGCTGACACAAAATTTCATCCTACACAGACTCTTCCTTCACCACCTTCCCAGGTGACCACAACTAGAAACCATGGATAAATCCTTCCTTAGCACTTTTCTGTCTCGAGGAAAACCAATTCAGCCCTTAGCCCTCCTTCCCTCAACTCTCAATCTGCATATGACCATGTCCATGACCCTACACTTAGATGAAAAATCTCTTATCCAGAGCTTCAGGACTTCGTAACTTCCAGCCAAGACCATATCAATGCTCCTCAACCTCTTTCACGATCAATGATCGAGATCTGCTTCGGGACTCCATGCTTCGGGAGTCTCAACTTCCTCGCTTGCCTCCTCCAAGAATGATTTTTACCCAGAGTTCATTATCTATCGACGTGTGTCCTCCTACAGATCGATGACTATGAATTGCTTCGGCTCTTCGGGCTTCAGAAGTTTCAAACTTCCCTCCTGCACTTTCTCCTAGAGTGATTTCACCCGAAGTTGACGATCCTTCGAGATGTGTCTTCTAGAATCAACAGTCGATATGTACTCTGGCCTTCAGGATTTTTCGACCCGACGCAACTTGTCACATATTTCCCCTCTAGAGTGCCTAGTCTCTAGACTTCATGATTTATCACCACGTGGCAAAATACTGGAAGCGGACAAGTCGCCCAATCAGGTAGGTGCCATGTGTCATGTTCTAATTGACTTTTCAACACTCCAAATGCTCAAAACTTACTGGCATGTGGAACACATCCCATGTGTCCATGTGATCCCAAGTGACATCCACAAGCCACGCCACTTCAGAAATTCTAGGGTCCACATCACCTCTAGGTGACATCATTGTGCCCCATCACTTTGGCTCTTAGGGCTTCGAGACTTCAGGAGTTTTCATACTAGCACACTTCCAATTATCCCGAACTCTGAATTCCCAAACTCGCTAATCTGTCACCATGTGTCCTCCTGGATCGAACAACTAAGATTCACTTAGGATCTTCACCCGAAGTCCACGAATCTGCACCATGTGTCCTCCTTAATTTGATGACTATGTTTTACTTCGGGACTTCAGACTTTGAAAATATCAAACTTCAAAACTTATCTGGCCCCACTGGCTTTTATCCGAAGCCCTGGATCTGGTGACGCGTGGCTCTCACAGATCAATGGCTGAGATCCTTTCGGGTCTTAGGGTTTTAGATGTCTCAAACTTCAAACCTCCTCCTCTCTCACCTTTTCCCGGAGCGTTTTATCTAGAGCACATGATCGGTTGACGCGTGTCCTCCTACAGGTCAACAATTCCCAGGTACTTTGGCTATACGGAGTTTCGATATTCAAGCACTAATATGTCACATCACTTCCTTTCCATTTTTGGGGGCACGTATCTATAGTTTGGAGTAACCCGCTTTTCACCCCGCAATTCTCCTAACGCTGACACATAACCCCTTGGTGAAACCGTGGTTTGGATTGTGGGACCGCCTTGAGGAATTAACTCCCATGCAACTTGGTTCCCCGCAATTCCTATTGGCCATTGATCTCCCTCTCCAATGGGATCCGACGATTGTGACCTTGACCCTTGCTTCATTTTCATCGGACGACCCCTGTTCACCTGTCCTCCGATCCAATGATCCCGGATCTCTCCTGATCCTACAGTGGTGACTTCTCCCAAATTCGAATTCGAAGAGGATGGTCATGATCCTTCGAACCCCTTACAATGGGTCTATGATGATCTAACTCATGCGTAGACTCTACAATTCCATTCCTCATGATCTTTTCAACTTCATGGTCAGATTTTGATCTTGACCACGAGACTTTGACCAACATACCTGACCCATACCGACCCAGTGTTTCAACTAGAAGCTCTGATACCAAACTGTAACATCCCCAACCACCCACAGGCCGGGGTATGCTACCTGCAAGCCCACCCTTGGACTTCTTACTCTTTATCGACACCTTCTTTATTTATTAAGAACGCATAAGATAAAATATTTAACGACATGTACAACAATAACCAACAAGCATGCATATTCTAAAGATTCAATTAAACGATAATTAAATACACAATGGAAATACATTCATATATAGGTAAATAATACCATAATAGAGAGCACTTATCTGTATAAAAGATGACATCAATTGGCTGCAGACCAAGGATGTTCCACCCAATCATAGACACCACTGCTCCAAATCTCAACAGTAGTGTCACCCCCGAGCCAGGGATATGAATCCACAAGGACGGTTCCAGAGTGTACTTGGGTTCCAAAACCAGTCAGCTCTCAAGCTCTCATAGGTTTCCCAACACCCACAACAATCCGAGTACCCAGCTCTCTTCTACCCATCTTGCACCACCCAAGAGAACGAACCTCCACCCTTCTCTTCCATGCAGTCCCTCAGGAATCCCTTCTCCTTATTCAGGTCTCCAACACAACTAGTCCAGAATCTCAATGTTGGAACTCTCAGGACTCACATCTATGAACAACGCTGGACACATGCCAATGCATCTCAGATATGCAGGCCTCAAGTTATGGATGGATCACACCAGCGACCACTACAACCAACAATACCATGGCTAATCTTTGGTAGTTCGGTTCCCTTTCCCAAGCCAAGGTGTAGATGAATATGGATCGATGAATGGGTAAGTGAGTGCATGAGAGTGTGTGAGGGTAAGAATGGTATAATGCAGAGGTGATAGAGCGGGCGAGCCAACAACCAACCCCCAAAATCAGACCAGGGATGGGTTTAAGTATTTTCGTGGGGAAATAAAGAACCTCCTGGCCTTCCCCAAGAAACTCACGTAACCGATCCCCTCCCTTAGGAAAAAATGTAATTAACATTGGAATAAACATTTATCCCCTCAAGCCCCCTTTCTTGTGGAATCATATCCCCCTATAACTCTAGTCCTTGTCCGTCTAGCAGCCAACGATGTGTTTATTATTAATAATGATCAAAACATTACATTTCTTGGGTATACTGGCCCTTTAATAATTGTTTGGGCACTCAGGCCTCTCATTATTGTAACAATACATTATTTAAAATGGGGGTTCGAAACCTGGGGTGTTACAACCTTAAAGAACAACCTTGCTTGTATTGTTATCATCTGTACCTACCTTGATTCCTTTAGTTGAAGGTATAAATCCATACAAACATGACATAGTAATTTAAAAACATTCTTATAGCATGCACCTTTATGCCTCTTATTTCTAAAGAGAATTATTTCTCCTTTACCAGATCTAGAAAGTTTTTCATTATTTCGGTGCTCTTTCCTCTCTCAATCTACATGATCCAACTACCTGCATCCCTTTGTTCCTTCAGTTTCATTTCTTCAGAATCAAGAACATTGTCTTAGAAAATTCGATCCATATGTAGCCATTTAGCTGATTACAAGGGAACATATTTGTCTATACTGTTGTCTAAAGGCTTAGAAATCTTTACAATGAGATTACCTTCACTGTAGAACAATATGTATAGGTGTCTATCTAGAAATATCCCTAACAATATTCCTTTCACTCTAAAACAATATGTAAATGTGGCTATCTAGAAATATCCTTAATGATATTCCTCTCACTCTCAACATCATATAAGGTGGCAATATAGAAACTCTGTTACAAAATCCCTCCCACTCATATAAGGTGGCAATATAATGTTTTTACAGAGTTTCTCTCACTCTTATAATTTACAATGAGTGGATTACAATCCTTATAATTTACTTTAGGAGATATACCAATATGCATATTATATTTACAATGAAAATTTTATATGGTTTACTTATGGAATCATTCTTCCCATTGTGCTAGGAGGAGTCTCGCATCTTCTGACCTCTAACAATGCCTCTGATGCTGATGTTGAATCTGACATTGAAGCTGATGTAGAATATGATTCCAAATCCAAGTAACCATTATACCAAACGATAGGTCTTCGAGTAAACTGTATAACCTCTCCTTGTGAATACCAAGTACTATTGTTGTGTCTGGAGCATCTTCCCTTGAATACACAAGTACCTGGCCATTCTGAAATGCAGCTGCATAAAATTCATCCTCAAATGCCACAACTGAGAGTAGGTTTATGTTTAATTCTGGAACATACAACATATATTCGATTCCTAGAAATCCTCCCAACTCGAGCTGGAATATTACATATCCATATAACCCTCTTATTGCTTGTCCGGTGTTGGTTCCAGATCCTACATAGAAATCTGTGTCATAATCTGAGAAATTCAAGAATATTGATCTCATCCCGGTCATGTGGTGATATGAGCCACTATCCATGAACCATTCTTTGATGTCTTCATATATCACTTTTCCAAGACCATCCATTAGGAAGTATTCTTTCCCAAGCCTTTCAGCAATACCATTAACTTCATTTCGAGTTGCTTCTTGTCTTCTTGCAAATGCCTTTACATTTATTCTATTCTACTTCAGACATAAGTGCGGGTAAAGTGTCCAACACTTCTTGATATGATGTACACTCTTACCACAATGAGAGAAGAGTGTCTTGTTCCACGATCCCTTCTTTTCATTCCTCTTTTTCCTTTGACTTAAGAAATGATCTGTCTTCTTCTTGGAGGGTTTTATTTGCACATATTGTCTCCTTCGACACTTCTCCACATCATGGTTGCTAGTTCCATAAGAAGCACATAGATAACTAGACCATTCACTAATGGGAAAAGTCTTCATTCCTTCTCGTCTAGCATGCACATCTTTCTATGGAGATGACTTACACATGTTACCTTTCTTATGACTGGAAGGTAAGGCAAATTTTTTATGTAGGGATTCTTCATCTAAATTTCTCTTTGCTTCAGCTACCCTCAAGCATTCTTCATATTGATGGGAAAAATAATAATAAGAGGAGTCATCTTTCTCGATCATGCCCTTTGAAAGAGGTCATCCCTTTTGCATCAAAGACTTTACATTGTCACCTTGCCAATCTTCATGGATTGGTACTAATGGTGTCAGTTCCCGATTTCTGATCTGCAACTTTCTTTCCAAATCATAAAAAATACCCTTATGGAATTACTCATGACATAACAATTGATCTTGTAGTCTCTGCTTCTCTTCCTTAAGCTTTCAATTGCATTCTTAACTCAGATTTCTCCTTCCAAATTTGCTGATTAATTTTCTTTTGTAGCCTCAATTTCATGAGGAATTTACTCATCTTTCCTTCTTGATAAGAGCCTTCAAAATATTCACCAATTGAACTCTTGGATCTCATCACATCAACAACTTGCAACACACGTCAAAGCTAGCTCTGATACCACTTCTCTCAA
>JASDQU010100577.1:231109-247423 GCA_032191745.1 Picea mariana | reverse complement strand
ACCTTGCCAATCTTCATGGATTGGTACTAATGGTGTCAGTTCCCGATTTCTGATCTGCAACTTTCTTTCCAAATCATAAAAAATACCCTTATGGAATTACTCATGACATAACAATTGATCTTGTAGTCTCTGCTTCTCTTCCTTAAGCTTTCAATTGCATTCTTAACTCAGATTTCTCCTTCCAAATTTGCTGATTAATTTTCTTTTGTAGCCTCAATTTCATGAGGAATTTACTCATCTTTCCTTCTTGATAAGAGCCTTCAAAATATTCACCAATTGAACTCTTGGATCTCATCACATCAACAACTTGCAACACACGTCAAAGCTAGCTCTGATACCACTTCTCTCAAAGAAGTTGGTCAGAAAAACTCGCTCTGATACCACTCCTCTCAAAGAAGTTGGTCATAAAACCTTTCTCTAATACCACTTCTCTCAAAGAAGTTGGTCACACAACTAGCTTTGATACCACTTGATCCGAAAATCCTTTAGATGCCACTTATTTCTTTACATATATACATGGAGTATCTAACTTGATCCAAAATAATTTACTGATAGTGTTGAGGTGGTTTGCAGAATTACGATGATGTGCTCTTTATCCAAAAACTCATAAACTAATGATTAGTTTACATAATAATGAGATGACACAGTAGAAAATAAAAGAACTCAAATTACATATATGGATGATATACATCACTTCATATTGAAAGTGCCTTTAGATAACATGACTGTTCTCCATCATCTCAAAAGACCAAAATACACAATAACACGTGCTTCAATAGAGACATTTAAAGGGGCTCTCTTTAATTCCATAACTCAAAACAATAAAATAAGTTCACCATTAAAATCCTTGTGAAATTTCTAAGAAATTTGACTATAAAGTCGACCAATTTCTGAATTGGCTCAATTTTTCCCTCTTTGGCAACAAAACAATGTGCTAAATGCTCATTAATGGAAAATTGAGATAAATTTTTTACAAATGACCTCAAATCACAAAACAGACCTCAAATTCATGATCCTTGTGAAAAATCATGAAAAATGAGTTTAAAGTTTCCTATGTTCCATCAATATACCTTATGGCATGCTTTACGAGACAACCATACTTGGCCTCTTCTTGGAACTTACTTTGAGACATCCGTACGACCTCGAAATACATACCCTTCATTGAAAATTGTTTCAGCTCGAGATCCATGTAGACTTGGGAATGTGTGCACATTGGGCTCCATGACCAATATATAGGTTCGAGCCCTCCAACCTCCATCCGAATTAGTTGGCAACTTTATTACTAAAATTAGTGGAATCTCCACTAAGTATGGTGCGGTTGGCATGGTGGTTTAAAATTCTGAATATAACCCAAAGGTTCCAGGTTCGATCCTCTATGGCACACATTTGTTGGTTTATATATATAATATATAGTTAGAACTATATACTATATATATATAGTATATGTGTGGTATAATAAAACCTCTCGCGTGAAATATTTGGGTATGGTTTTAAACTATAAGGTGGAATATAATATGGTTATCGCCCCCCACGCCCCCCCCCGCCCCCCCAATGCATGGTCCTAGTACACAGTTTCAATACATTGCATGTAGCCAAGGGTTGAGGGCTTAGGCCCTCGACCCTTTTAAACCGTTGTTTGAACTTTTTTTACAAACTTAAATATATATTACAACATATATGGGTATGAACCATTGTGGTTGCACGTTGGTAATGGGGCTTGTGTTAGACCCTTGGGAGGTTGCAAGTTCGACCCCCATCGACTCGCAAATAATTTTAATGAATCATGACAATATAGGCCAATGGGAGGTCACCACATGGTGGCCTCTCATTGGCTTGTCCATGCCGCATGTTGACCTGTAATTGGACCACTTGTACACCATTTTTCAACATGTAATTGGACTAGTTGGATTGTACCTTGCCAAGTCAACTTCCTACAATCATGTGCCATGTGTCACCCTTGCAGTGGTGACACATGTCACTCTTTTTTCCCATGTGGTCTTTGAAATTTGACTTGGTTTGACTGGAAATTTGACCACTTATAACCTTTTCATACGAACTTCATTTGACTTATCATTTGCGTCATTGGAAATATGACGAAGAACTCTATGCATTCATGCCATTTTCGAGATAATTTTGGATGGTAAAATTTTGAGCATTTATGGATCCTCTAGGTCGTTTGTGAGCATTATGAATCCTCCTGAACCTCTGTGAGAGTTCCTTAGATCCTCTTGGATCACGTTTCCTTTATTGACTTTAAGGAAAAGGATGTTAGGGTTCTCATTAAGGTGACAAATAAAATCAAATTGTTCTTTGGTGAGGTTGGGTTTAGGAGGCTTGGAACGATGAAGGATTCATTTGCGTTCCTACCTAATTTCTTTGGCTTCATGATCAGGAAGATGGTGGGTAATGGATTCAATGGAGAAAAATATATCCTCCATAGGGATGTGTTTAGGGGCTAAGGTGAAACTAAAACCTTTTTTAAGAAGTTGGAGGGTAGGAGGGTCTAACTGAATTGAGGATAGGTTTATGACTATCGAAGCATAAGGACTCAGGAAAGACAGAGGAGGGGGGATCTCATTATTATTAAATGGCAGGCCTTCAGGAATATAGGTTATTGGAGAGGGATATGGGATAACATATAGTTTTTGAAGGTGACAATTATCAATGGGGTTATGAACAACTAGGTTAGTTGGAGGCCCGTTAATAGGATAATGGTTTAAGTAGGCTGCAAGGTATGGGAGGAAGATAACATGGGTCATATAATTTGGTGATGTTTGGTCAGTTCTGATAAGGGGAGCACAAGGTTTGTTGTCTTGGGCACCTTGAAGGGAAAAATTCTTGTTAGGGTTTCTAGACACAAAGGTCAGGTCGAAAGTAGGGTTCATTGTGGGAGAGCGGCGCATGGAAATGAGAACAAATCTCATTGATAATGAAGAGTCGCATAGAGAATTAGATGGAGAGTGAGGGTCCAAAGTAGGAAATATTGCATCAACGGAAGGGGGAGAAAAAACATTTAGGATGGGATTGGGGTTGCAAACATAATGGTTGTCAGAGTTCAGTTGGCATGGAGGAGCAACTAGAGAAAGGGGAATCCGTGAGGAGGGAGAAGATGCACTTGCTGAGGAAGGTGAGAGATTGAGGCATGGAACCATACTTTTTATAGGGGATGCATGTTCCAAATGATCCATAGGAGGTGAGGTTTCAATAGAATGTAGAGAGAAGGCATCATTCTGAATAGTTTGGGAAGTTTGTCTAAGGAAGGAGAAGATTCAAAATGAGAATGAGAGAAAGGATCAAAGCGAGAGACAAAATAGGTATCAAGGTTTGATGTTCTGAGACTAGAAGTGTGATGAGGTAAATATTATTGTGAAATTAACTTGGAGAATTATTGGATTTGGTTAGAAATTGAAGATTCAAAAGTTGTTTTAAAATATCTAAAATCGAAATTAGACCATAAATTAACAAAGAATAAAGAAGAGAGTTTGAGATGCAACTTATAAACCTTAATAGAGAGGCGATTGAGTTCAGACCTATTAAAATGGATCTCAGCACGTAAAATGGATTTGTTGGACCTGGAGAGAATGTAATTGACATAGGTCCTTCAATTATGCTAGTGGAGGCACATAAAATAAGGGAGAACATATGAGTCACTACATCACTTAAAAAAGGTAAGGTCAGCAACTCTTTTAGCCATTTTTATTCTGAGATTTGTGAATATTTGGGCCTCCTTGAGGCAATCCTCTCCATGGAGGCTCAAAATTTGAGTATGTAGGTTTCCATAGTTAGTCATAAGGCTAGAAACAATTATAGATCAAAACCGTGTGTGGATTTTTTGAAATGTACAATGTTTCAAGTGGAAAGCCCACCCACAATCAAGGACATAGAAAGATGATATGCTATAAAAGAGTGCTGGCGTTTTCCAACATTATGAATATTGTGGAAACCTACATGCTCAAATTTGAAGAAATATAAAAAAAATACAGATTAGAAAATATGGCCCTTTTTTAAGACAACTTTAAATAATTTTGTGACATTCGTATCATAAAGACGTAAAGGAAACTCATTCTCAAGATTTCATGCTCACTTAAAAGTTAGAAACCACAAAATTTAGGAGCTCTAGAGTGTTGGAGTTACTTCACACACACCTAGGATTTATTTTTCCTAAGGTTTTTCCTTGTTTATTAGTCATAATTAGTCATTATCCAGTCTCCTATATTTTAGGAGAGAATATTCCACCTGGAGAATATTCTCTTTCAGTTGACACTTCAGTTTGACTATTTGAGTTGAGTTTAGATGTTGCATTGGGTTCATCACCATGCTAATTCGACCTTGCCTTGGGATCATCACCAAAGTGGCACATTGGCCTTGATTCCCTGAGTTAACTCCTCACTACTCTCTGTTCAGTCAGTTAACTGAAGACTAGTTGACTAGTTAACTCAACTAGGTGGCAGTTCACTCCCGTAACTGCCTGAGAGACTAGAATAGGTGGTAGTTCACTCCTGTAACTGTTGGTGTATGTCTATATCACTCTAGAACACCACGATGGCGCATTGGTTATCCTCAATTCAAACTCATTGAGTTATACAGAGTATATCATGTGTAAATTATTCATTATTCATAACGGTTAATGAGAATTCTTTCATTCTTTCTCTCCTTCTTCTTATTTCTCCAATTCTCTATGAAAATGTGTGTATAATTGTTTAGCTAGATCTATTTTGTGTAGGTTCAAAAAATTTACATGGTATCAGAGCCGACAGACTGCTAAGCAAAATCTACACCAAATTGTTTTGCAGGTACAAAAGATTGAAGACAGCGGAAAGATGGAATTCCAAAAAGAATTCATTCTTACACCTTACAACTATTTTGCATGGAAGGAGAAAATATCCATACATCTCCATTCCAGAGGGTTGTACAGGTTAACCATGAATACAGATCCAGAGCTGACATCAGCCATAGAAAAATACAAGTACTTAAATCGCATGGATGAGGCACTCAGAACAATTTGCAGTCTTATTTCTCCTGATCTCCTTTTTCATATATCTTCATGTAAGACTCCCAATGAAGCCTGGACCATCTTGGAAGGGATCTTTGGAAAATAGGATGAGGTGAGGGGACACATGCTGGAGGTGGAACTGCTTCCATTGGATCAAAAAAGCTTTGAGAATATCCAATATTTCTTTACAAAATTCAAGGATTTACTGTCGCAACTCAAAGTTTGCGGCGTTGACAAATCAAAGGAAGATAAACAAATGGTTCTCACCATTCTCTCCAAGCTTGGTCCTGAATTCTCTGTATTCATATCTACATTCCATACTATCAGATTCTCCTCTGGAGCCACCTGGAAGATGCCTTCTCTCGAGGACTTTATCGAATCCCTGACACAAGAGCAAACCAAGCTCATCAACATGGGTGCAATCAAAGGCCCAAGGGGGCATGCACTCACTGTGCATGATGGAAGCCAAAAATATCAGAAATATAAAGATAAATATAAGATGAAATCTCATGCACATCCGAAAAAGGAAGGGTACACAAAACCCTTCACCGATACCTCTGGATCCAAAGGAGAAAAGGGAAGAAAAGGAGAGAAATGCACATACCGTCACAAAGGATCCCATCCAGAATCTGCATGCATGCAAAAACAAACAGATCTAATGTCTCAAATATTTCAGAAAAACAACCTTGGAGATCACATCCCTGAGGGTGCAAAGAAGAAGAAGCCAAAAGATCTGAATTCCAAGAAAGGCAATTCTAGCCATGCCTTGATTGCAATCAACTCCTCTCCCGATGCTTGGATCATTGATTCAGGAGCATCACATCACATGGATGCATCAGAAGAACTCTATTCTTCTTTGGATGCATGCAAAGGTCCTCCTATTCCGATGGGGGACAACTCTTCTATCGAAGTCACCGACAAAGGAAGGATTGAACTCACCAATGGAATCTTCGAGAATGTGCTGCATGTTCCCAAACTTCCTGTCAACCTTCTCTCCGTATATCAGATGATGAATTCTGACACCAAAAATAAATTCATCGTCACACTAAATTTCGTGGACATTTATGACATGCAAACCAACTCTAGGGTTGCTACCGGTGAGGTAAATCATCAGTCTAGATTGTATACATTTTCTGAATTCATTGAACCTAATTCTTCTTTACTGCTTACTCATGTTGATGAAAGTAGTAGGATATGGCACAAAAGGTTTGGACATTTGAATTTCAGATACATGCAACAACTTAGCAAGCAAATATTATTTGATGGTCTACCAAACATCCGTTTCTCCAAGGGAGTATGTGAGGGATGTGTTTTTGAAAAACACCCTCAAGAGAAATTTGACAATGGAAAGTCTCAGCGAGCTTTTGCACCTTTAGATTTGATCCACAGTGACCTCATGGGTCCTTTTCCGCATCCATCGATCAACAAAGTGAGGTTTGTTCTCATTTTTTTGACAATTTCTCACGTTTTACATGGATCTACTTTCTCAGGCAAAAATCTGAGGTCTTTCAACACCTCAAAGATTTCAAAGCTTTAGTTGAGACACAGTCCAGAAAGAAGATCAAAGTCCTCTAAACTGATAATGAGGGAGAGTATGTGAATCATAAGATCCATAATCTTTTCCAAGAGGCATGGATTCAGTTGTAGCACACAGTTCCCTATACTCCGCAACAAAACGGAGTCGCTGAGCGAAAAAACCAATCTCTAAAGGAGATGGCATATTACTTGCTACATGCAAAGTCATTACCAGCGAGACTATGGGCCAAAGAAATTAACTGTGCAACATACATCCAAAACACATCTTTCCATAGATCTGTCAAGGATAAGACCCCCTACGAGGCTTGGAGTAGCCTCAAACTAGAAGTGACCCACTTTCGCATTTTCGGTTCACGTGCATGGGCACAGATTCCCTCTGAAAAGAGGGAGGCACTTGATCCACAGAGCACTGAGTGCATTTTTGTTGGATACCCTGATGGAGTGAAGGGATATCAGCTTATTGATCTTTCCTCGAACCGACTCATCATTGAGCGTAGTGTCCAATTTGAGGAAAGTGTCTCGCATGTACCTTAGCAGTCGCATGCAGACACCTTCACTCTTCCACCTGTAAGAGATGATGAGCATGCACATGCCGACTCTTCTTCAGATGAGAGTTATGATTCAGAGGAATTAGATGATTCAGATTCAGATTCAGAGTCAGTACAGTTAGATGCAGAGTTAGAGCATCTAGATGCAGTTGTAGAGCCAAAGCAGAGGCCCAAGTGGGCACATACTACTCTTCAGGATGCAGGGGATCTCGTAGGTGATCCAAACGATACTAGGAGGACTTGATCTGATTTATATGATCCTCCTATTTCACTCACTACCACTGAACCATTGCCTTCCAGGCATATTTTCTTGGTCCAGTCTTCATATCCACAGTCTTATGGCGAGGCTGCTAGAAATCCATTTTGGGAATCCACCATGCATGAGGAGTACAAATCCCTCCTCGAGAACCAGACTTGGGATATGGTTCCCCTTCCTTCTGGGAGGAAACTTGTCATATGTAGATGGGTCTATAGGACCAAGAGCGCAATGAATGGACAAATCAACAGATACAAAGCCAGGCTTGTCGCCAAAGGCTTTCAGCAGGTTCATGGTATTGACTATGATGAGACCTTCACTCCAGTAACGAAGATGGATTCCATAAGATTGGAACTTGCCATTGCGAAAACCAAGGGATGGGAATTCCATCAGATGGATGTGAAGTATGCATTTATTCATGGTGATATCTCTGAGGATATCTACATGGAGCAACCCCAGGGATTTATGTAGGACTCATCTTTGGTCTGTCAACTGAAGAAGCCACTTTATGGCCTCAAGTAGACTCTGAGGGCATGGTATGCCAAGATGGATTCCTACATGTTGTCACAAAACTTTGTACATTGTAAATCAAAACTGAATGTCTACATGCTCAGGGCGACTGATTCACTTCTACTTTTAGTTATGTATGTCGATGATTTGCTGATCATCGGGTGCTCGCCTTCAGCGATTGCTGCAGTCAAGAGGATTCTACATGACAGGTTTTTGATGATGGACATGGGTCCGCTACACTTCTTCCTTGGACTCGAGATCTCTCAGGATGCATCAGGCATCAAACTGTCTCAAGCCAAGTATGCACGAGATCTCCTTGAGAGATTTCACATGACAAACTGCAAGCCTGCTCCGAATCCCTTCCTATCAGGAGTCAAACTCGAGGATGGTGGGGAGACTCCACTGGTTGAAAACACACTGTATAGACAGCTAGTGGGGAGCTTGTTGTATCTCACACTCTCTAGACCATACCTCTCATATGCAGTTGGCACAGTTTCTAGGTTCATGCAGGAGCCGCATGAGCTACATTGGAAAGCTGCAAAGCATATCCTTCGATACGTACATGGCACCATCACCTTTGGGATTCATTATACAAAAGACTCTACATTAGATCTCATCGGGTTTACTGATTCTAACTAGGCTGGAAATAACATTGATTGCAAGTCCACATTTATTTACTCACTCAGTCTTGGTTCCAGGCCTATCTGTTGGTCGAGAAAGAAGAAATTTGTCATTGCTCTATCTTCAACCGAGGCAGAGTACAAAGGTGTAGTTAACATAACCATTTAGGCTATGTGGCTACAACATTTTCTTATTGAGTTGAGCATTCAGTTTCATCGATCGATCGTCATTTGGTGTGACAACCAGAGCACTCTGAAGTTCTTCAGAGATCCATTTCAGAGGCAGCAGACGAAGCACATCGAGATCCACATGCACTACATCTGAGACTTGGTACATGAGGGGATCACCAAATTACAGTTATGTCCTTCAACAAAACAGACGACATACATCTTCACCAAGACCTTCACTGAGCAGAAGTTTCATTCTCTGCGAGGTCGTCTTGGAGTGAAGGACACAGTTGCCTAGCACTTGTAGTTCTTATTTTTACATACATTTTACCTTGAGGGGGGGGTTTTCCCATGAGGTTTTCGCTCTTTCCTCACTTTATTTTCAGTGTATCTTTTGTATTTGGGTACCTAACATGGCCTCGTTGCCAGGACCCATTCTTTATTTTCACCATAGTGATGTTCTGGGGGGGGGTGTTGGAGTTACTTCACACACACCTAGGATTTCTTTTTCCTAAGATTTTTCCTTGTTTATTAGTCATAATTAGTCATTATCAAGTCTCCTATATTTTAGGAGAGAGTATTCCATCTGGAGAATATTCTCTTTCAGTTGACACCTCAGTTTGACTAGTTGAGTTGAGTTTAGATGTTGCATTGGGATCATCACCATGCTAATTCGACCTTGCCTTGGGATCATAACCAAAGTGGTGCATTAGCCTTGATTCCTTGAGTTAACTCCTCACTACTCTCTGTTCAGTCAGTTAACTGAAGACTAGTTGACTAGTTAACTCAATTAGGTGGCAGTTCACTCCCGTAACTGCCTGAGAGACTAGAATAGGTGGAAGTTCACTCTCGTAACTATTGGTGTGTTTCCATATCACTCTAGACCACCACTATGTCGCATTGGTTATCCTAAAGTCGAAATCATTGTGTTATACAGAGTATATCATGTGTAAATTATTCATTATTCATAACGATTAATGAGAATTCTTTCATTCTTTCTCTCCTTCTTCTTCTTTCTCCAATTCTCTCTGCAAATGTGTGTATCATTGTTTAGCTAGATATATTCTGTGCAGGTTCAACACATTTACATATAGTAGCTCTCTATGGAGTTTAGATAATAATTACAAATTGATTGTTCAATATCAAATAAAATGTTCAAGAACATAGGTATTCCACATAAGGCGAACACCTTCAGTAACCACTCACACAACTAGATCAAATATCAACACAATGATGTTTTTACATGGTAAACCTTCATAGGAAAAAATCCACAGACCCAACCAACATGGCCACTAGTGGTAATTTATTAACATAAAGCAATTTTTTTACAAGAGAGTTTCTCACAGTATATCATTAACAAATGACCCTCCATTCTATTTAAATAGAGATCATGGACCAATTAGGTGTTAAACCATGGATCAATGTAGCCATTAATATAGAGGAGAATGTGATTCGTCATATGAATCTATGTTGGGAACATATAGTGACTATCGGATTACAAATGCATACTAATGCATACTAAAGAAACACACTTTAATCGAACGAAACATTAGACCAAGTTGATCTTAACTAACTCCTAAGTGTCTAAATATCCTAACAACCCCTATTAAAAATAACTTGAGATAGGATTGAAGGATTTACAAAGGTGACATAATAGGAGAAGGAAGGAAGCATTAGATCCTATCCCCCCTTAATGAAAACTTATTGAACTTCTAACATAGATCAAAGTTTGGAAAACTTTGCTTCTGTAAGAGACTTTGTGAAAATGTCTGCAACCTGATATTTTTTAGGGCATCAGAACACTTCAATAAATAAATCATGATTGATATTTCTGATGAAGTTCATGTGTATCTTGATGTGTTTTCTATGTTGATATTGAACTAGATATTTGGTGAGCTTGATGACACTTTGATTGTCACACCAGAGGGTGGTCAGATGATGTTTCTAGAATCCAAATTCTGAAAGGATCTGTCGAAGCCACAAGGATTCTTGACTTGCATTAACCACTACTTGGTACTCTTCTTTTGCTAAAGAAAGAGTAATATCCTTTTTTTTTTTACAAGCCCAAGTGATAGGTCTAGAACTAAAGCTGAAAACATAACCTGTAGTAGACTATCGATGATCAGGGTCACCGACCCAATATGAATCAATGAAACCAACCAATAAAGGAGTCCTCCATGAACTATAATGTGTCTCGAACTTAATTGTACCTTGAACATATCGAAGTATTCTTTTAGTGTATTTATAATGTCTTTCATGGGGTGTTTTCATATACTGGGAAACAAGACCAACATCAAAGGAAATATTAGGTCGGGTATGAGTCAAATATAAGAGGCTACCAACTAGTTGATGGTACCAAGTGGCATCAACTTCCAAAGTAATAAAAGTGGCAACAAGTTTGACTCTAGACTAGAAGGGAGACATGGATGGTTTTGAATCATCCATGTGAAAGAAACGAAGAAGCTCACAAGCATACTTATACTAGGAAATAAATATTCCTTCCTTGGTTTGCAATAATTGGAGGCTAAGAAAATAATGCAAATAGCCTAAGCCTGCCATTTCAAATTTATTTTTAAGGTCATATTTCACACAAGTTAAAAGTTTAGGGTCACTACCAATGAGGATAAGGTCATCAACATAAAGAACAAGTATTATGCGATGTATTCCTACTTTTGTGGCATATACATTAGGGTTAAAATGGAATCTAGAAAGTATAGTGTCAAGAAGAAAGATTTCCATTTTTTAATACCACACTCAAGGATCTTACATAATACGATAAACATATTTATTAAGGAGACAAACAAGGTTGGAGTCATTCTGGACATAGCTAAGAGGTTTTTCCATGTAGATTTATTCTTTCAAATCTCCATGCAAGAAAGAAGATTTAACATCCATCTAATGGACCTCCCATTTATGTGAGGAAACAAGGGTTGGAAAAAGGAGGATGGAATTAATTTTAGCTATAGAGGAAAATGTTTCATTATTGTCTATGAATTCAACGTCAAAGAATCCTTTGGCAACTAGAAATCCTTGTGTATTTCAACACTTTCATCTGATGCATACTTAGTTCTATACACCCATTTATATAAGAAAATATTTCTTCCTTTCAGAAGAGGTACAAGATCCCAAGTATCATTTTCCATTAAGGAACAATATTCTTCATTCATCATTGTGTCCCAATCTGGATGGCCTAAATATTTTGAAAATTTTTCTGGGTCATGAATCTCTGAAACATGAGCCAAAAGAAAATAGGCTTGTTGAAACTATGAATGTGTTCGACATTGATATGAAGGATCATTAGCAAGATCACCAACTTCTTCTCATTTTGAATAGACCCATCTCAAAAGTTGTGGTGTTGGTGCAGGTTCATGTTCAATGGACTCATCTGGAGGATGGTGAGTAGGAAAAGGTGGATTTTCATCCTCATTATCATCTTCTGAAGAAGAAAAAACCATAATAGGAAAAGAATATGGCACAAACACCGAAGATGGATCAAAGGATGAATATGGCACAAACATTGAATTAGGCTCGCAGGACAAGATATTTTCATCAAATTTAACATATATTCTAATATTCATTTCATTTGAGTGAGTTTGAAGAATTTTGTAACCTTAGACATCTTTAGAATATTAAAAAAAAAATACACTTCTTATTTTAATCTATAAATCTTTCCTTTTCTCATCAGGAATGTGATCCCATGCTATACTACCAAATACACGAAAGTGGCTTACATCTGGATCAATTTTAGTCCACGATTCTTCCAGTGTTATATTTTTTAGAGCCTTTGTCAACATGCAATTTACTATGTAATTTGCACAATTGATTGCCTCTATCTAATAATTAAGACAATCCCTTAGATTGGATCACACATTTAGCCATTTCTTTTAATGTGAGATTCTTTCTCTCGACAAAACCATTTTTTTGTGGTGTATATCGAATAGTTTGTTGCATTTGAATGCCTCATGTAGTGAAAAAACTTGTAAATAGATTGTTCATGTAACATCCCCCATTCCAATCGAGGGATATTACAGTGTGGAATAAAATAAAAAAACAATTTTTTTGCTAACTAAATTAATTATTTTTATGTTAGTTGATTTCCTGTAGATTACAACTACAAAATAAACATATTTAACTACTGTCTACAAGAATATAATAGATGCATCTACAACATGCTAAAAATCAACATGAAATTCAACTAAACAGTTGATTACAACATCATATAAATCATTCTCATTTACACAGAGTTCATGCACAACAATAACACATGTAAATAACTCAACAACAAGATAAAACACTTATATTTAAACATGAATTGTGCAACCAACTTCTTGGGACAAATGTTCCACCCAACCATAGACTAAGTGTTCCAAATCTCAACAGCCAGTCACCCCCAAGCTGAGGCTAGCAATCCAAAAAGAACGGTGGTCTCTCACAGTCCACTCACATCTCATAAAACTCTCGACTCAACTGATATTCTCCTACAACTATCCTGATTTTGCACCATATATATTCCTCTTGACCTATCCAACCCAAGGAATGTATAACTTCATTGATATCAGTCCCTCAAGCATCCCATTCATTTATCAAAGTCTCTCTGGCACAAGAATATAGGAATATCTTAGCTAGGAACTCAAGGGAAATTGCTGCTCGGAAAACTATCAACAAACCAACAACAAACACTTTCTATTTTAGTGCAACTCACGGTGGAGTTCACTCTTCAGGCCTAACAACCTATCTCTTCAGTTTTTCCAACTCCAATTCACTCCAATTATGCTCCAACATGCTCTAGAATTCACCCTCCATGGCTACACCAACTCCAAGATCTTTTTTCTTGCTCTCTACATGTTTCCCATGCACAAAACTTGACTAACTAAAACTGTTTTCTCCACCCATACAAATTTCCTCTCTTTGGATTTCCTTTCTTAACCCACACTCTTCCCCAAGATAATTTTACTCAACCCCCATGTGCCCAATAAATTTGGGATGTGACCACTCACACCCACCCTCTTACATGTATTCAATGAATGTCTTTGGGAAGAATCAATAAAAAATTGGAAGTGTTATGATCCAATGCTCAAAATATCATAAAATAACAAAAGTACATACCATGTACAGAATGTCAATGTGGAGCACAAATCCAATATGGCTGAGTTACAGAATAACTCCTTAAAGAATAAGGGAAACCCCTCAAAATAACCAAATATTATGAGGGAAAAACTCTCTATGGCTAGGGTAAACCACAACAAATGGATACGATTGCATAAATCAACTCTACCCCAAAAACATGCTATATAAACCAATGTGCAAGAGAGATAAGAAAGAGGCCTACCTCATACAGATGTTCGATGATGTCAACCATTGAGCACTTTGACCCAAAGCTTTATACCCGCAACAAGTTCTCAACAAACAAGCATAGCAAGCATATAGTGATAATATAAAAGGTTAGCACATTAGATATCATAATCCATTAATAAACATAACAAATACGCCCATGGATAATAATTCATATATTTACAAGATATCAATTGGACGGGAAAGGAGTATTTCTATTAATAAATGATCAGCAGAAGTGAAAACATTACAGACTTCTGTGTCGGCATGGTTTAGAACCGAGAAACTAAGTTCCTTCCAGCTAGTCCTCCACCACTTCAATCCTCCACCAAAGGCAAGCTCATAGAAGGGAGACAATGAGGTTCTTCATCAATAAGGGAAGAGCTTGGGGGCTGAACACTGTGTTCAGACTTAAAGGACAAAGGGATGCAGATTCAATATGAAGTAATAATTTCTCAAGAGTAACTTTGCTCTCAAAGTTGAATTCTTTCTCCTCTTTTCCATAGCTCAGAATTGTCTCATTTATAGCCTTCAAATGGAACTGAAGGGCCGAGTCAGAACTTTTCTAGTATATGGAAGGCCAAGGATCAGAGATATCTTGTCGTGACATGGAAACCTGACATTAATTTTTATTGTTTTTCACAAATCCTGATGTACACGGGTTGTAGTGGAGCAGCCTGTGTATACGCATGCTATATAGTAGGCAAGTTGAGTACATGTGGAAACATATGTATTTTTAGCTCTGAATTTATCAAACAAGGATGATAAGTCTAAATAGGTAAATGGAAAAAGGACCTTTGTGCAATATTTCATAAGGTGAGGCAAATATTGCTATAAATGATGTCCCCTAATGTGTGAGATCAGAGGAGTATCTGCAATGGCCAAAATACATTATAAACAACAAAGAAGTCGAGTGATGGGGACCCATCTAGAAAGACTAGTTTCTCATTACATTCTTCACTGACTTTGCTAACATGGCTGCCAATAGAATTACACTACAAATCCATATGAAAATATACCAAACAAGTGTTTATGGCCATGAATAGGAAAATACAATTGCGGTTACATGCCAAAAGATGTCATAGTCATGAACAAGGCCCAGTAGAACCAGTCTCAAAAACAATTTGAAGATATCTGTATACAATGGAGTACAATCTGATCTCCCATGATCACTGAAGTCATATAGGTACTGGTCCAATGAATAGGAAGCAACAACTTAGGAAAGATGCGACCACATAGTGATGTCTTCAAGTCTTCTACACTATCTGCCAAGGGTGCAAGTCTACATCATGTGAATAAAGGAGTTGAGGTCAAACATAATGAGACATCATTTGATTATCGGTCATTAAGGTATACAGTTAACAAACACGAGGCATCCTACCGATAATGAAAGTAGGTATCAAGACACTGAGTACATTCCTACAAGTGTGAATAAAGGAGTCGGTTTCAAACACCTGAGGAATCCATCGATCAAGAGACATTGATGTATTCCCAACTGTCGATGGTGAGAGAGCTTGCCACTAATGACTGCAAGCCTCAAGGTACTCATAAGACTCTAGGTCCCGTATCCAGAATAGATGAGTTGAATTCAATGGAAGGAGACTTGCGAAAAGGAGAGAATTAAGGCATCTCACATCAGTCAACACGAGATACAAAGTAGGAGCTTCATGATTTGGTGGAAATTGAATAAAGAACATGTTCACAAACCAACGACCCTATGCATCTTTCATGTGTGCCAAGTGCAAGCAGTACACAAAAAAGACCCTCTGAATAGTAGCCAATGATGAAGACTGCTGAAAAAGACGAGGAAACCACCAATAAGTCTAATGGCATCCAAGACACTACACGAATCCCAATGTGTGAATAGATGTCTTGCCGTCGAACACAAGGGAAACCACCCAGTCAACAACCAATGGGGAAATGTTGACTGCTGAGTTCAAGGTTACCTACCAATGATTAAAGTAGGGCCAGGGTGCATGATAGGACTACAATACCATGTGATTCTGAGACAAACTGAGGGTATGGCTGACATGCAAAGTCAAGAGTTCTGAGGAGTGGCCGACACAGGTTGATAGACTTCCTTTGAACAAGAGTATGAGACATGTAGAAGACTCCGACAACATAGAATCGATGATAAAACCATGAGATGTAGGAGGCATCAATGATATTATCCATAGGGACTGGAAGAGTAACCAGTCGGCAGAGAAGACTTTGTAACGAGATCAACTTCCTAAGGCCATGCTAAACCCAAAATTATGGTGACAAATGGATTCAATAACTTTGTGCTCTGTTCAAAGATGACACGATTGCTGCCAATATAAGATAATACTCCCTTCCCGCCCATATATATAT
>JASDQU010100577.1:182233-225290 GCA_032191745.1 Picea mariana | reverse complement strand
CGGGGGAGGCAATCGAAGTATTGCCTCAACCTTTAACGAATCTACCATGATCCCGGTCTCAGAAAATAGAAATCCCAAAAGACGATCAGACCTAACACAAAACATGCACTTGTGAGGGTTAAACTAGATTCTATGGTAACGACATCTTTCAAAAACAAGCCGAAGGTGCGTAGTGTGATCCGCTCTCTTGCAAGAGTGAGCAACAAGATTATCAAGGAAATATTTGACTATGTGCTTAAGATCATGAAAAGGGAAAGTCATGGCACGTTGGAAGGTTACTCTGGCGTTTTTAAGGCCGAAAGGCATTTTCCAGTATGCAAAAGTACCCCAAGGACAAATAAATTTTGTTTTGTGTTGATCCTTAGGTTTGATTTGAATTTGGTTATATCCTAAAAATCCGTCCATAAAAGAAAATACTTCGCTTCTTGCTCACTCATCGAGAATCTGATCGATGAGAGGTGTGGGAAAGTTATCTTTAGGACATGCATTTTTYAGATCACGAAAGTCCATACATACAAAGATATTTCCTTGCTTCTTATTCACAGGAATAGGGTTGGATACCCATTCATTCAGAGGAACCGGGTAGATGAAGCCAACATTAAGTAGCTTCTTCACCTTTTYCTTAATAGCAAGGGCCTTCCAAGGATTTACAGCTCTAAGAAATTGTCGAACAAGTTTAGCATCAAGATAAGTTATAATATCATGTTCGACAATACAAGGGTCAATTCCTGGCATCTCTTCATATGACCAAGCAAATACATCTTGTAATTCCTTGAAGAGTTCGGTGTAGATCAGGATTTCTTCTAGCGAATAATCCACACCAATATTTACATTTTCAATCTTTCCAGGGGTACGAGAGATAACAATTATGATGGTAGGATAAATAATCACCATGTTTCCTTCGACATAAATGTCGTGCATATCAAGTGGAACTATGGTGTGACTAACTATCTCACTCAAAGTAGATCTAAAGTCATCTTGTTCGATTCTTTCAAGCTCTGGGAGAAAATAAGAGCGACGATGCATATAATCCCAAGGTCTGTTAGAACCATTCATGGATTCGATGATGGCTTCATCCAAAGGAAAAGTTTCATCTAGAAAATCATGTGAACAAGACAAAGAAGTGGCCCATACAGGCGTAAGAACGCGATCCTCCTCTTCCGTCGACGAGGTAACATGATCTGGATCGATGGAAGAGTCAAGAACATCTTGATACACAATCTTTGCTACCGATAGTGGCATGGCCATTCTATCATGTGACTGATCTTCACAAGATGAAGTCGAGGAAGGTAGGGTCCACGAGTCACTAAAATAGGAAGTGTGGAAAGGAATGGACCTCCCTTTTCAAATGGGCCTACTGTACATGCCGTAAATGTGATGAATCAGTGTCGAGAATTCAAAAGTACCCATGAGGGAAGAATACATTTCGACACCAATATTCTTAGTTGTCGGCTGAGAATTGTCAATCACAGGGATCCATGGTCCAAAATATGCATTAGGACTAGAGTACACAAAGGATAATTGGTCGATCGTCACGATCTTCCCTTGATGAGGAAAACAAAGAGTATGAAAGACAGATGATACGGCGAAAACCATAGCATAGGTCCAATTGCATCCTAGTAACAGTTTATAATCAAGAGGCACATCAACTACCTCGACCTCCACCTCTACTGTCTTCCCACCTAACTGGACCGGAAAGGCAGGAAGAATTCTGTGAGGGAGAAAGGAATGATCGTCAAAAGCAGTCAACATGTTTGATGACTTGGAAAGAGTTAGAGAATCAAGAGCTTTACAACAGACCAGGGACATCACACAAGTGGCAGCACCTTCATCAACAACCACACATTTGATGGTATACTTTGTGTAATCCACATGGATTTGGAAAGCCACATGGTAAGTCAAGCGAGGCTTCACATCCGTGACATCAAAATTGATAAATTTTGAGCCACTGGGTTCTAGAGCTCCTAAAGAAGATAGTAAGGCATTCCTTTGTGAAGGACACGTCTGGAGTACCTCCAAAGCCGACATCACACAAGGGGTTTGACCCAGGTCCTCAAGAATAGAGTAGTTATGGGCAGCTCTAGCATTTGGATTGTGGGTAGAGAGCTTGAGTACTCCTTTCGGAATATGAGGCGGTGGCTCTATTTTTTCAATTTGTAAGTTCATCTCTAGAGGAGGAGGAGGAGGAGGAGATTCTAGACCAGGAATAGCTTGTGAAGAGCTATAACCTCGAGATCGAGTGGCTACATTAACTTTTGCATCGACCATATTGATACACAAACAATCACCATCTTGTGACGATGGGTTTTGACTCCCACCAGCTTCATTTTCGGCATTTGAAGAGATCGAGGCCAAGTGTTGGCTATGTGGAAATGGATTCATCATCACAACAGGTGGTAGAGGTAATAGCCTCGCAGCTTCTGCAAGTTTTGGGCATAAATGGGTAAGGAAATCATCGGTACAAAGCTTACATGGAAACTTCAGCTTACGTCTTTCTTTCTTGCCCTATCCAACATTATTATTCGTCTTCTCATTATTACCATTATCCTTGGGTTTATTACCATTTTCCCACCCTTACGATTATTACATCCTTTCTTCTTATTCCCGCTTGGTTACTGGTTACCATTTGGGTTTGCTGATGATTGCACGAAATGTACATCTGCTGAATGAGTGGGGTTGGAAGACACAGATGAAGTTGGACCTCCTGCAAACTAGTTTAGAGACAATTCTTTCAAATGGCTTGTCATCGAGTTTGCAGATCTTACATTGGCAGAACCTACAATGCCATTAGCACGAGGTCTCATCTTTTGTCTAGGGTTGTAAGTTGACCACGGTGCATCCGAAAGAAGGTGGTATAACATCCCAGACTGAGTGTATATCAAATATAACTACTGGGATCTAAAGATCGCTTCCTCCTCAGTGGTGACCCCGAAAGTAGCAACGTCCTTCAAGATAGGAGCGTGCAAAGAATTAAGGAACCATTCTAAGATAAAGGTTGGGGGTATAGGAGTCTTAATCAACCTCTTCCGTCTACGCCACTCCCAGATATGATCTGAGATATGAGTGGCGGTGTCCTAGCATAAATTCTACAGAATTTCTAGGCCAACATCGTAACAAATAGGAAACTGGAAGTGGTTAAGGAAGACCATCACCAACTGATTAAAGTTCCCATATGCCCCCCTAGGTAGCTTAATATACCATTTCACAGCAACTCCAATGAGGGTGCGTTGAAACAATCTTAATCTAATAGAAACGTCATTAAGGGAACTCAATGAGCACCAAAGGTGAAAGGTAGTGACGTGATCACTAGGATCCTCTCCATTATTACCTTTGAACTTTGGGATGTCTGGAGGAATCTTGGTGGGGATGGGGGGCCATGTAGGATCATGACTCACAGGGTTTTTCATTAACTTAGACAATTCTGGCAGATTAAGCGTGGCCAGAAAGGGGAGATGGGGTTACGACATCTAGCCCCAACCTCCCGGGAAATATTGTGCTTGAGGAATTTCAACCCATCTAGGGTTTTGGTAAGCACCATATCCCTTTCCGGTATTATAAGGCCCTCCTCCAAAATTATTCATAAAATATTGGTTTGGCATCATTCCAGTAGGAATGTTCTGATAGGGGTTATAAAAATTTCCCCCAGCCAGATTGGATCCGGGTTGGGGGTTGCCCAAAGTGTGAAACTGACCTCTTCTGGGTGGGAAACCAGAGGATAGAGGTGTATTCATCATGCCAAATGTATTGGTCGAAATCAGCACCGAGGAGGTAGGGGTATAGGATGAAACTTGAGCATAAGCTTATTCACCAGGTTGGTTATTCCACCCATATGTAATAGGATTAGACCTGGGGTTAAAAGAAGGAATGCATCCCATATTAGGAGTCATTTGAGGGATCTGAGAACCACCAAAAAAAAAAGGAGTGTAAGGAGGTGTAGTTCCCCCAAGCCCAATGCTAGCATTAGGGCCAACAACTGGGATGGTGTTCGAAAACTGTGAAGTAAATTTCAGCATACCATAGGAAAAGGGACTAGAGGCCATAGAGATGGACTGAACATTATAGCTCAGTGAGTGACCAAGAGACCCAAAAGGGTTCAAGGCAAGAGATTGAACGTTCATTATAGGTAGAGCCATAGTAATAATAGGTGCCTCCGGTACTACAACCATTGTGGTTGCAGGAGTCAAAGGGGTGACATTAACTATAGTGGGTGTGGGAGTTGAAGGGCTCCCAGTGTTTTGAAGATTAGATTCAGTACTCATCCTTATGGAATCAAAAGTCTGAAAAGTGGATGTGTGTGTACCACGCCTAATAACTCTACGTCTTTTAGAAGGAAAAGACTCGAAATCCGGTGGTAACTATAACAAGCGAAGGGACCGGTGGGGACACTGGTCTAACTCCATGATGACTTAAGACTCTAAAGATAAATAAAAATATATCCTAAGGCCAACTAGTAATCAAAGAGAACACCAAAAGTCAAACAACCAATATGAATGCAAACGGGGTAAAGTGGCAGAGTGGCCTCCCTCCCTAAAGAAGGTATGTCTTGCCCAAGAGGGGCCTGAGACTCCCTAATAAAGGTCAGAGGTAACATAATCAATTATAATGGCCCTCATGGGATTAACAACTAATCAGTTAGACCCCCCTGGAGAGGTAATCCTCCTTAAAGGTTGTGTGTTGTCCGACCCTTATCTGACCCAGGGTACTTGCAAAATAACCCTTGTAAGTAACCTATGAGATACCTAAGTCAAGCAACTAATAAACCACTGTATAACCGATGCACATGCGAGCAATCGTAAGTCTGGACCACCATATGGACAGGGTAGAAAATCCCAAAACCTTGAAATCACCGCCTCTCACCGAGGTAAGGGCACTAGAAAGATCCCCAAATACAAAAAGATCCACAGAAATTTCTCTAATGCTAGGAAGGTATCAAGGGGATATCCCTTCAACAAACTTCACCCAACCTCGTGATTAGCTTCGGTGTGAGTGGAGCCTCCTGATATTATCAATTATACAATGGATTTCTCCATTGCCTTTCTCAGACACATATGTTGATTTAATTTCCTTGGAGAAGTTTACTCACAAAATCCTATTCCAAGGCACTAAATCCTAGACTAGTTTGTGCACCCTAGAAAATAAAATCATGACTAATAAATTTTAAATTCTAGCGTTAATTTTATTGGCCGTGATTACTCAAAAAGGTATGGTAGTGAAACTCATGATGTTATGACTTTGCAAGAAAAGTAAATATGAATATAATGCAAAGTCCTAACTTTAACTTTCAATGAATGATATGCTTTTGAAAACAAATGCAATTTTCAATTTCAACTCTGCAATTCTGAACTAAAAATGCAATCTTTCACTAAATTATCTAAACTAATGACAAGGACTCAAAAGATAAAAATTCCAAGCAATGCAAAATGCCTATTTTTTTTTTGTATTTTCAATATACTAAAAATAAAATGCATGGACTGATAATCAACTTGATATATAAATTCTACTGTGTATAGAAAGAAATAACTCAAGCAGAAAACCAAGAAGCAAAACACCCAACCCAAAGTACAAAGACAATCAAAATGAAAATATGAGAAAGACTCTGCCCAAAAATTCAACTCCAGACAGGTTTCCTGTCATCCCAGAGATGCTTAACATGCACTACAAAGACCTAAGAAGGCTCAACAAACACCAAATCCCACCCAACAAACACCAGACCAAGAAAATAGGCAAGAAAAAATGGTATACGAGACTATTTAGGAAAAAAGAGTGTATGTACGCAGCTTGCAGAGAGACAGCCTGCATATATATGCGATTGTCAAGGAAAAAAGCGTGTATATGTTTCAAAACAAGGCCAAGCAAGGGAGAAAGGCTGAAAACTCTGACCCAAAGTGAACATAAACTGTCAAGAAGTGATATGACAAGAAACAAAAAGGAAAGAGAACAATGGAAGGAGAAAAGTACTCCAAATCCTTAGAAAGAAGATCAATCCCCAGTATGGTCGCCAATTCTGTTATGAGGGAAAAACTCTCTATGGGTAGGGTAAACCACAATAGACGGATATGACTGCAGAAATCAACTCTATCCTTAAAACATACTATATAAACCAATGTGAAAGTGAGATAAGAAAGAGGCCTACCTTGTCTAGATGTTCGATGATGTCGACTGTTGAGTACTTTGACCCAAAGCTTTATACCTGCAACAAGTTCTCAACAAAAAAGCAGAGCAAGCATATAGTGATAATATAAAAGGTTATCACATTAGATATAATAATCCATTAATAAACATAACAAATACACCCATGGATAATAACTCATATATTTGCACGATATCAATTGGACGGGAAAGGAGTATTTCTATTAATAAATGATCAGCAGAAATGAAAACATTATAGACTTCCGTGTCGGCACGGTTCGAAACCGAGAAACTAAGTTCCTTCCAGCCAGGCCTCCACCACTTCAAGCCTCCACCAAAGGCAAGCTCATAGAAGGTAGACAATGAGGTTCTCCATCAATAAGGGAAGAGCTTGGGGGCTGAACATTGTGTTCAGACTTAAAGGACAAAGGGATGTAGACTCAATATGAAGTAATAAATTCTCCATAGTAACTTTGCTCTCAAAGTTGAATTCTTTCTCCTCTTTTCTATAGCTCAGAATTGGCTCATTTATAGCCTTCAAATGGAACTGAAGGGACGAGTCAGAACGTTTCCAGTATATGGAAGGCCAAGGATCAGAGATCTCATGTCGTGACATAGAAACCCGACATTAATTTTCATTTTTTGGTACAAATCCCAATGTACACGGGCTTTAGTGGACCAGCCTACATATACGCATGCTGTATAGTAGGAAAGGTGTGTACATGTGGAAAAATAGTATTTTTAGCTCTGGATTTATCAAACATGGATGATAAGTCTGCATAGGGAAATGGAAAAAGGCCCTCTGTGCAAGATTACATAAGGTGAGGGAAATCTTGCTATAACACCAAATACCTTTCATACTTCACAATTCACATCCCAATAATGAATACATGATCTCTTATATATAGCTATTCACACTTGCACATGAGGCCCCTTTATCACTAGGCCGACCCTATTACATATGTATTTACACATTACATAATCATTTAGGTCCATATATGCCCCCCCTTGGGGTAATATCATATACATTTATCAATATATATGCCCCCCTTGGGTCATAGCATAGTACTCTCCTTCAAAAAGCTTTGTCCTCAAGGTTTTGCACTTAAAGGATTCACATGTGATGAAACCAAGTAATATGATTTTCTTATGTTCCTTCTTTCTTCATTCCATTGTTGATGATTTATCCATCCAAAATAAATTCTTTTTGGTCTTAATCCTTGATGTCTAGTTGTTGAATACTTTTCTTTCCTTTGATTCCATGTATTTTTGTTGAAGCTTCTCCAATTTGTAGTTAGTTTTGGTCTCTGATAATAGCTTGTTGAAGAGTAGTTTGGTGATGCCTCATTCTATGAATATTGACAAGTATTCCATCTTCTTCCTTCATAATGTTGATATCGTCCTTCTTGTGTTCCTTGAAATGTTTCTTGGTAATGAGGGTGTCGATACAGTTTCACATTTGATGGTATTCCTTCACTCTACACATGCATTTCATCTATCTTCTTTTCAACGACAATGGAATCCTCGATCATCTTTTCTTGGTCTTTGATTACTCTAGCCTTCGAGATAATACCATCATATTTTGCATGTACATCCTCTAGATGGAGTTCAACTTCTTCAAGTATCTTTCGTTGACCTTCTTGAATCTTGTATTCTTTCTTCTTTTGAAGCTGCTAGGTGACCCCATCTATCAAATTCTGATGCCCTTCAATTCTGTCATGCATTTCTGACTTAACCTCATCTGTATTTAAGGATTCTCAACCTTCTTGCAAATTTCCTCTTGCAATATTTTGGTAGATTCTTCATCCAAGATTCTTATTTATTATTTATTTTGAGATTTCTTCTTTTCTTCTTTCAATCTCTTAACCTAATCCAATATTTTTTTATTATGGCTTCGTAATCTACATATCTCTTCATATTTCTTTTTAAACTATTCCCTTGATTCATCATTTTCCCACTTTGATTTACTATTCTTTTCTTGCTTTAACTTCTTAACCTCATTAATGAGTGATTCATTAAGGGATCATATCTTATATGGCTCCTCACCTTTATTCTTAATATCTTACTTTTCTTCTTTTAATTCATCTTTAATTCTATACAATTCCTCCATTTTTGTATCACTAATCCATTTATCTGAGAAGAGTTTTTCAAATTCTTCCCATGTGCAGTGCCATCTAGTATTTTTATCAAGACTCATCCACCACTTCAAAGATTCATAAAAAAAATAATTTATTTCCTTTGAAGGAGTCATTTTATATTCTTTTACCAAACTCAACCATTCCATAGGATTGATTTCATCTTAATTGAGGTCTAATCCCAACCCTCAAATTATAAACTCAATATATTAAGGATAAAGATCTCAAATAGTTGTAATCCTTGTTCCAATATTATCTTCTATGTGTTATATTTCCAATGGATTTTGAATCGGCTCAGTTGGACATTCCAATCAAAAGTTATGATAGTTTTAAGTGAACATACCTTTGAAAACCTGATTTGGAGTCTGTCCTCCTGACCAACCTTACTTATGATGTATCTTTGAAGTTTCGGCCCTTCTCAGTATGAAATTGAGACCTGTAGTACTATGAAATTAATTTTCTGCAATGCCACAGATCTGACCAAAATTGGATGTGCCAAGTGGAAGTTATGATAACTTCCCCACACCTTGTTGATTTTTGGCCTTTCTGGTAGAGAGCACTTGTACATTGTTCCCCATGCACAATAATTGATATAAAATTATGAAAATTGTAGCAGAACTACTATGACTTGTCTACTATTCAATGCATCTAGTATCACTCAATTTGGATCTTATATGAATAAGTTATGGATGTTTTACCCGGAACACCTGTTTGAGACTAGTCAATAGGACTAGTCAGATATCCTATCTTCCACAGGGTGTATCTACAAACTTAGGATGAACTAGAAGTTAATATTTTTATAACAGATACCTTGATAATTTCTATGAATATAGTTTGGATTTTAGGTTCTGAAACATTACAGAAAAACTTTTATAGTGAAAATTCCGCAATGAATAAGTTCAATATGATTCCAGAACCCTATCTTACACATGATATATCTTCGAAAGTATAAGGCCTCAGGAGAGGAAATTTGAACTCCACATACCTTGATCCATATAATAAATATCCTCCATGGGGTTCCTTCTGAAACACTATAGAAACAAATTTATAACAAAACTTCCAAGGTCTCTCAGATGCAACAATGAAACCCCAAGACCTTGAGCTCTAATACCAAATGTTATGATCCAATGCTCAAAATATCATAAAATAACATAAGTACACACCATGTACATAATGTCAAAGTGGAGCACAACTCCAATATATGAGTTACATAATAAATCCTTAAAGAATAGGGGAACCCCCTCCAAATAACCAAATACCTTTCATACTTCACAATTCAGATCCCAATAATGAATACATGATCTGTTATATATAACTATTCACACTTGCATATGAAGCCCCTTTATCACTATTTCAACCCTATTACATATGTATTTACACATTACATATACATTTAGGCCCATATATGCCCCCCTTGGGGTCATATAATATACATTTAGCCATATATATGCCCCCCTTGGGTCGTAACAAGAAGGTTCATATACAATTAGTAATTTTAAGAAAATGGGTTTAATTAATATACATGGGTATTTCCCCCTTGGAACCCTCTTGGCCATTATCCTAGACACTCCACCCTCTTGTGGATTAATTCAACCCCAATCTCTTGTCCATGTATCCTTAGCATCTAGCATCACATTTTATTATTAAAACATTGAAATACAATTCACATATTACATCGCTTTGGAAGTAGCCACACATTATATCTACATAAGCATTAATTAAACTGGGGATTATAGTGGGGATGTTACATTCCCCCTCCCCTACAATTTTGTGCCATCCTTGGTGCTCTCTCTCTCTCTCTCTCTCTCTCTCTCTATATATATATATATATATATATATATATATATATATATATATATATATATATGCAAATTTACATCACAATACTTAGAAATAAAATTTTGTTATTTAACAACTCCAATAGCAGCTCCAATTAAAATCTTATGTTCCTTTCAACTTGTCGACCCAAGGAATGCACCATCCATTTACTAGGGATAATCCAAGGGATGTACCATCCATTTATCAAGAATAACCCAAGGGATATTGATCAAGGGGATTAAAAAAATGAAAAAAAATGAAAGTTCTATAAATTGCTCAAAAACACATTCATTGCGTATATCTCATCCTCACGATCCCAAGCAACTTGAATGGGCTGAAACAAAGTCTGTATAGCTAAGATATCACGCTCTATCCACTTTTCCAAATAGACAAAAAAATGATGACTGTGCAATCTGTACAATCCGTACAGTTCACGTGTCAGCTGACTGTATGACTGACGTGGCAAGATGACTAGGCAGGTGATAACGTGGCAAGTATGACTGGGCAGGTGCTGACGTGGTAGGATAACCATGAAAGTGGTTGAAGTGGACTAATGGCGTAGTGACGCATGTCAGTGTACGGGGTGAATGGAAGGGTGCCACATAGCCTAGCTAGGGGCCACCATGTGGCACCTCGTTGTTGGTTTTTTGGTAAAAGGTTTGTTGGAGTCTATGGGGGTTGAACCTGGGACCTTCGTATGGGCAGAGTCTTCGCATAGGTTGGCCACCAACCCGTCTAAATTTGTTGTTCAACCTCTATAGTTCAAACTTTAATTTAAAGTTGAATCAAACTTTAATCCGGGCGGAAAAGGGTCAAGGCTTAGCCCCAGCCATCGGTCACGAGACTCTACTCGTTTACCATATGACCTATGGCACAGAGATTCCAATGGATAGTGTGATGGGCGCGAGAATTTATATCGACGCCAAGACACATGGGGCCATGCAACCAACACCTTCATCCATTAAGGCGCTAATCACACTAATGGTGCAACAATTTGCCCAAATTTCGGAATGATACGCGTGGTGCTGGGTTTTGGCACAGAAAAATGCTCGGATCTAGGTGTAGTTGGACAGAGGTGAGTTTTGGAAAGCATGTACATTAAGCTATTGGGAAAAACTTCCAGGGAGTGTATTTTTCTCAGGTTTTGGCCAAACCAGGTGCAGAAAGAGCCCAGCTAGGGGATTTTGGACATTCTAGAGCCATTGAAGCCATCTATTTTTCATTCTGAGCATTGTAAAGAAATGATTTTGACACTTTGAGAATACAATGAAAATGATCCATTGGAAGCTGGACTAAGAGATGTAGCCCAAGAGAGGGGTGGACTCCTTTATCATTTTGTTGTGTTATCTGCTTACTTTTGATGGTTGTTTATGACTGTTTATGTTGTTTTTGTTAAGTAAAAACTCATTAAGCTTATGTTCTTGTAAACTTGATCCAATTGCCTAAGTCACATAACTATTTCACTTTCAAATTTGTATACACAAACCTTTTCCATTTTCGGTTCAAGTTGGTATCAGAGCAAAGGTTTTTGAAGGTTTGATTGTTTTCAAGTGTTTTGTTTTCTGATGCTTACAAGGTTGAATCTCACAAGAGGAGTGTTGAGTATGTTTTATATTCTTTGCACGATCAGTAGTGTCATATTTTTTTTCCTCAGGAAATATGTCACATTTTTGCCTCATTTTTCGTGTTGCCTCGATTTTTGTGTCCATTGTTGGGCGGTTTTTCGGCACATGATTTTTTCCCGATGGTTTTATATTTTCGGTTAAGGAATTAGGGTTGTTGACTAATACAGGTCATTCGGTTAGGGTTTTGGATGTTGTTGGCTCCTATATGTATATTGTATTGTAAACAATGTATGACTATGAATGAATATAGAATATGATGGTTTTCCCGATTTGGGTTTCCAGGGGAAAAATCTCTATGTAATGTTTGTATTTTCCATTTTATCTTTTCTGTTCTTTTATTGAAAATATGTTTGCAATAAATATTGTACAAGGTTAAAATCTACAAGGAGAAGGTCAAATTGTAGAGCCAAGTTCTCAAATTTCAAGGAGGAGAACCATACATTCACCTCAAGCTTCAGGGAGGCATTCACCAAGTATGGCTCATGAGGAGAGTCATGAAATTGCTACTTCAAAAGATGAAACTTTCAAAAAATATTTTTATGATATGACAAAAATGGTGAAAGTTTTATTTGAAGAAAGGAATGCAAAGTTGCAAGATGAAAGTTCAAATCCTCCAAGAGGTAATGAAGATAGTGGTGATAAAAATCCAAAAGGAAATGGAGGGAATGGTGATACTCCATATCCTTCACCTCCATCTTCCACTTCTTCTACCATTTCACAACCACCTCCAAATTCTCCAAAAGAACATGGTAAAATTCCTCCACAAACTCCTTTTCTTAAGCTTGATATTAAGTTTGAATTGTCTATGTACAATGGAGAGGTAAATGTTGAGAAATTGGATAACTAGATTCGTCAAATTGAAGTGTATTGTAGGACACAAAGAATCAAATATGATGAAACTAAGATTCAGCTTGCTTCTCTTAGATTGGAAAGTGATACACTCATTTGGTGGGAAGCCAAAACTCAAGAGGACATGAAAAAACATGGTAAAGTTTTATCCTCTTGGAATGATTTTATTGTTGCACTTAAAATGAAATTTTATCCATTAGCATACATGCAGAAAGCTATCATGGATTGGAAAAAATTTAGACATGCTAAAGTGAAAAGTGTGCAAAGCTACACTCAAGAATTCAGAAGAAGAGCTTTGAATTTGGGTATAGATTTATCTTCTCAAGAAACTTTACTCAAATGCAATGTAGGATTGCATAGCTATTTGAGACACACAATTCTCATGTTTAACCCTACAAATCTAAATGATGTTTGTGTACAAGAAACACATTTTGAAGCAAGAGGGAAGAATACTCCTCAAGAGGGCAACAAGAAGCCATTTGTTAATGGAGACAAGGGAAAGAGGAAATTCAAAAGAAATGGAAGAATTCTTCAATCAAGAAAGAGGGAGAAAAAATCACATGCAAACATTGTTCAAAAGATGGCCATGATGAAGACCATTGTTGGAAAATTCATATTGAAATGAGACCCAAAAAGTTCAACAATAAAGGGAAACCAAAGACTGCTGCAACTACACAACATGATTTAAGATCTGATTTTGGTGATGAAATAAAAATCACAGCCATGGGTTTTTAAGGTAAGGACTCTATTGCAAGTACTAGTTCTTCAAGTAGTAGCCTCAATGAAACTCAACATGAAAAATAAAGAATAGATATTTTACACATGAGGGTTATTTCAAAGTATACCAAGATAGATACTCTATTTGATACCAGATCTCAAGAAAACCTCATTTATGAAGACACAGTTAAGAAATTGCATTTGGAAAATACTCCTCATCCTAAACCATATCATCTAGGATGGATATTGACAATGCCAAATTGCATGTGACAAGAAGATGTAAACTTAGATTTTCCATCACTGCAAACTTTATAGATGAGGTAGAGCTTGATGTTATTCCATTGGATATTTGTGGTATTGTGTTGGGAATCCCATATTTATATGTTAGGAGAGCCATCTTTCATCATCATGAGAACAAATATCATTTGTTTAAAAATGGAGTTGAGTACATTGTTAGAGAACATACAAAGAATTTGAATTTGTCACTTGTAAATGTTGGACAAATGAAGAGAATAGTCAATGCTAGTAAGAACTTTGTACTCTTGATGATCAAACCCAAAGACAATGTTGAAAATGAAGATTTCTAAGGTTGTGATGCAGAGTTAAAATCTGATTTATATGAGGTTGTTAACCAATATGATGAGATGTTTCAGGAACCAAAAGGATTGCCTCCTAAAATAGGTATCCAACATGAGATTCAATTGCAACAAGATTGTCCTCTTCCAAACATTGTTATTCCATTGGATATTTGTGGTATTGTGTTGGGAATCCCATATTTATATGTTAGGAGAGCCATCTTTCATCGTCATGAGAACAAATATCATTTGTTTAAAAATGGAGTTGAGTACATTGTTAGAGAACACACAAAGAATTTGAATTTGCCACTTGTAAATGTTGGACAAATGAAAAGAATAGTCAATGCTAGTAAGAACTTTGTACTCTTGATGATCAAACCCAAAGATAATGTTGAAAAGGGAGCTTTCCAAGGTTGTGATGCAAAGTTAAAATATGATTTATATGAGGTTGTTAACCAATATGATGATATTTTTCAGGAACCAAAAGGATTGCCTCCTAAAAGAGGTATCCTACATGAGATTCAATTGCAACAAGATTGTCCTCTTCCAAACATTGGTATGTACAGGATGTCAGTCATGGATAATGATGAAATTAAAAAACAAATCCAAGAGTTGCTTTAAAAAGGGGTTACCATGCCAAGAACATTGCCATGTGGGTCACCAATTGGTTTAGTACCAAAGAAATATGGTACATGGTGCATGTGTGTAGATTTTAGATCCTTGAACAAGATTACGATAAAGAATCATTATCATCTTCCTAGAATTGATGATTTACTTGATCAATTGAAAGATGCTAAGTGTTTTACTAAGTTGGATTTGAGAAATGGATATCATGAAATTAGGATTTTTGAAGGAGACACATGGAATATAACTTTCAAAACAAATCAAGGTTTGTTTGAATGGATGGTTATGCCATTTGGGCTTTGTAATGCTCATGCTAGATTGATGAGAGTTATGAATGATGTTTTAAGGCCTTTTCTTGATGATTGTGTGATTGTCTACTTGGATGAGATCTTGATATTTAGCAAATGTCGTGAAGAGAATGTTAGGCATGTAAAGCAAGTTTTAGATGTCTTGAAGAAAGATTTTTTTTTTTTTTAAACGTCTAAATGCGAGTTTGGAAAGACCTCACTTATTTACTTGGGAAATATTGTTGGAGGAGGAGAAATAAAAATATATCCTTCCAAGGTCAAATTCATTTTGGATTGGCCCAAGCCCAACAATGTGATAGAGGTAAGAAGATTTTTGGGAGCAACCCAATATTGGAGAAAGTTTATTGCTAACTTATCTTCAATTGCAGCTCCATTACATGCAGTGACAACCATCAAGCAAGTTTTCCAATGGGGAGGCAAGCAACAAAAATATTTTGATACATTGAAGGAGAAGATTATTTCATCTCCATTTCTTGCACTTCCTAATTTGAGACATCTATTTGAGATACAAACAGATGCAAGTAACTATGCGATGGGAGAATTCTTGTTGCAACATTGTACGACCATTTGTTTTCATTCTGAAACTTTCAATGGTACTGTGATTAATTATCCTACATATGATAAGGAGTTGTATGCAATGGTGCAAAGTGTGAAAAAATGGAAACATTATTTGTTGGGAAAAGAAATTATCATTCACACAGATCATCAACCATTGCAATACTTACAATCACAAACAAAAATACAACAAGCAAGGCACTTCAGATGGATGGGTTTCCTACAACAATTTCACTTGGTTATCAGGTATAAGAAAGACATTTATAACAAAGTTGTTGATATTCTTTCTAGGCCTATTGTTACTGCTTCAATTATTCTTAAGCATAATTATACCTTGCATGAGAGATATGTTGAACGATATGATTTAGATGCTGATTTTAAAGAGGTTTATGCAACTTTGTGTCATTCTAACCAAGTTGAGGAATTGGATTACCATGTGCATGATAAGATTTTGTATCATCTTGGAAAGCTATTTATTCCATAGGGTGAAAGAGTGAACATCATAAGGGAAGCACATTCTTCTCTTTTTGCTGGCCACTTTGGTGTAGGCAAGATGATGGCTAATTTGCAAAGGTATTGCTATTGGCCTAAAATGGATGAAAATGTTTCGAGATATGTAAGAGGATGTTCATTATGTGCTAGAAGTAACCCTAGTAATAGAAAGTTGGGTTTGTATACTCCACTTCCATTTTCTTCTCGTCCTTGGGAAAGCATTTCCATGGACTTTGTAGGAGGATTACCCATGTATAAAAAGAATCATGATTATATTTATGTTGTGGTTGACCATTTCAACAAAATGTGTATTTTGATACCTTGTAAGAAGAAGGTTACAGCTGAACAAATGGCACAAATGTTCTTTCATCATGTTTGGGTACATATTGGGTTGCTCAAATCCATTATTTCTGATTAAGATTCTCGATTTATTGGGAACTTTTGGTCAAGATTATGGGCACTCATGGACACCAAGATGAAAAAGAGCACAACATTTCATCCACAAATTGATGGTCAAACAGAAGTGATAAATAGAAAAATATTACATCTTCTTTGTGGTTATTGCAACAAACATCCTAAGCTTTGGTATGAGCACCTACACTACATTCAACATGCTTATAACCGAGCTAAGCATTCATCAACTCAAACATCTCCATTAGAGGCATGTTTTGGTTTTTTTCCAAAATAGCCTTTAGATTTTATCTTTTGGAAGGATATTGCTATTGATGGTCATTATGACGTTGATAGAGCAAAGACGTTCATTGAACAAATTCAGTTGGTGCATCAAATGGTACAAGAACAATTGGAAAAGAGCCAAGCCAAGTACAAGACAAGACATGGAAAGCATCATGTTGATCATAGTTTCCAAGTTGGAGATGAAGTTTGTATTTACATTAGCAAGGAGAGGCTTAAAGGATAAGGTAAAAAACTGAGACCAATTAGATATGGACCTTTCAAGATTTTTGAAAAGATTGGTAATAATGCCTTCCGTTTGGATTTGCCTCCTTATATGGAAATGTATGCAATTGTTAATGTTGATAATTTGAGATTGCTAATGTTGATAATTTGAGATTGTATGAGCCTCATTTGATTGATGATTAAGGAGATCATGTTCAAATTCCTTCCATAGATGACTTCTCGCCATAATATCTTTCATAATTGCATGAGGATACAATCCTTGACAGAAAGATAAGAACTCCAAAATGAGGGAATGTGGAATACCTTCATGTTGGTATTAAAGGAATAAATCCAAGCAAAGATAAATGGATTGAGGTTGGAAAGGTGAGGGAACTATACCCTCATCTTTAGATAGACTGAAAGTAGTCTTTTGGAAGTCCAAAATCTTCCCAATAAGGAGGAGTGATGTTAAGGCCCTAACCCGCACATAGGTAGATCAATGTATTCGAATGTAATAAAGGTCAATATTAATAAGGCCTTTCAATAAAATAGAATAAGGTGGATGTAAGAAGACCTAATAGAAGCTTCCACTTCTAGAAGGATCTTCCTCTAGATGCTTCTCTTAATAGACATATTTAGTATAAATAAGGGTCGAGGGTATGAAAACCCTAGCTTGGAGATTATTGTAACAGAGCACTGCTCGACTGGAGGTTTCCCCCTTGAAGAGGCCTGTGAACATTTCTTTTTGAATCAAAGTGCTATTTCAATTTTTGTTCTCATATTATTTTTGTGTTATTGTTGAGATTATGCTGGTTATATTACTATTATTCTGCCATTTCTAGCATTTTATTTCTGTTTTGCGTATTTATTATATCTGGTATCTTGCAAGTGGTATCAGAAACCTTTCCTTGGCAGAAATTTTGGGTATTTTTTTTTCAAGGTAGAGACGTATTCTGGCATCTTTATGCCATAGAGATCTGTCGTTACGTGCATAAACCCGCTGTTGAGGGATTCATACACGTAGGAAATACAAGTGGTTCTTGGTACCCCTTCGAGTGGTAGAGCATCAGACAACACCTGTGTATGGATCGACCTAGAATTCCTGAAGCCCTCTTTAGATAAACCTATCGGTCATCGGACTGCTATAGTGTCATCGAGAACAACACTCGGAAAGACACTCTCTAGCACCTAGGTAGTCGAGTAGTACGACTAAGGGTATGGTCTATCCTCCTTAGTTAGTTCCCTGAGATATTGGGCCGAGTACTACTGTTGGACTCCGCACGTATATTAAAGAGCTATAGCACAAGGAAAACCCTTGTCTGTAGAACCCTTGAATACCTAACCCTTGGGGAACATAAACATAAACAAATTAAACCGGCCAGATCTATTGCCGCGCAACTGTGTTAGAGTTGCCAAGTAAATACACATTTCTTTCTGGTTAATAATTTGTGGATTTCAGCACTGCAACATTCTTCGGACCGAAGTATAACCCCGCAGCTATAAAAAAAAAAATCTGGAAATTGTTTCACCATTATTTGAGACCTATTCCATTAGATTAATCTCTTCTCCCTTATCACATTCATCCATATCATTTTTCTGCAAAAATTTCTGACCCTGCCCACTCCCTTTTCAGTTCACCCATCCTCATGGCCCATACCCGTAGCCAAGAACTAGAGTCTCGCTTCAACACCTTGCAATCTAGTTTCCTCGAGACCCAAAAAGAAGTGCAACAACTCAGTGCTACTATTGCCTCCCATGATACATCCATCAATACCACCATAAATTCATCCGTGCAGTCCGCAATGGAGGAAGTCAAACAAGAACTGACCACCCATCTTGAATTTGTCTTTGCATCACTCTGCACCAAACTCAAGATCCCTACCGATGACCCTTTTTTTGATGCACATACAAAGACTGAAGGTGTAAATTTGTCCCATTCCCATACCTTTTAGCCCCATCACTTTCAACGGGACATACGCCTTCTGCGGGTAGATGTAACCAAATTTGATGGCTCGGACCCCACTGGTTGGGTCACCCAAATGGAACATTATTTCTCTCTCTACAACATTACAAATGACTTGGCCAAACTCCAGTATGGTGTTCTCCATCTAGATCAAGAACATTGGCAATGGTGGCAATGGAAAAAACCTTCCCGTCAAGGGTATATTGCTTGGACCCAATTTGTGACTGAGCTTTATGAACGCTTTGACACTGACACCAACCATTTGGGCCGTTTGACAAAATTGAAACAATCAGGAACAATAGAAGACTTCATAACTGCATTTGAGTGCCTGGATTTTCGAACAAAGGGCATGATTGATGCTTTCTTTCGAGAGTGTTTTATCAGTGGCCTCAAGGAGGAGATTCGGGCCCATGTCCTCATGGCTCGACCTAGGAGTTGGGTGGAGGCTACTAAAAAAGATAAAGAAGCACAAAAAATTGTTCCTCTCAAAATCATAAGCCTTCCTTTATCCCTCGCCCTAAACCAGTAAACCCCACTACTCCCTCCGCCCCATTAAAGATCCAAAAATTGACCAGGGATAAAATGGCTGAACACCAACTCAAAGGCCTCTGTTATAATTGTGATGAAAAATATTTCCCGGGCCACAAATGTAAGGAACAAAAGATTTTTATGGCCATCTCTGAGGATATTCCGGAAGAGGATGTTGAAACTCCCCTTGTGCCCAAGTCACCAGAAATCACTGACATAAACCCTCCCTCCGACCCTCCCGAAGTGGAACCGATCTTTTCCCTCAATGCTCTCACCGGCTTCTCTACCCCCCAAATCCTCAAGTTAATCGGTTACATCAAGCACCAAAAGGTCATCATTATGGTTGATAGTGGCAGCACCCACAATTTTATTCATCGCTACATTGCCCAAGAAACCCATTGCTACATCCATGCTGTCAAGAATTTCCAAATCATGATTGCCAATGGTGGTTCTATGAAATGTGGCGGGCGCTGTGAAAATGTGCATCTCCAAATCGGTGACTACCACCTAAATCCCATATGTTTTCTATTGACATGGGTGGTTGCGACATTGTGTTGGGTGAAAACTGGCTAAGGACTTTGGGTCCCATTCTCATGGATTTTCAAAACTTAACCATGCAATTCGACCAAAAAGGCCACCAATATAAATTCCAAGGCATCACTGCTTTTTCACCTGAGGTCATCAATTCCCATCGCATGGAAAAGCTGCTAAAAAAAGGTCATTCTAGTGTCATTGCCCAACTCCATGCCATACAAGCCACAGAGACACCCCCAGTCATAATGGTGGTGGTGGATCGCCTTTCCAAGTATGCTCATTTTTGCGCTCTTCACCACCCATTTACTACATCCACGATGGCTCAAATTTTCATGGACCAGGTCTTCAAGCTTCATGGCATGCCGCACTCTATTGTTTTTGATCGTGACCCAACTTTCACAAGCAATTTTTGGCAAGAACTGTTTAAGCTACAAGTCACACAATTGCATCTCATCTCAGCTTATCATCCCCAGATGGATGGTCAAACAGAAGTTGTCAACAAGTGTTTGGAAACATATCTCAAGTGCTTTGCCTCTGAAAAACAACACCAGTGGGATCAATAGTTACTCCTAGACGAATGGTGGTACAACACTACATACCATACAACCACTCGCATGACTCCTTTTGAAGTGGTATATGGACAGAAGCCACCTTCAGTTCTCTCATACTTACCGAGTACCTCGAAGGTCCAGGCGGTTGACCAAACACTTACAGTCCAAGAGGATATTCTTCGTACCCTTAAAGAGAACTTGGTCATGGTACATAATCGCATGAAGCAGTAAGCAGATCAAGGTCGCTTTGAACGTCAATTTGCAGAAGGGGATCAGGTGTTTCTGCGACTGCAACCATATAAGCAAACTTCCCTCAAGTCCGAGCATTGTCAGAAGCTAGCACCCAAATTTTATGGTCCTTACACAATTCTCAAGCATGTGGGACAAGTCGCATATCAGTTAGCTCTGCCCAATCAATCGAAGCTACATCCTGTTTTTCATGTTTCATGCTTGAAGAAGGTGATTGGAACTAGGTGCCAAATTCAAACCAACCTTCTAGAGTTAGATGAAGAAGGATCCATTTGGCTACAGCCAGAAGCAGTTTTGGACCAGCATGAGCGTCGCCTGCATCAAAGAACCATCAAGGAAGTGCTAGTACAATGGAAAGATATGACTCCAGCAGATGCCACTTGGGAACCAGCTACCATTCTGCAGGAGTTTCCACATCTCAAGCCTTGAGGACAAGGTTGTTTTTAAGGGGGAAGACATGTTAAGGTCCTAACCCGCACATAGATAGATCAATGTATTCGGATGTAATAAAGGTCAATATTAATAAGGCCTTTCAATAAAATAGAATAAGGCAAATGTAAGAAGACCTAATAGAAGCTTCTGCTTCTAGAAGGATCTTCCTCTAGATGCTTCTCTTAATAGACATATTTAGTATAAATAAGGGTCGAGGGTATGAAAACCCTAGCTTGGAGATTATTGTAACAGAGCACTGCTTGACTAGAGGTTGCCCCCTCAAAGAGGCCTGTGAACATTGCTTTTTGAATCAAAGTGTTATTTCAGTTGTTGTTCTCATATTATTTCTGTGTTATTGTGGAGATTATGCTGGTTATATTACTATTATTCTGTAATTTCTATCATTTTATTTATGTTCTGCATATTTATTATATTTGGTATCTTGTAAGTGATCCAGGGGATCAAAAAATGCTCAAAAATCAATGTGCTCAAAATTGCTCGAAAATAGATTCATTGCATAGATCTTGTCCTCACAATACCAATGTAACTTGAATGGGCTCAAATAGAGTCTGTATGGCTGAGATATCATGTTCTAACCACTTTTCCAAATAGGCAAAAAAATGTTGACTGTGTAGTCTGTATAGTCCATGTGTCAGCTGACCGTACGACTATACAAATGACGTGGTAAGATGACTGGTTAGGTGCTGACGTGGAAAGTTTGACTAGGCAAGTGTTGACATGGTAGGATGACTATGAACATGGTTGACATGGACCAATGGCATGCTGACATGTGTTAGTGTACGAGGCAAATGGAAGGGTGACACGTGGCCCAACCAAGGGCTGCCACGTGGCACCTCGTTGTTGGTTGTTTGGTAAAAGGTTTGTTGGAGTCCACGGGGGTCGAACCTAGGACCTCCGTATGGGAAGATTCTTCGCATAGGCTGGCCACCAGCTCACCTAACTTTGTTTCTTAACCTCTATAGTTCAAAAGTTAACTTAAAGTTGAATCAAACTTTATTCCAGGTGGAAAAAGGTTGGGGCTTATCCCTAGCCCTCAGTCATGAGACTCTAGTCCTTTACCATATGACCTCTAGCATGAATATTCCAACAGATAGTGCGACGGGTGCAAGAATTTAGGTTGGCTCCAGACCACATGGGGCCATGCAATTGACAACTCCGCCCATTAAGGCGTTAATCACGCTAGCGGTGTGACAATTTGACCAAATTTCAAAATGGTGTGTGTGGTGCTTTGTTTTGGCATGGAAAAACACTCAGAGCTAGGGGCAGTTAGAGAGAGGTGCATTTTGGCGAGCATGTACAATAAACTATTGGGAAGAACTTCCATGGAGTGTATTTTTCTCAGTTTTTGGCCAAACTAGGTGCAGGAAGAGCTCAGCTAGGGATTTTTGGACATTCTAGAGCCATTGCAACCATCTGTTTTTCATTCTAAGCATTTTAAATCACTGATTTTGAAACTTTGAGTATATAATGAAAATGATCCATTGGAAGTTGGACCAGGAGATGTAGCCCAAGAGAGGGGTGAACTCCTTTATCATTTTGTTGTGTTATGTGCTTACTTTTGATGGTCGTTTATGAATTTTTATGCTGTTCATGGTAAGTAAAAAATCATTAAGTTTATGTGCTTGCAAACTTGATCCAATTTCCTAAGTCACATAACTATTTCACTTGCAAATTTGTATACACAAACCTCTTTCATTTTCATATCAGATATACCATCTGTTTATCAAGGTTAACCTAAGGAATGTGCCATTCTTTTATCAAGGCCCCCAACGTAGTTGGGTAGGACTCGAAGATGTGGTTTTAGAACTCTAGTTACTAAAAATGGAGTCTCACAATCCACTTTCTTCAAAACTGTCAAATATTTGTGAATATTTTCCCCTCATGTTTTATTCATGCTCCCATGTAGTATCTTTAGTATCGTAGCAGGTCCATTAAACCTTTACTATCCCTATGGATTTTTTCTTGAGCACTTTGACCTTCCGGTCCAATATGCATACTGGTTCCACACAGAAATCCCCTTCATGCTCCACCTGGATCACATTCCAATCAATTATGTGGTTAGGATCAGACACATATTTCTTTAACAATGACACATGAAATACATTAAGCACTCTCATGGATGCAAGAAATGCTAACATGCATGCAAATGACCCTATATTTTCTAATATTTCAAAAGGCCCACAATATCTCACTGCCAACTTCGGGAAACTTCCTAATCTTATCGAGCTTCTCTTTGCCTTCACTTTCAAAAAAACATGTTCTCCCACGTTAAAATCTCTGAAAACTCTATTCTTGTTTGCATAACTTTTATTCCTATCTTGGGAAGCTTTTAAATTCTTCTTTATCTTTTCCATTTGATCCTCCATTTCTTTTAACAATTCTAGCCCAACAACTGCTCTGTCTGCTGGATAATCCCAACTCATTGGAGTGTTACATTTTCTGCCATACAATGCTTCAAACAGACTCATCTTCAATGAGTCATGATACCCATTATTGTAGGTAAATTCAACTAAATGAATATAGTATTCCCACTTTGATGGATGATCCATCACATACATTCTAATCATGTCCTCAATTATTCTATTAGTCCTTTCTATTTTCCCATTTGACTTTGGATGATACGATGTACTGAGATTTAAATTTGTCCCAAAATCCTTGAACAAACCCTTCCAAAAAATGCAAGTAAACATTGGATATCTATATGAAACTATTACTTTAGGTACCCCATGTAGCCTAACAACTTATTTCAAGTAGATATCTGCAATATTTGTTGCATTGTGTGTAGTATTTACTGGAATTAAATGCACTTCTTCAATCAATTTATCCACCACCATCCTGATGGAATCATGTTGCTTCACTGTTCTAGGAATCTTAGTAATAAAATCAATTGTAAATACTCCCCACTTCCATTCCGGAATGGGAAATGGCTCTAGCAAACCTATTGGATGTCTATGTTTAGTATTCACCTTTTGGAATTCTAGACATATGGATATGTAATTAGCCACTTCTTTCTTCATTCCCGACCAAAATTATTGACTTCTTACTACTACAATTGTCTTCTGTTAACCTGGGTGCCTCACATATGGCACATTATGGATTTCCCTCAGAACTACATTTTTCATCTCACTAGAATTCAACACATACACCTTACCTTTGTACATGAGAATTTCATCTTCTTTCAACTCATAATAATTAAATTTATGCTGAAAATTACTTTGTTGTAATACCTCTTTTATTTTTACAAACTGCTGATCTAAATTTGTTGTTGCAATAATTTTTTCTTTCAGATATGTCCTGTACATGTTGATGGTTGCAATATGCACTTCATGAGCTCTCATGCTGAGTGGATCAACCTCTTGATTTGCTTTCCCCTTTATATGTTTAATTTAAAAGTCAAATTCACTCAGAAATTCTAGCCAACTAGTTTGTCTGACATTAAGTGTTGGTTTTCCAAACAAATGCTTCAGACCATAGTGGTATGTCCTTAGCTTGAATTTCTTACCCATAAGGTAATGCCTCCACATTTTCAATGCATTTACAATCGTTGCTAACTCCAAGTCACGTGTAGCATAATTCCTCTCATGATATTTTAATTTTCTAGACTCATAGCATACCACATGGTCCCTTTGACTAAGAACTCCACCGAGTCCTTCCTTTCATGCATCGATGCACACAAAAAAATATTCATTTGGATCTGCAATACTCAATATTGGTGCACTTGTCAATATTCCCTTCAACTGCTGAAAACTCTCTTCACACTTGGATGTCCATTCAAATTTCACTCCATTCTTTTGCAAGGAAGTGATTGGACTTGCAATATTTGAGAACCCTTTTATGAATCTTCGGTAATAAATAGCAAGACCCATGAATGATCTGGCCTCTCTCACATTCTTTGTCACTAACCATCCTTTAATGGCCTCTATCTTCTTAGGATCAAATTCTATCCCTGTTGTTGATATTATGTGCCCCAAGTAGTGAATCTTCTTTTAATAAAAGTTGCACTTACTTAGCTTAGCATACAATCTATGCTCTCTTAAAACTTGTAACACCATTCTTAATTTTTTCTCATGTTCCTCTTCTGATTTAGAATAGACAAGTACATCATCTAAGAACACAATCACAAACTTGTCCAGGTACTCCCTGAACACTTAATTCATCAAGAACATAAAAATTGTTGGGGCATTTGATAGCCCAAAGGGAACTATTGTGAATTCATAATTCCCATATCTTGTTCTGAATGTTGTTTTGATGATGTCTTCTTTCTTTGTCCTTACTTGATGATAGCATGATCTCAATTCAATATTCAAAAATATTCTCGCACCTTTCAGTTGATCAAACAAATCATCAATTCTTGGCAAAGGATACTTATTCTTTATGGTAACCTTATTAAGTTGCATGAAATCAATACACAACCTTAAGGTTCCATCCTTATTCTTCACAAAAAGGAACAGGGCTCCCCAAGGAAACACACTTGGGCGTATATACCCCTTCTTCAAAAGTTCTTCAAGCTGCATATGTAACTCTTTCAGTTTTGGTGTGCCCATTCTGTAAGGTGTCTTAGATACTGGGGCAATTCTTGGCACCAAATCAATAAAGAAATCAATGTCTCTCTTTGGTGGAAATTTTAGAATTTCTCTAAAAACATCTTCAAAATCCCTCAAGACCCGATGGTATTCAATTCTTGCCACTTTGTCCTTGGATTCGTCCTCCATATGGGTTGAAAACATATGACATCCCTTCTAGAAGCTCTTCTTCAACTACATAGATGAAATCTCTCTAACAACTACAACTATTAGAATGCCTTGAATCTTACCTTATTTCCCTTCCTCATCAAGACAAGTGATTGTCTTTTTGTAACAATCTAGGACAACATTATGTTTTTCCAACAAATCCATGCCAATTAGATAGTCATATGAACCCATAAGTATGATGTTTACATCTACCTTTGTGCTAATTCCATTCATGTCTATTGGGCAATATTTAACCAACTCATTGATTTTCCTCTTAGCCCCCGTGACTAACTGAACTAACCAAGATTTCTTATGCTTACTTCCTTGCAAGTGAAATATTTCAACAATGTTATCATTTATGTAACTATGGCTAGCTCCAGAATCAATCAAAATTGATATGGGTTGGTTGTCAATCTTACATTCCACTTCGATCATGGGGAATTAATACATTGCTTTCTTGTTGTCCAAGGATGCATAAATCCTTGGCATGATTCCTCCCATTTCTTACACTGTTTCATCCTCTTGAATGTTCTGTACTATCCTCATTCTTTCTCCTTTGTGAGGTAAGTCTCTATATAAGTGATTTCCCTCACATCCCCAACATTGAATAAGATGCTTCCTTGGCCTTTTCCCAAATGAATCTGCATTCTTTTTCTCATGTTGGGTTTTCTTTCCTTGTTGATTTGCTTGGGATTTGTTTTTAAAAAAGGGTGGCTTAAAACCTTTTTGCCTTTGACCCTTTTTCCATTTCATCTTGTCATTCCAAGCCTTTTGGAAGACTGGCCTTCCTTTTCTTTGCTCATAAAGGTGTCTTGCTCTCCTTATGGTTTCCTCCAAAGTGTTGGGATTATAATATTGTATATTGTCACTATAGAAGGAGGGTAACCCACTTAGAAACCTTTGGATTTTAACCTTCTCATCCTTGATGAAGTTAACATACTTCAACAATTCAAAGAATCACTTCTCATATTCCTCCATTGTCATGGTTCCCAACTTGATTTCAAAGAACTCTATCATTTTCATCTCATAATAATGCTCAGACAAATATTTATCCTGGAAATATCCTTTGAACATCCTCCATGAGATCCTTTTCTCATCAAGGTTCTTGGCTTGCTTAAGTTGATCCCACCACATGGATTCCTTTCCTTGCAAGTGGTAGGTGGAAATTATAGCTTCTACCCAGGATGGGTAATCATGTAGCTGGAAATATTTATTCATTTCCAATAGCAATGCCTATGCCTCTTCTCCTTTCCTGTGCTCACCATTGAAAGTAGGTGGCTTGATTTTCCTAAGTTCACCTTGCAAGATGTCTTCCTCGGGCCTTCTTCTTTGCCTCTGAATAAGAGACAAAATTGGGATTCTCCTTGGCCCTAAAATTGCATGAATTATTCTATTGGACAACCTTATAGAATAATGGCACCTTCTCATGCTTCTTGATTTCCTATCATTTCTGTGATCATCCCTTTTTTCTGGGGGATCTAGATGTTGGTATTTGTCTAGCACTAGCTGCTTGCTTGGTGCCAGAATATTTGTTAACTTGGTTATGAAACTTGTTTAAGCTCTAAATTATCTCTTCCCAATCCTTCATAATCCTTTCATTATCATATCTATAGCTATGCACTTCCCTATCCAGGCTTCTCATAGTGATAGGCGCTTTCCTATCTCTTCTTCCATTTGACATTGTCTCAACATTCTCCATGCTGACATGCAGACCTATGATCTCCTCCTCATGGTTGTAATATCCCTGAGCATATTCCATAACTCCAGTCCTCATATAAGAAATAACGTTTCTTTCTGCATCTCTAATTTTGCAAGAAATGTGCATGTAGAATTATTGTTAGAACATGCATATTGTAAAACATTTCATTAATTAGAATACATGTTATTTCCTCATCAATTTATGAAGGACACGTTGCATCAATTCACACTATGATTCCCTATATTCATTCCTCTGTGAAATAAATTTCCAATGTATTTACTCATGCCCCAATTTGATCTCTAAGTTGAAAGTTATGGCTTCTTGAAAAATCCATTTTCACCACTTTCTGTGCATTTTCTCTACTGGTTCAATTTTATTGAAATGCCAACTTCTGTCAATTGCAGAAGAAAATATGTCAGGAATTGGAGAAAATTTTGTATGAGACGTAGATAATAATAACAACGGGGAATTCATAACAACTCTCATAATTTAGATCTAACATTCCAATAAAAAAATACAACAATCTGGAATATGCATCTTTGTCATTTCTCACTCCTTTTTGCAGACTTAGAATTTTTAGAAGAACTGACTATCTCTCAATCTATGCATTTATGGAACAATTTCACTAAGCCAAATTTGTTTGTCTTGATTAATATATAAAAAATTGCCTAAATAAAAAATTTCCAGTTTTGTGATCTAGGGTCACTTTTCCTTCTCTGAAAATCTAAAAAATCCCAAAAAAGTGGCCCATAAAAGTGGATTTTGGTCTATTTTAGTGTCCCCATTCCAATCCCCGTACGATTTATTCAGTTTCTTCGTGGGTTATTTATGTGCCTACTTTTTGGACTCTCCCCAAGATTTTCGACTTAATCTGGACTTTTGTCAATGATCTGGATCTAGATCTTTAAAAACCACTACTTTGCAATTTTTGCCAAATCCAAGAAAATTTGGACAAGGGCCCTCTATGGCACTTTTGTAGGCCTCCTCTCTGTGGAAAAAACCCATAAATTTCATCCCAATATGTTGTAATTTGTTCTATTTCTGGACAAAATAAGAAAATGGCTCAAGACTTTGTTTATTTATTTTTAATTTTTTTGAAATTGTGGAATTATTTTTCCTATGTGCAATCTGCACCATTGATATCAGGTCAGAAGCAATCTAGACCACTGATCTACTCTCTATCAGACATCAATGATTTTTGTTCACCTTTGGTGCACACAATACTTCCCCAAATTGTCGATCCGACCATCGGCCATCATACCAACTCCCGGACAACCGAATTGCACACAATTCCAACCTAGTCGACCTACTTTTCAGTCGTCGGCGACATTTGTTGGTAAATGGAACTCCCAAAAACTTTGGCTGAAACCCAACCATCGGCTCATCGATGATTGACGATCCCCAATGGTTGTCAAATATGCTTTCCCAAATCGACCGATTTGACCATCTACCATCGACCACTTCTGTTGGCTGACGTGGCAACTGCTGACGTGGCATGATACGTGGATGCTGACATTGCATGACATGTCATCCTGAGGTGTCAACTTGGGTTACGTGGCATGACACATGGATGATGACATGTCATGACACATCATCAACCTATTTCCCCATCGACCATAAGCCAATTCTCTTAGACGACCCAGACACCTTGGCAACTTCGATTGACACCGAACCATCGACACATCAACCATCGACGACTTCTCTTGCTGGATTTGAACATTCCACCAAAATGAACCGACCCCCGACCATTGACCCATCAACCATTGAAGATTTTCATTCGCGATTAAAAATACTTCATCGAATTTGACCGACCCCCAACCATCGGTCATCGATGGTTAAATATGTCTTCTGGCCAAACCAAACTCTTCGTCATTTCGGTCGATCCGTCTAAGGAATGTCGATGATTTCTCTTTATGAACATTAACACTTAGAAAATTTTCGACTTTTCTCTGATTGAACTAGACCGTCGATCCCCTTTGTTCCATGAACCCATGATTTAATTTTTTCGGTTGATCTCACCAACCTTTTAAATGGTATAATCCTTAAGAATTTTTAAATTTATCATGACGAATCCTAACCGTCGATTTCGCGTTCAAAAGAGTTCTTGGTCGTCGATCCACCAAATGTTTTGTAACTCTACAGGCGACCATTAAAACTCAAATTTTGACCAGTTGAGGTCGAATTTTGATCTATAACTTCACCTCTCTACTCCATTAACCTTGTTAAACTGTCCAAAGTCATTCAAACTCAGATTTTTCCCACATATTTCGGTATTTCTTTCTAAAATCTGTGTTTTTCCCCAAACTGGACACAAACAAAATATGCAACATCGAATTTCACCAATTCGCTCTAGTTCAAGCCCATACAAGTCTGGTGTTTGAACCAAAATCTCTAGTACCATAATGTAACATCCCCCAGTCCAACCGAGGGACATTACGATGCAAAATAAAACATAAATACAAATTTTTTTTAACTAAATTAATTATTTTTTCTGTTAGCCGGTTTCCTGTAGCTTACAACTACAAATTAAATAGATTTAACTATTTTCTACAACCATAGAATTGATGCATCTACAACATGTTAAAAATCAACATGAAATGCGACTAAACAACTCATCACAACAACATATACATCATTCTCATTTACATAGAGTTCATGCACAACAATAACACATGTAAATAACTCAACAAAAAGATAAACCACTTATCTCTAAACAAGAATTGTGCAACCGAGTACTTGGGACGGATGTTCCACCCAAACATAGACTAATTGTTCCAAATCTAAACAACCAGTCATCCTCGAGTTGAGGATAGAAATCCACAAAAGAGGGTGGTATCTCATAGTCCACTCATAGCTCATAAACTTCTCAACCCAACTAATATTCTCCTACAACTATCTTGATTTTCCACCAGCTCTCTTCCTCTTGACCCGTCCAACCCAAAGAATATACCCCTTCACTGATATCAGTCCCTTGAGCATCCCATTCATTTATGAGGGTCTCTCTGGAACATGAAGCTAGGAATCTCTCAGTTGGGAACTCAAGGGAAATTGCTGCTAGGAAAACTATCAGCAAACCAACAACAACACGTGTTCACTCTTCAAGCCTGACAACCTGACTCTTCAGTTTTTCCAGCTCCAATTCGCTCCAATTATGCTCCAACATGCTTTATAATTCACCCTCCATGGCTTCACCAACTCCAAGCTCTTTTTTCTTTCTCTCTACTCGTTCCCATTCACAAAACTTGACTAACTAAAACTGCTCTCTCCACCCATACGAATTTCCTCTCTTTGGATTTCCTTTCTTGACTCATACTCTTCCCCAAGTTGATTTTACTCAACCCACATGTGCCCAATAAATTTGGGATGTGACCACTCACACCCACCCTCTTACATGTATTTAATGATTGGCTTTGGGAACACTCAATAAAAAATTGGAAGGTTAATATACAATTCACAATTTTAGGAAAATGGGTTAGATTAATATTAATGGGTATTTCCCCCTTGGACCCAATTTGGCCATTACACTAGAAACTTCCCCCTCTTATGGGTTAATTCAGACCCCATCTCTTGTCCATGCCCCCTTAGAAGCTGGCATCACATTTTATTATTAAAACATTGAAATACAATTCACATATTAAATCGCTTTAGGAGTAGCCACACATTATATCTGCTTAAGAATTAATTAAACTGGGGATTATAGTGGGGATGTTATAGTTCACATATTCACCTACATTATCTATTATTAAATTTTGAAGTTGATGTCTATATTTTTTTTCCACAAGGGCCTTGTAGGCCAAAAACATTCCAAGAACTTTGCTCTTGAGTTATAAGAAGTAAACCCAAGTGTTTCTAGAGAATTCATCAATGAAATTTAAGAAGTACTTGCACCCAAAGAAAGAAGGAGAAAAAAGAAAACCACACAAATCACTGTGAACAAGATACAAAGGGGTCGAGGCGTGCCAAGAGGAACATTTGTCAAAATTGTCCTGATGATGTTTTCTGAGAACACAACTGACACACACACACCATATCTACAATAAACAGGATGAATACTTGCCACCATATGTTGATTACATGGTCACTGCAATGAGTGATAGTTTAGATGCCCGAAACGCTCATGCAAAAATGTTTTCAAGTCAATACCATGCACATCAAAAACTGATGGAAAGGATGATGACCCAAAGTTGTCAAAATTGTACAACTTGGTAATATCATCAACAATTCCAGTTGCTAGGATATGCTTAGGATATTTTAAATCTTTGATTACAACTTGGTGAGATGAAGAGTTAATATGGTAAAATACTTTACTTCTTAATACATATTCCATATGGGAGTTCCATGAGAAGTAGTTGGTACTAGTAAGGAAAAGGTCAGTAGGAGAATCCATATTAAATATGCAGAGGATATTGATTTAAAATATTAAACTAATGGTCCAGAGGAAAATCTCTCGAAAAAATGGGTTGTTTAAAAAGAAAAAAACTAAAAACAAACTTTAGAGGTGAAAGTTATGCCCCTTTGAAAAAACAGATAAACGATAACCAAAGAATCAGACAAAAAGTAGAAGTTGGTCTACGTTCTTATGCCCCTCCTTCACCAACTTTTGTCTAGAAAGAATATCAACTACCTTGTTACTTGTACCCTTTTGTACTTGATTACCAAGTGAAACTGTTGTAGAAAACCCATCCACCTGTAGTGCCAAGATTGTTGCAATTTGGTCTGTGCTTGAAGATACTATAAGGGTTGGTAATCTGTATGTATGATGGTTTCCTTCCCTAACAAGTAGTGCTTCCATTTCTTTACACTCTGGACTAATGCATACAACTCTTTATCATATTGAGGATAGTTAACAACATCTTGGTTAAAAGTTTTAGAGTGGTAACAGATAGGCTTACGATATTGCATTAGTATTGCACCCATGGCGTATCCACTGGAATCTGTCTTGATCTCAAAAGGATGTTGAAGATTCAATAGTGCTAATACTGGTGCGATACTAATCTTTCCCTTTGAAGTGTCGAAAGATTTTTGTTTCTTTCCTTCCCACTGAAAAGTGTTCTTCACACTAGTTAAGGCATGCAGAGGAGCTGCTATGAAGGAGAAGTTGGGAATGAATCTCGTCCAATATTGGACTGCACCTAAGAAGCTTCGAACTTCGGTTACACTTTTTGGCTCATGCCAATTTACAATTACATCAATTTTGGAAGGGTCAATTTTCAATTGTCCTCCTCCTACAATATGACCTCAGTATACAAGTGCAGTCTTTCCAAATTCACATTTAGACAATTTTACATACAACTTGTCCCTTTGCAAAGTATCCAATACTTTCTTTACATGCCTCACATGCTCATCCCATGTCCCACTAAAAACAAGAATGTCATCTAAATATACAATCACAAAGTCATCTATGAAAGGCCTGGATACATCATTCATCACACGCATGAAAGTTGTCGGAGCATTACAAATCCCAAATGGCATAACCAACCACTCAAACAATCCTTGTTTGGTTTTAAAGGAAGTTTTCCATGCATCCTGTTCTACGACTCTGATTTGATGATATCCGCTACACAAATCCAACTTAGTGAAATAGACAACATTCTTTAATTGATCAAGTAAATAATCTATGCGAGGAAGAGGGTATCGATTTTTCGCCGTGATTTTATTTAAGGCTCGACAATCGACACACATTCTCCATGTGCCATCCTTCTTTGGCACCATCACGATCGGAGAACCACAAGGAGATGAACTGGGCCCGATGACCCCTTGATCCAATAAGCCCTGTACCTTCTTCTTGATCTTTGTCATCTCCATAACTCGCATCTTGTACATGCCCACATTAGGCAAAGGAGAATCCTTCGGAATATGTATCTCATGTTGGATTTCCCTCTTAGGAGGTAATCCATCTAGTTCCTGAAAAATATCATCATACTTAGAAACAATATCAATTAATTCCTTTTTATGAGATGGATCATATCCTTGGAAAGTGTCATATTTCCTGACATCTTTCTCTATGACGACCATGTGTACATATCTCTTATTAGTGTTTATGAGTCTTTTCATTTGTCCTGCACTAACAAGTGTTGTATTTACTCTCATGTTGTGATCTATAACAATATATTCCACTCCCCCCTTAGCAAGGTGGTATTTGTTCTCGTGTCAAAAGAAGACTTCTTTTCTATCATAAAGATAAGGACTTCCCAACACTCTGCCACATATATCAAGTGGTACAACATCCAAATTAACTTCATCAATCAATTTTGAAGTAATAACAAATCTTATCCTACATTGTTTGGTGACATTAAGTTTTTCTTTGTCGCATACCCAACCAAGAGGATAAGGTTTTGGATGTGGTTTCGTTTCAAGACCCATTTTCTTGACAAGTGCTTCAGATATTAAGTTTACTTGGGAACCTAGATCAAATAATGTATCTATATTAGTATGTTTAGATACAACTCTTATGTGAAATAACTCATTCTTCTTTCGTTCATCAACACGAGATTCATCATTGGAACTAGAACTAGCATGAAGAGAGTCTTTACCTTGTACTCCAACCGCTGTGATCTTTCCTTCATCTCTTGAATCGAAACCAAGATCTTGTTGTACTGTAGCAACAGTCTTTGTCTTCCCATTTCCACCAAACTGTTTCGGTTTCTTTTCTAGATGCAGTTTCCAACAATGTTCTTCAGCGTGACTGCTCTTCTTGCAATGAGTGAAAGATGGTTTTCCTCCTTCCCTTGACACTGTAGCGGTATTCTTGTCCTTCCTTTTAAACTTCTTAAAAGTCTTCTGTGGGAAATTGGAAGGTTTCTTTGTGGGATCTTCTTGAACATGTTTCCCCGTGTTCTCTAGGTGAGTGGCTTGTACACAAACTTCGTCAATATTAGTGGGGTTAAAAAAGAGTAATGTATGTCGAATATAACTGTGAAGTGCACCAATATACTTCATTAAAGTATCATAAGAATCTAAAGGAATGTTCAATGCAAGAGCTTTATTCCTAAATTCTTCTGTGAAACTTTGTACCATTTGTCCTTTACTTTACTTTAAGGTTTGCCATTTCATCATTGCTTTATGTAAATACCCTAATGGATAAAATTGCTTCCTGATCGTTGATTTAAATTCCGACCATGAGGAAAGAATCTTACCACACTTACTTTCGTCCTAAAGGTTGCTCTCCCACCATACGAGAGCAGTGCCTTCCAACCGAAGAGAATCTAGTTGCACTTTAACTTTCTCTTCATCAATATGCTAGACACGACAATACACTTCAACCTGTCGGATCCAATTATCTAACTTTTCAAGATTAACATCTTCATTAAACATAGGTAAAGAAAATTTTACATCAAGCTTTAATAATGGTTTCTTAAAAGAGGCTTTATGGCTAGAATGATGAGAATGATGAGAATGCTCAGAGGAAGAAGAACTAGAACTTGAAGGTGAAGATGGAGGCTCAGAAGGATCTCCTCCAGCCCCTTGGTTTACCAAAGAATCATCATCTGCATGTGCATCATTTTTCCTTCCTTTCTTCTTCATCCTCTTCTCGTAATCTTCGTACATTCACTCGACCATTTTTGACGTGCGATAAAAGACCATGTGAAAATTTTTCTCCTGTTCATCACAATTGTCCTCTTCTTCCATTTTCTTCCTTCTGGATACACAACCAACTTCGGGATTGAAAGTCTTTAGAATTATTTCACCTTGTTTATGCTTGGCCCTAGTAAGAATTCACACTCAACAATTCAAGTCAAATATGATTGCTCCGATACCAACATGATCCGAGATCTTTTCATCGTGACTTATAAATAATTGTATTAAATGAACATAAATTAAAGTGCACCATTAAAGAAGGGAAAACTTATAAATAAAAATACATAAGAATCAGATCTAATCCCTGGTGGACTACGTCTTTGGGTCCTACTCTCAAATGGGTAGGCTCTTTTATTAACTCAGCAAAAGAAATCGCCAAATACATGAATATATCTCATTCTGAAATCAAGTTGCAGAAATAATGCTCAGATCACAAAACAAACATCACTAGTGGATTCATGGCATTGAATTACCCAAAAATGAATGTCTCCATGCTCCAATCTGACTCTGGCACTCCTAGTCCCAAGAGAAAATTTGTCTCAGTTTTCGTGCTCGATGCAACCTGTAATATTGACAGAAATTGTCTCAAAATCCATGCCCATGGATGTATGACTGCACCTCTCCTCTCAGTGGATGGAAAAACTCGACTTTAAAAGAATTCTTGGTGGACGGATATAACAATGTGACTGTTGGGAAAATTGGTATGGGCGCTAGAGTTAAGGCGTTGGTTATGGGGAGGTCCCAGGGTCAAACCCCACAGGATCCCATTTTGGTGTATGGTTATAACTCTGACTAAATTTAGTGAGTGGATTTCTACATTCGACGGTAGTCACCATATATGGTGGACCTCCACCAGATTTGGTGAGGTCCTGCCATTATCCATTTTTAAATTTTCAGATACAGGTTGTCCTATAGAAATTCAGGGATGCCACATGTCACCTGATGATTGGGCCACATGGAATATTCTCATTGTTCCACCTGGCTACTTGTTGTCGCTCCCAGTCACTGTATGTGACATGTGGCACTCCCTGGATGGTTCCATGTGGCGTCTCTTGGGGTGCCACATGGCACTTTTTTATTGGCCCACATGGACCCCTGAAAAGTCCAATGGCGGGTGACACGTAGTAACCTGTGGTGCTACCACATGGAATGATGAAGTCAACATCTATACAATGATGTCACTCTACCATGTTAGCTGCTGACATCAATAGTACATACGATGATGTGTCCCCTGCTGACTGGTCCTGGTTGACAACAACTTTGACCATGAATATCTTTCAAACCGTAACTCCGATTGACGAGTCGTTTGCGCCATTAGAAAGCTTGCGACACTCTCTTTGTGATCATTCCATTGTCACTAAGTTTTAGGAACTTTGAATTTTTTCCCTTTCTTTGTCTACTGAAGCCATTGTTGAGACTTGGAATTGACATTCTTATTACCCTATTTTACTCTTCACCTATACCTTTTTGGACCTATCTAAAGCTTGAGTGAATGACAAGAACACTATCACTTGCCAGTATTAAGGTTATAAGGTAAAGTATGGTTAATTCATGTATTTTTTGGTTTATTGAGTTAAGGAATTAAATATTTCATGTACTAATGCTCGATTTGTCATATGATCTTTGACCCCTAGATGACTAGCGTTCTTGTACTAGCTTTGTCATAATCTGGTACCTGCGCACCAAGATTGCTCCTGTCTGATCTGGTACCAAACGCGTCCTAAATCTTACTTGTGGTGATCCGGTACCAACGAACACACTCTGTTATGGTCTAGTACCAACGGCCATGCTCTGTCATGATCTGGTACCACCTTTTGTGCCCTATCGAGATCCGGTACCATTTGCCTATTACGATCCGGTACTCATATGGAAGAGCCCAATGCACTAAGTTAAGTGCCAGATGTCACCTAAGTCAAATGGTGGTCATTTATTTTCTATGATAAGGACAATTTGTTAATTGCCTCATCCTCATGCACTTCGTGTCATGAGAATGATGCTGAAGATGTAACCGAATGATAAAACTTAAACAATTGATGGATTTGCAAATCCCTTCGCCTCCTTGTGTTTCACGATGCAGACTATTAAATAGCCGTGGAAAGGATGGTAGAAGGAGAGGAGAGTTAGCATATTATCAATATGTAAGCAGCGTATGATAATATAGAACATTTCTGAGTAAAGATTAATGAAAATCCATTTTATCCCCATATTCTGATTACCTATGATTGAGAATGAGTTGAGTTGTTAAAGAGAGTTTTGATTTTATGTGTTGAAGTATGAGTGAGAGTAATGTGTGCATTAGAAGCAAGCTTCCTGTAGACTTCAGCAGCTGACCTGTTGAAGCGGTAAGGGCCCACCGCCCAACAAAGGTCAGCCTCTTTGTATATTAGTATTAGTGTTTGTTTTCAATAGTCTAAACATTTAATTAGTTAAATTTTTAACCCTGTTTGATGATAGCAGTACAGTTTAGATTAAGATTTCCATTTTATAATTGCTTAGATCTCTAATTACTCTGTTTTTACATGTGCTCTGTTTATGTTCTCATGAGTTTGGTTTCCTTGAGTGATCATAGCTGTTGGCAACAATAGTCAAAACTACTTAGAGAAGACCTATTGAAGTTCATTGTGAAACACAACAGAACCAACATATTGACTATTGAACTACCTATGTTATGCTGAGTGATGTGTGATTTCCTTTCAGAAAGTGTGGATTGCATAATTAGTTTCTGGGTCAGACATTAGAGTTGATCTATCAACCAATTCCATCTCATACTTGCATGTGCCATAATGGAATAGATAGCCTCTATGTGAAAGACAACCAAAGTACATTGCAGTTTGCTATTTTGATTTGTTTCCAGCCTGCATAATCTAGTTTAATTGTATACTCATGACATTATGAATTACCTTTCTTACTGGTGTCTTGTAACTCTGTTGATTACGAATCCTGGATTGATAATTAATGAGTGCATTATATTAGACATATAAGTAGCACAACATTTTGGCGTCGTTGTCGGGGAGTTGCAAACAGTAGGAAGTAATTTTTAGCTTAGATTGTTTGCATAAATTTTAATGTTTTAAGAGGTTGCTTGAGGGAGGAGGATAAAACATTTAATACGTGAGTGAAGAGCCACGTGGCCACTACAGTGGGGTTCTCCAAAGCCAGGTTGCCTTCTTACCTTCTAGATAGAATTAGGATTTCAATTCAGCTAAAAAATCAAATTTCCATTTTATGCATAGATATAGAGATAACAAGGGTATTTGTAAGCTCCAAAGATTCAAAAACAACCCCCCCACTAATCCAACTGACACTGGTGCAGGAAAAATTCCAACGACAGAAAATTCAAGGGGAGCCAGCGAGGCTCTAGAAGGAGAACCTAAAACGGAAGAATCGGTATTGGGACAGGCAGAACGTGAGTCTGTTGAACATTTGGGAGAAATAAAAAATCTAGTTTCCGAACCATCCATCAGTAGAATGGTAGAAGAAGAAGGAAATGAAGCTATAGAGACTGAGACCTTTGGGTTTCCAATCTTGGATATTTCCATAAATGTCAGCATGAAGAACATCCCACTATCATCGTTACCTACTTTCAGAGGTATGCCAACTGAAGATCTAGATTTATTTTTATTTGAGTTTGACATATTATGTAGAAGCTATAACTACTCAGACAATGCCCAAAAACTTAAGCTTTTTCCTGCTACAATGAAAGATTCAACCTTAAGATGGTTCATGAGCTTAGGAGAAAACACAATCCTTTCTTGGGATCAAATGAAAGACACATTTTTATGAAAATACCAAGACTATTGTAAGGATAATGTTAAAAATGACATTTTTAAAATGCATCAAACAGAAGATGAAAGTCTTGAAGACTACCTAGAAAGGTTCTTATATAACTATCAAAAGTTAAAACTATTCACCTCAGACACAACTGTAGTAAGAACTGTATTCTTGAAAGGTCTTAGGGTTGATTTCATAGAAGTTTTAAACTTGTTGAGTTCAGGAGATGTACACCAAAAACCTTTTGCAGAAATTGCAGATTACTATAGGAGATACTCAAGAAGACAAGCTAAAATGGGCAAAGGACCAAGAGATCCTTTTAGCAGAAATACAAAACAAAGTTCAGGGACTGTCACCAGAACTGAGTTAGGAAACTTATTGGAAAACTTTAAAACAAACATCCTGAGCACAATAAGTAACCAATTAGATACTCTGAAACTGAAAAAGAAACAAGAAGAAGATGCTTTAGCAATATTTTTTCATAGATGCCGAAAGAAGCACAATAACGAGAAAGAATGTCCACTAAATGTCATAAAAATCTGTGGTCTGTGTACTCTAGAACACCCCACATCTGAGTGTCCAACCTTGCTTGAATTACAAGCCATGTATAGGGGAGGAGGAGTCTCACAAGAACAGTCATACCCTTCTAGAAGACCTTGGAGAGCCCAAAATCCCAATACATTTTATGATCCTAATACACAACAACAATGGGGTCCTTCCCCAATGACTTATCCACAATGGACACCTCAACAAACTCAGCCTTGGCAACAAGGTTGGAGGGGACCTATGTATGGAAATCCCTCTTACCCTACATATCCATAGTACCCTACAAACATTTCCCAATTACTACCTGGATTCAACCCACCACAGATGCAAGCTTTACTCCCACCTCCTATACAACAACAATTTACAAACCGCTTGAATCCTAATCAGCAACAACAAGTATCTATAAATCCCAATCAACAACCACAAAACCAAGCTGCCCACAATCCTCTGAGACCAACAACAATCCCTGCCCAGCCAATCCCTAACCCCAATAATTGACCCACCCACCCTGTACAGAATACAAAATTTCAAACCTTTCCCACCTATGAAATTCAACTACGATCTGGGAAAGTTGTAAGCCAATCAAATCCTGCAATAATAATCTAGGAAGAAAATGATCATCATTCTAAGGAAGAAAACATTCAAACCACCCCTGTAGAAGAAGAGGCCTCTCCTCCTATCCCAATCACTTCTTAGTCTTTACGAGTACCCCAACAAATTAATCTCCCACCTTACCCCGAAAGACTATTAGTGAAGAAACCTGACCCACCCTTGCACAGAGATATAGAAGATGAATTATGAAATGTGTGCATAAAAATACCTATGCTACAAGCTATTAAGGATATCCCTATTTACGCTAAAATTATAAGGGATCTTTGCATTAAGAAACCAAGAAGGAAGAAGAAGGAACCTCCTCTTGTTCAGGTAGTGGGACAATTATCTGAATTCATTTCTGAAATGCCATACAAGTATAATGATCCTGGAAACCCAGTTGTCACTATTGAAATTAATGGAATTTCTCTACCAAACACACCCATTGATTTGGATGCAGCTATTAATGTAATTCCTTTTGACACTATGCAGAATATTCAAATCAATCAACTCATACCAACCCAAACCATGATCGACTTGGCAAATAAGTCAGTCATTAGCCCTGCAGGAAGTCTAGATGATATCATAGTCACCCTAGCTTCTTGGGAATATCCAGTAGACTTTTTAGTCATCTATTCTAAATCATCCTCCAAACCAGAAGACCCTGTGATTCTTAGCCGCCCTTGACTGGCCATAGCAGATGCCTTTATCAGTTGTCGGTCTGGTGAGATGACTATATCCAATGGCACACATAGCCAAAAACTTGTTCTCTTCCCTCCTGCCCAACCGGCACAGGAAATACCTATTTGGTTAGAAAACCCTTATGGAGAGGAATATTGCATCAGACCTCTATTAACACTTGAACAAGTAAGAGGAATACAAGAACAAGCCGATGAACAAGTCTTAAGCTTATTTTTAGCTGACACAAACTACATTAAATACCCAAGGTCTTTTGCAGAATTGTCACATATTTTTAGTTCCGAATTTCAGCAAAATTGGCACCCTGATATCACTCAATTATACACTTTATCACCAGCCTCCTCAGATAAGGAAGAAACTACTGAACTTGTTGACATTATCCCAGGAAAACCTTTGTATATTAACTCTAGTTTGGAACCAGAACAAAAGACACAAGTGATTGAAATGCTCCAAAGACAATTTGATGCCCTTGCATGGGATTATGCAGACATGAAAGGCATTCACCCTAACACATGCACACATCATATCTACACTAATGACCAAATCAGACCAGTCAGATAGCCTCAGCGAAGGATGAATCCATCCCTTAAAGATATTGTAAAAGAGGAATTGCAAAAACTCCTCCAAGCCAATCTCATATACCCCATTTCAGATAGTCAATGGGTATCTCCACTTGTCATAGTTCCCAAGAAAAATGGTAAGGGGAGGATATGTGTAGACTTCCAAGAGTTAAACAAAGCCACCCATAGGGATTACTTTCCCTTACCATTTATTGACCGGGTGCTAGATACCCTATCTGGAAAGAAGTATTTTTCGTTCTTGGATGGGTTTAGTGGTTACAACCAGATGCAAATAGCACCCGAAGACCAGGAAAAGACCACTTTCATCTACCCTTGGGGGCACATATGCTTACAGGGTGCTCCCTTTCGGACTTTTCAATGCCCCTGCCACTTTTCAAATAGCTGTCCTAGCCATTTTCTATGACTTGACCAATGATTGTGTGGAAGTCTACATGGATGACTTTACAGTCCATGGACAAGACTTCCAGGAAGCATTGGCCAATTTAGAAAAAGTCTTGATTAGGTGTAAGGAAACTAACCTTTCCTTAAGTAATGAAAAATAAAAAATGATGCTTACTAAAGGTATTGTTTTGGGACATCACATTTCTCGTTCTGGCATGAGAGTCGATCCGGCAAAGATTTATATCATCAAACAAATCAAAATACCTTCCTTACAAAAGGAAGTCCACAGTTTTTTAGGACATGTTGGCTACTATAAAAGATTCATTCTGAATTTTACAAGCCTAGCTACCCCTTTATTTAAATTATTATCCAAAGAAGCTGAATTTAAGTGGGATGATGAATGCCAAATATCTTTTGAAATTTTAAAACAGAAATTGTCAACTACCCCTGTATTAAGAGGACCAAATTGGTCCCTTCCTTTTCATATCTATACCGATGCCTCAGACACAGCCCTTGGGGCAGTCCTTGGACAAAGAGAAAATCAAATGCCCTATGCTATTTACTTTGTCAGTAAAAATCTGTCTCCAACTGAAGTTAATTATACCGTCACAGAAAAGGAATTGCTAGTTGTAGTCCATGCTATCAATAAATTTAGACACTATATTACTGGATATCAAGATTTTGTACACACTCATCATTCAGCCATCCAATTCTTAATGAACAAACTTGTAACAAATCCTAGAGTTACAAGATGGATTTTATTATTACAAGAGTTTAATATCAATATTATTGATAGACCTGGTAAAGATAATATTTTGGCTGATTTCTTATCTAGAATGATTCATCTGGGAGATAATGCACCAGTAGAAGATACCTTTCCTGATGAAAATTTATTTTCTATTTCTACATTCACTATGTGGTGTGCAAATGTCGCTAACTATCTTGTGACAGGGAAGATGCCTCAGAAATTGTCTCCTAGAGAAAAACAGAAAGTAATTCAACTAAGTGCAAATTACATGTGGCATGATGATTGCCTCTACAAAACAGGACCAGATTTGGTAATCAGGAGATGTGTAAGGGAAGATGAAATTCATGATATTTTACAAGCCTGCCATGATGGACCCTGTGGAGGACACTTCGCAGACAAAAGGACTGCTTACAAAGTTCTGCAATCAAGTTACTACTGGCCTCATATTTTCAGAGATGCTAAAACCTATGTATCCAATTGTGATGAATGTCAACGAATGGGTAAGCCTACTACACAAGACCAAATTCCACTTCAAGCCCAATGTAATGACCCTTTTCTTATTACTGTGAATAATTTCATAACTAATCCTAAACACTAGCTAAATTATGATTAATTATTATATAACCTTAATTGATTACAAGTTATTAATTAATTATTTTGGATTATACTTAAGCTGAAATATGATTTAACTCCTTGATTAAGGGTTAATGAAGGTGTAATTATTAATGAGA